>CM028380.1:52617810-52652231 GCA_013146195.2 Codonopsis lanceolata
GATGACTATGCTTTGGCCTGTTAGATAATATTTGTTTAGGAGGCAGGTTTCTAAGGAATGATAGATGGTGGGGCTAGCTATGAAAACCTCCTGTGCGAGTTCAAGTCTATTCTTGGTAACCCACTGCAAAGCGGTATACTACGACCGGCCCTTCTCTTGCGACCCTTGAATGGGTGGACGTTTCGGATACTATTCCCCCTCTTCCTTTAGCCTTACGGATTGGTCATCTACGATCCGTTCCCCAAACTAAGGATCTCGAGCCCAGGGTTCTCGATAATATAACCAACCTGTATAGTTTGTTCTTAATAATGATAAAAGTTACTTGTTTGAGCTCGCCAAGTCGGTCAGCTTACCAATCGGCGATATCGAGATGAAGACTTGTCCATTATCAATCAGGGGTGAACAATGAAATCAAAGAGGTCGAAATCGGCGACTACTTGCGAGGTCGAGAAAAAACAACATTGATCGACCTCTAAAGAATTTGTGGACATCTTTGCATGGTCCTGAAGGCGTGCCTAATTTGGACTTATGACCTCAACAACATCGCCCAGATGATTTCCCTACACTGACATCGACATTGTGGTGAGGCGTCGGGTAGCTTCTCATAAAATAAAATCCTTCGTAGATGGCATCTGGGCTACAACCAAATCAAAATGGCGGCAGAAGACCGAGAAAAAAACTTCATTCACTACCTCCTAGGGAACTTCTTGCTACCTTTGCCATGCCATTTGGAAATTTGAAAGAATGCGAGGGCTATATCGAAAACCACCACCACCCTTTTCCATGATATGATCCATAAAAAAGTCGAAGTGTGCGTGGATGACATGATCGTACACTCACGGCGATGCGAGCGATGCCCATGCTCGAGAGACCTCAAATTCTTGAAAGGTTAAGAACTCGAGATGAAGCTTAACATGAAATGCACATTGGGGTTACGAGGAAAGGTCACGGGATTCATGGTGGCCAGAGCAAGGCATCGAATCCCGACCAAAATCAAGCGATCATAAATATGCCGTAGCCAAAAAACTCGGCAGAAATAAAAGGCTTCTGGGTCGGGTGCAATATATCCAACGTTTCATCAGACGGTGACCTCCATGTATGTGAGCCTATTCAAACTCCTAAAAAAACACTAACCAAATGCAGGACGAAAAATGCCTAGCCTTCAAAAAATAAAAACCTACCTTACCAACCCACCAGTGCTAGCTCCTCCCCATACACATAAACCTCTCCTTCTATATTTAATCGTCTCATAAACCTCTCCTCCTATATTTAACCGTCACATCTGACGGTAGGGGCTATGCTGAGAGACTCCTACATCAAACGCCATTTACTTCATAAGTAGGAAATTACAAGGAAGCTAGCTTAATTACTCAGCTTTAGAAAAAAGCTATACTGGTCTAGTCTGGGCAACTCAAAGGCTCAAAACGTATTTGCAAGCCCGATCCATCAAGCTCATCTCCAGAATGGATCCTATAAAATACATCTTCGATAAGCCATCAATTTCCAGTCGATTAGCCAAATGGTCGTTTCTCCTCAACGAGTTTGACATCACCTATGTCACACTCAAATCCATTAAAGGCAGCGTGGTTGCGGACCACTTAGCTTATCTGCCTCTAGCATCATAAGATGCATCAGAGCCCAGTTTCCCAGACGAAAGTGTCCTAGAAATCGCTGATCATGACACCAAATGGCAAATGTTATTTGACGGCGCTGCCGACAAAAGAGGTTTCAGCATAGGAATCCTGCTAATTGATCCAGCAGACTCCCACACTCCACTAGCCATCAGGTTGGAGTTTGAATGCTCAAACAACACTGCTGAGTATGAGACCTGTATTGTCGGTCTAGAAGAGGCTTTCCGAAAACGAGCCAAAAACTTGGAGGTCTATGGTGACTCTGCTCTAATCATAAATCAAGTCGAAGGGAAGTGGAAACCCCAGGATCCCCGACTACAGCTCTATCATGCCAAACTGACAGCACTAGCAAACAAATTTGATAATATCCCGTTCCACTATCTACCACCAGATAGAAATCAATTCGCCGATACTTTGGCCACTCTAGCTTCATTGGTTCAAATTCCCACAGAAACCAATGTCCAGCCATTCATAGTTGGGAAAAAGACCACTCCTGCCTATTGCTTCGGAATCAATGCTGCTCCTGAAAAAGATAATAAGCCCTGGTACTTAGACATCACAAACCTGCTTCAGAAAGGGGTCTATCCGCCCAACCTAGATAAAAGAGGGAAAATCTCCCTACGAAGATGGGCATCACAATTCGTGATCAGCGGAGGCAGTTTATACAAAAGACACTACCAAGGTCTAAATATGTTATGCATCGATCAGGCCAAAGCTGAGCAAGTCATGGACCAGCTGCATGGTGGTACTTGTGGGCCACACATGAATGGGCATATCCGTCAAAGAAAGTCATCTGACAAGGGTACTATTGGAGTACACTAGAAACTGATTGTATTCGGTGGGTACGTTACTGCGACAAATGTCAGCGCTTCGCAAATCTACAGCACGTACCCCTGCATATATTATACAACTCCACAGCCCCTTAGCCCTTCTCGACATGGGGAATTGACGTCATAAGTCAAATTCACCCGAAAGGATCCAACGGCCACGAGTACGTCTTGGTAGATGTAGATTATTTCACAAAGTGGGTGGATGCCTCTTCCTACAAAGTACCGAATGCCCGAAAGGTGTCCGAATTCATCAGGACCAACATCATATACCGATACGGGGTGCCTTTCGAAATCATCTCCGACAACGGCACACACTTCGAAGGGGATGTAAATCGTCTGCTCGACAAATTCAAAATCCAAAGGCATAAATCCTCCCCATACCGACCACAAGCAAACTGTGCCGTTGAAGCAGCCAACAAAACACTAGAAAACATCATCAGAAAAATGGCTGATACAGGAAGAGACTGGCCAGAGAAATTTTCGCTAGCCCTTTGGGGCTATCGTACTTAAGTCCGTACACCCACTGGGGTTACCCCCTATTCTCTAACCTATGGCATAGAGGTCGTGCTGCCCATTGAAATAGAAATCTCATCGTTAAGGGTTATGATTGAATCAGACGTAGTTGAGATTGACTGGGTCAAGCAGCGCTACGAAGAGTTAGCCCTAATAGACGAACGACGGCTGTTAGCCCTAGAACATACTCGGGCATATCAAAAGAGAATAGCTCGGGCATTCAACAAGAAAGTCAAAGGTCGTGATATCCTAGTTGGAGATATGGTACTTCGCGCAAAATCCCCTAGTTATGTCGACACTAGGGGGAAATGGAAATATCCCTTGATGCGATCATACATTGTCAAACAGATCTGGTCAGGAGGTGTTGTGCTCCTCACCAATCAAGATGGGGAAAACCTTGTTCAGCCTTTCAACCTTGACAAACTCAAGAGGTATTATGCATGAATCAAAATTATTAAGCGACTGCATTTCTCTCCAGCTCGCTAGGTTGAAAACCCGAAAGGGCGATCTAGGAAAAAGTTAGAGCAAAGAAAAAAAAAAGAGAAACAAAAGGAGAAATAAGGACTCGCTATGTTGAAAACTCGAAAGGGCGGCCCAGGAAAAAGTTAGAGCATATAAAAAGGAAAAAAAGAACACGGAGAAAAAGAGAGAGAATGCAGTCTCCAACATCCAAACCCCAGCATTTGATCTCCAGCATGCAAGAGTCTTCAGCGCATTCAGAAAAGATGGTCTTGACTGACCAAAAAGAGCAAAACCATGACAGAGCTCATAATAAAAACATCAAAATATAATATAATACAATCCATAAGGTGCAACTTAGGGATAAGTGTCTAAGACATATAGATTAGCATTTATTTCTGTACACTTGCCTATACACATGCTACCTATATCCTCTATTCCCCCCCCCCCAACTATCCATTTTTCATGCAGCTCCGCCTTGGAACAGTCCATCAGCGTCTGCGACATCCCAGTCGCGACCATATACTTCTATGAGGTGCAGAAGAGGCCCCAGTCTCACCAGCGTGAGAACCTCCAGAGGTGTCCACCTCCTCGTCCTCAGCATCGCCATTGTGATAACAGGGCGACTCGAGCCAGCACCATCACCTTTATGGGCAGTGCTTCGTCTACCAGCCTGAGTTGGATCAGCTTTATCTGCCTGCCGAGGGTTGCTCCGCCGACTCGCATTACTCAAATGGGGAGGCGCGTTACTGGGTCCCGCCTCATCAGGATCAGGAGCAATCTGTGTACCAAGGTCATGCACTCGCCGAAATTCCTCCTGCAGAGCCTAAGGAACCACCAACCCCGAACTTTCTAGATCCTCGCCAATTTCCATCAAACGAGCATCTATGCCGCTGCTCACTCGCCGACCGAGGATCCGCCTCAGTACATGCCTAATGACACGAGAGTGCCCCTCAGCAGCCACCAGGACCTTTGATAGATACTCATGGGACAAAAGCATATACTTAGAAAAGGCGTAAGATGATTCCCGTAAAGGAAAATTGAGCTCCCACATATCGCGGATGAGATTCCCCACTTCCCTATTCATCTTCAACTCCTCAATCAGGGGACGGCTCACGCCCGGAATGACCTGCTCCCTGCCAAACTGACGAAGGACTCGGTATGCCAGATAAAAGGTTGTTTGCTCGAGACTAGGCAGAATGACCTGGGCATAGACCCCGGTAAACATAAAAAAGTTGCGGATCCGCCAATGACTGACCACCGGTAAACTAAATTGAGGGTAGATGTTTATGAATGCAAGTCGAGCGCATGCGCGTTTCACGTTTTGTTAATGATTTTTTAGTGAGATGTTATTTTCACTACATTTTTTACTTATCTACCACATTATTAGTTATTACTTTTAATTTATGTATGCTTGGACAAAACTGTCTATTAATTAATTACTTGTTATTTGAAGTTGAACAATATATTTGTTATTTCAGTTGCTTGGGTTAGGAAAGAAATAATGGTCACGTTTATGTTTGTTGAATGTTGATGGATCAAAGGGTTTAGGGCCTGTAGAAGGCAGATGGTTTGTTAGATTTAAGTTGCAACTCTTAGAAACCACTCATGAATGTGGATGATTGGTGTACTCTTACCAAGTATAATCTCTCGCACCTTACTCAAAAATATCTAAAAGAAATTTTCTGATTTGAAATGGTTTTCTTACACTGTATAAAGCTACCACGAGTGAAGCATTCCATTTTGTAGCCCATACAGCTGTTTTCCCCCTCTCCATTATCAGTGCCACTATAGCTCCTTCAGCTGTTCCCAGAAAGCATATCCAAGCAGTTAGCGAGAGCTCAACATGATATGTCTTTAGCATGATTGCCTATAGATACATAATATATATCAGGCATACAACATTTAGCTATAGCTTTTAGAAGTCTTTGTGGCTCTTACTTGCAGATTCATGAAGTAATCCCAGCTGAAGAATCTGACTGTGATTAGGAAAGCACCTTTAAGTGAATGATGGAGATCTATCACACCACTTTCCTGTTCATGATTACTTTTTCCCTTTGTCCAAAACAGGTCAAGGATGGGACCTTTTAACAGAGTCATGAGCATGGCTCCCGTAACGGTGGTTACTGTCCCAATTACCTTAGCTTGGCTTAGAATATTCTTAAGGTTTAACGCCACAAGCTTAGGAGAATCAAATTTTGTACAGGATTTTGATTATAATTTTGTCAGTTTAAATTTAACATTGTAGATTCTACTAGTGCATATTTGATGTCATTCTCATATTCAAGCATGTAGCTATTTAGAGGAACAAATATGTGCCATATACCTTATAATGCAAGCCATGACAAAAGTTATAGCAGGAAGAATGTTGCACATAGCAGCTGCAAATGTTGCTGTTGTGGCCTTCATCCCCAAAAAATAGAAGCTTTGGTCAATAACTAGCTTGCCAGTTGAGAGATGCAGAGCCTTGTTATGTGATCATTGATGAGAAATGACGAAGATAGGGAGGTCATGAGAAGCTTAATCTAATAGACCAAGAAGTATAAGCTTGCCGAAAATTGCCAGGGTCATCTTCGACATTACTTTCATGTAGAAAAAGCTATTAACTTCTTGGTTCTATAGTGCGAAACTAAATTGAGGGCAGATGTTTATGAAGACTAGTCAAGTGCATACGCGTTGCACACACAGCTGCACATTGCACGTCTTGTTAATATTTTTAGTGAGATGCTATTTTCACTACATTTTTTACTTATCTACCATATTATTAGTTCTTACTTTTAATTTATGTATGCTTGGACAAAAATGTCTATTAATTAATTACTTGTTATTTGAAGTTGAGCAATATATTTGTTATTTCAATTGCTTGGGTTAGGAAAGAAATAATGGTCACGATTTATGTTTGTTGAATGTTGATGGGTTCTAAGGGTTTAGGGCCCGTAGAAAGCAGATGGTTTGTTAGATTTAAGTTGCAACTCTTAGAAACCACTCATGAATGTGAATGATTGGTGTACTCTTACCAAGTATAATCTCTCGCACCTTACTCAAAAATATCTAAAGCAAATTTTCTGATTTGAAATGGGTTTCTTACACTGTATAAAGCTGCCACGAGTGAAGCATCCCATTTTGTAGCCCATACAACTGTTTTCCCCCACTCCTTTATCAGTGCCACTCTAGCTCCTTCAGATGTTCCCAGAAAGCATATTGAAGCATTCAGCAAGAGCTCAGCAGGATATATCTTTGGTGTGATTTCCTATAGATACAGAATATAGATCAGGCATACAACATTTAGCTATAGCTTTTAGAAGTCTTTGTGGCTCTTACATGCAGATTCATATAGCAAGCCCAGCTGAAGCATCCGACTGTGATCAGGAAAACACCTTTAAGTGAATGATGGAGATCTATCACACCACTTTGCTGTTCATGATTACTTCTTCCCTTTGTCCAAAACAGGTCAAGGATGGGACCTTTTAACAGAGTCATGAGCATGGCTCTCGCAACGGTGGTTACTGTCCCAATTACCTTAGCTTGGCTTCGAATATTCTTAAGGTTTAACGCCTCAAGCCTAGGACAATCAAATTTTGTACAGGATTTAGATTATAATTTTGTCAGTTGAAATTTAACATTTTAGATTCTGCTAGTGCATATTTGTTGTCATTCTCATATTCAAGCATGTAGCTATTTAGAGGAACAAATATGTGCCATTTACGTTAGAATGCAAGCCATGACAAAAGTTATAGCAGGAAGAATGTTGCACATAGGAGCTGCGAATGATGCTGTTGTGGCCTTCATCCACAAAAAATAGAAGTTTTGGTCAATAACTGGCTTGCCAGTTGAGAGACGCAGAGCCTTGTTATGTGATCATTGATGAGAAATGACGAAGATATGGAGGTCATGAGAAGCTTACTCTAATAGACCAAGAAGCATTAGCTTGCGAAAAAATTGTCGGGGTCATCTTTGGCCTTACTTTCCTGTAGAAAAGTCTATTAACTTCTTGGTTCTATATTGCTAAACTAAATTGAGGGTAGATGTTTATGAATACTAGTCAAGTGCACGCACTTTGCACGTGTTGTTAATGATTTTTTAGTGAGATGCTATTTTCACTACATTTTTTTACTTATCTACTACATTATTAGTTATTACTTTTAATTTATGTATGCTTGGACAAAACTGTCTATTAATTAATTACTTGTTATTTGAAGTTGAGCAATATATTTGTTATTTCAGTTACCTGGGTTAGGAAAGAAATACTGGTCACGATTTAAGTTTGTTGAATGTTGATGGATCTAAGGGTTTAGGGCCCGTAGAAGGCAGATGGTTTGTTAGATTTAAGTTGCAACTCTTAGAAACCACTCATGAATGTGGATGATTGGTGTACTCTTACCAAGTATAATTTCTCGCACCTTACTCAAAAATATCTAAAAGAAATTTTCTGATTTGAAATGGTTTTCTTACACGGTATAGAGCTGCCACGAGTGAAGCATCCCATTTTGTAGCCCATACAGCTGTTTTCCCCCCTCTCCATTATCAGTGCCACTATAGCTCCTTCAGTTGTTCCCAGAAAGCATATCCAAGCAGTCAGCGAGAGCTCAACATGATATGTATTTAGCGTGATTGCCTATAGATACATAATATATATCTGGCATACAACATTTAGCTATAGATTTTAGAAGTCTTTGTGGCTCTTACTTGCAGATTCATGAAGCAAGCCCAGCTGAAGCATCCGACTGTGATCAGGAAATCACCTTTAAGTGAATGATGGAGATTGATCGATGTATTTTATACGTCGATTTCCTAAACTTCTACGACTTAAATTGAGCTATTTCACGAGGCTTTTGGCTACTGATATGCGTTTTCTAGTAATTTTGTGAGTTTCAGGGTTTTTGGTGAAAATATGCAAACTATAAAGCTTTTAGGTGAAAAATCGGAGAAGGGGTCAGAATGAAAATTAAAGAAGAAAAGAAGAAAAATGAAACTGAAGACCTTGCGGTCGCAAGGTGTTTTAGACCTTGCCTCCGCAAGGTGGACAAAAAGTTGGATTCTCAAACCCCGGATTTAAGAGGACCTTGCGATCGCAAGGTGCCTCAGACCTTGCGACCGCAAGGTAGTCAGAACGGAATTTTTTGCGTTTTTACTAGAGATTCAATTGTAATACAACTCCTCGGTATAAATAGAGATCGGTAGCAAAGGCATAGGACGACTAGAAACAGAGGGAAACAGTTTTTCTATAGCTTTAGAATAGATTTTAGGTTGTATAACATATTTAGTGATTGTAATTACAAGTATTGAAGATCAAATCATGTCTCCTATCATCTCCATGTGTTGTTCATCTTCAAGGATGAACTAAATCTTCATTAATCTAGGAGGTGGGAGGTAACTTGTATCGAATCTATATTTTAATTATATTTATGTTCATTCAATTCTTGTTAATTGTGGTGATTATCAATCCCTATATTATTTCGCTTTGAACAAATGAATGTAATCGCAAGTAATAAAGGCCTAGAGGTGCGGATAACTGCATGATCAATGTGCATATGTCGTACACTGACTCACCATCACAATAAATTGGACCTATCGATGCACGAGAATGATAAGTTAGGGCCAGGTTCCATATATGACCTAAGTGACAATTAGATCATATGTTCTTGTGCTTAGGATATAGAATGGATGAATTATTCGGGGATGGAGTCTGAACCAATAATTCAACTAGCTATATCTATATTTTGTGAACGAACCCAAGAGATTGAATGATAATTATTTTGAATTGAACATAGAGGAGATACAAGTGAAACCCTAATCCTAGATTGCCATCCTCCATAAGATCTTCATAACCTGTAATTGCTGCTAATTAGTTAAACATTTAAATAATAATAATTAGTTAGAATAGAATAAATATAAAAACCCCCCTTAGATTAATAATTTACTATCAATAAATTGCACTATCTGTGATCTCTTGTCTCTTTGAGTTCAACCCTTGCTTCCAAAACTATTCTCCAATAGTCTTGTCCGCTTGCAAGGAAAATAATTAAAATAAGACATCGATCAGAGATCTATCACACCACTTTGTTGTTCATGATTACCTTTTCCCTTTCTCCAAAACAGGTCAAGGATGGGGCCTTTTAACAGAGTCATGAGCATGGCTCCCGCAACGGTGGTTACTATCCCAATTACCTTAGCTTGGCTTCGAATATTCTTAAGGTTTAACGCCACAAGCTTAGGACAATCAAATTTTGTACATGATTTTAATTATAATTTTGTCAGTTCAAATTTAACATTGTAGATTCTACTAGTGCATATTTGTTGTCATTCTCATATTCAAGCATGTAGCTATTTAGAGGAACAAATATGTGCCATTTACCTTAGAATGCAAGCCATGACAAAAGTTATAGCAGGAAGAATGTTACACATAGCAGCTGTGGCCTTCATCCCCAAAAAATAGAAGTTTTGGTCAATAACTGGCTTGCCAGTTGAGAGACGCAGAGCCTTGTTATGTGATCATTGATGAGAAATGACGATGGTAAAGAGGTCATGAGAAGCTTACTCTAATAGACCAAGAAGCATAAGCTTGCCGAAAATTGGCGGGGTCATCTTCGACATTACTTTCCTGTAAAAAAAGCTATTAACTTCTTGGTTCTATAGTACGAAACTAAATTGAGGGCAGATGTTTATGAAGACTAGTCAAGTGCATACGCGTTGCACGAGCATTGCACGAGCGCTGCACGCTCGTTGCACGCTCGTTGCACGTGTTGTTAATGATTTTTTAGTTAGATGCTATTTTCACTACATTTTTTACTTATCTACCACATTATTAGTTATTATTTTTAATTTATGTATGCTTGGACAAAACTGTCTATTAATTAATTACTTGTTATTTGAAGTTGAGCAATATATTTGTTATTTCAGTTACCTGGGTTAGGAAAGAAATACTGGTCACGATTTATGTTTTTTGAATGTTAATGGATCTAAGGGTTTAGGGCCCGTAGAAGGCTGATGGTTTGTTAGATTTAAGTTGCAACTCTTAGAAACCATTCATGAATGTGGATGATTGGTGTACTCTTACCAAGTATAATCTCTCGCACCTTACTCAAAAATATCTAAAAGAAATTTTCTGATTTGAAATGGTTTTCTTACACTGTATAGAGCTGCCACGAGTGAAGCATCCCATTTTGTCGCCCATACAACTGTTTTCGCCCTCTCCATTATCGGTGCCACTATAGCTCCTTCATTGTTCCCGAAAGCATATCAAGCGATCGGCGAGAGCTCAGCATGATATGTCTTTAGCGTGATTGCCTATAGATACATAATATATATCAGGCATACAATATTTAGCTAGAGCTTTTAGAAGTCTTTGTGGCTCTTACTTGCAAATTCATGAAGCAAGCCCAGCTGAAGCAACCGACTGTGATCAGGAAAGCACCTTTAAGTGAATGATGGAGATCTATCACACCACTTTGCTGTTCATGATTACTTCTTCCCTTTGTCCAAAACAGGTCAAGGATGGGGCCTTTTAATAGAGTCGAGCGCACGCGCGTGCGCTCGACTTGTATTCATAAACATCTACCTTCAATTTAGTTTATGCAAAATAAATTTTATATTGCATAGATTACTAAATTCAAAATTCAATTAATTTTTAATAAAAATATTTTTCAAAAATTAATATTCATTATTAAATAATAATACTATCTATTATATTTTACATATATTAAATTCAATTGATTCAATGTTATTATGGTTAATTTTATATTACATATATTAATTAGTGATTGTTAAATATGAAATTTATCCATTAAGTTAATATTAACTACTTAAAAAAAATTAACTACTTAACGTATTTTCAAATAAAATATTAGTACTAAATTTAGTTAACATAAAAATCTTGAAATAGCTAAATATGATTAATGAAAAATATCAAATTTTGGGAGGGAGAGAAAGGAAAGGCCATGGAGCCGATGCGAAAAAAGTACTCAATCCAATCGCGCTCCAAAAAATTAGTCTGGTGATAATGGCCGCGAGAGCCATAACGTCCGAGATCATACATTCTTCCCATAAGCACTGGACCCATCACCAAGTTAAGGTGCTCCTCCAGCCATATATGAATCAAGAGAGGGCCGCCAGAATGGAACATTTCATCACCAAACAAAAACGTCTAGGCCAAACAAAGTTTCAGTCAAAATGACCGGGATAATATTTACCCAACGGTCTCGAGCCAACAGCACCAGGTCCACGACCCGCACATCTATAAATCCGGGTTGGCCCACCAGGAGATACCTTCCCATAACACAAAGAAAGAGGGTAGCCAGCCGACGCCGCATGTAGACTAGGTCGTCTTCCCTATATTCAGTATAAGCAGCGGGAAGAACGGTCAAATTAAAATTGACACCGTTAAAAAAACTCAGAGTAGCTTCACGGGTCGAGCCAAACAACTCCCGTATTGCCATAAAAAGGCACCTCCGCGCAGAAGGCACATCGATATGCCCAATGGTCGGCATCCCCACCATACCACAAAACTCCTCAAAGGTGGGACACATCTCGTTCAGGCAAAAATTAAAAAGATGGCTCTGCACTGACCAGAACCTGGAAGTTGCCCTCAGCATATCCCAATTAATGTGCAGGGTTCGCCAAGACAGCAGGCATCGATAGCCATAGATGTGGTCAAACCAATCTCGCTCCTCTTCTCGCAAAGAAAGTATCCAGAGATCCAACGAGTTCTCATATATCTCTATTTCCAAAGACGTGTGTGGACAGGTGCGGCCATCTCTGGAAAAAGACAAAAATTTTATATCGGGCTAAAGAAAAGAAATACCGAGCAAAGAGGAAACTCAGAATCGATTATGGCTAGAAAAGAGAAAGAAAGTCGGATGATGGTGTGAAGATGGACGATGCCTCGGTTTTCTTTTATACTGAAAATCGAAGAAACAAACTAATATTAAGCACATCGCACAAATAGTGGTTGGAACAGGAATACATAGGAGAACCATGGGCACCTTTCATGGCCACTCTGGGAGCCGCGCCCACAGCCTCTATGGGCGGCGCCCAGATGTCCCACCTCTGCCTCCCAAAACTCCCTGGTATCCTTGTTTCGGACTCCGGCTGCTCCACTGTTGGCTCTGTTTGTTCACGAGAAAAAGGGAAAATGAAACCAAAGCTAGGCAATAGCCCTCGCCTGCCAACGGAAAATATCAAACACAGGAAGAGGCGACTGCCTCTTCTTCCCCACGAAATGCCAGTTAGACCCGTTTTCAATCCGAAGGTGTATCCCCCCAAACCTCCATCCATAAATTGCAGTGTGCCGTTACCCTTAAATAATGATCTAGATTTCTTTTATTCTTAGAATAATTGAGTCTTCCTTTTTTATATCATGCATCATAGAATAAAATAAAATACATTGCATTTAGAAATATGTATAGCGTCTAGTACAACAAAAAGCTAATAAATGCAGGTAAAGGAGCTAATGACCACAAGAAGATCTGCTCCTGCCAAAATTTCCATCCATGACCCGAGGGCCGGTCCCACTGATCGATGTATTTTATACGTCGATATCGGGTACTTTTATAACTTAAATTGAGTGATTCCACGAGGCTTTTGGCTACTGATATGTGTTTTTGAGTTGTTTTATGAGCTTCATGCCTTTTTGTGAAATTATATGATTTATACGGCTTTTTGGTGAAGATTTCAAGAAGGGGCCAGAGTGTAATATGGAAGAAAAACGACAGAAAGAGAAACTGACCACCTTGCGGCCACAAGGCCTTTTGACCTTGCCTTCGCAAGGTGGGCAAGAAAGCCCCAAGACCACAGTAATGACTGCGACGCAAGGTAGCCAGAACCGACTTATCGGGGTTTTCAAGCCAAACTAAAACTCCTAAACCCCTTACAATTATATGAAATTATATGATTTATACGGCTTTTTGGTGAAGATTTCAAGAAGGGGCCAGAGTGTAATATGGAAGAAAAACGAAAAGAGAACCCGACCACCTGCGGCCCGCAGGCCTTTTGACCTTGCCGCAAGGTGGACGATAAGCTGCCGGAGTGAAGACCCTTGCATGAGGGTAATGACCTGCGCCGCAAGGTAGCCAGAACCGACTTATCGGGGTTTTCAAGCCAAACTAAAACTCCTAAACCCCTTACAATTCCATGATATAAATAAAGGACGTAGCCAGAGCTCAAGGACGGCCAAGAAGTAGTTTTATATAGCTTTAGCATAGGATTTAGAGTGTATAACATAGATTAGTTGTTGTAATTGCAGTTTTGAAGATCGATCCATGTATTCAATCATCTCCATGTGCAGTTCATCTACAAGGATGAACTAAACATCCATTAATCTAGGAGTTGGGAGGTAACTTGTATCGAATATATACTTTAATATATTTTTATTCATTTAATTCTTGTTGATCATGGTGATTATCAATCCCTTTATTATTTCACTTTGAACAAATGAATGTAATCGTGAATAATAAAGGCCTAGAGGTGTGGATAACTGCATGACCAATATGCATATGTCGTACATTGGCTCACCATCATGATAAATTGAACCTATCGATGCACGAGAGTGATAAGTTAGGGTCATGTTCCATATATGACCTAAGTGACAGTTAGGATTCATATGTTCTTGTGCCTAGGATATAGAATGGACGAATTATTTGGAGATGGAGACTGAACGGTAATTTGACAGGCTATATCTATATTTTGTGAACAAACCCAAGAAATTGAATGATACTTTATCAAAATAAGCCATAGAGGAGATACAAGTGAAACCCTAATCCTAGATTTTCCTCCATCATAAGATCTTTATAACCTGTGATTGCTGCTAATTTAGTTAACTTTAGAATAATAATTAATTTAGATAAAATCAATATAAACCCCCCCCTTAGTTAATAATTGCTATCAATAATCGTACTATTTGTGATCTTCTTGTCTCTGTAGTTCGACCCTTGCTTCCTAAGCTATTCTACAATAGTCTTGTCCACTTGCAATGATTAATTAAAATAAGACACGATCAAGTTTTTGGCGCCGTTGCCGGGGACAAGCTAGTTTGCATAGTTAGTTTGTTGGTAGCATAATTTTTATTTCAGTTTTTATAAAAATAAAAATACAAAAAAAATTTATTTGTTTTTAGTTAGTTGTTTTATTTGTGTTATTTATTTTATGCATGGTCGTAGATCTTTAAATCCTAAATTAGTATAATTAAATCAAAATATAAATAATCTTGGAAAGAATCAGGAAGACCTTGATAATCTAGCAACCCAGCCTGATAATCAAGAACAATTGAATCAAGAGGATCCTCTGGTTGATCCTCCAATGGATAATAATAATCAAAATCCTGAAAATCCGGTTCATCCGGTGAATGAGAATCAAAGAGTAAAAGGCTAGAAGAAATATGAAAGTAGTAGTAAATCAAAGAACTATTAATGATTATAGTAGACCTACGTTGAATGTAGCAACATCATGTCTAATCTTACCGGAAGCAATAAGAAATTTCGAACTAAAAGGTCATTATTTTAATATGATACCTTCTTTCCATGGAATACCAGTTGAAGATCCAGTAAGTTTCCTTAGAGAATATGAGTATATGATAAGTACTTTTCCGTTAGGAGGTTTGACTGAAGACCAAGTAAAAATGAAATACTTTTAACTGCATTAAAAGAATTTGCGAAAAGATGGTTTATGAATCTAACACCTAGTAGTGTTTACACTTGGGCTCAACTATATGATTTGTTTATGGGCAAATATTATAAACATGCATCTCTTACTGAATACAGAAAACAAATCATGTCTTTTCAAAATGAACCAGGAGAAACATTCCATGAAGCATGTGATAGATTTAAAAATTTGCTTATCATGTGTCATCATCATAATCTGTCCCAAGATGTGTTAGTACTTCAATTCTATCATGCTCTTTCGCGTGCTTTACAAACTATGGTTGATAGTGCGGCCGGTGGTTCTATTAATAGAATGACAATAGTTGCACTAGAAGAATTACTTGAGATGTTAAGTGCAAATTCTCAACAGAAAAGTGCAAGAGGTAAAGGTAGAAGTTTATTTCAAGTTCAAGAAAAACCTGATATGCAAGCTCAATTTGAAAATTGGAAAATTCAAGAAGCATGTGCCGTTTGTGGATTAAATTCACATGCTACTAATTTTTGTCCATCTAGTGCTATGTATTCTGAACAGGTTAATGCCATGAATATGTACCCTCAAAGACAAATGAATGATCCTTATTCAAACTCATATAATCCTGGTTGGAGGAATCATCCTAATTTTTTATGGGGGGAAATAAACCATTACAACCTCAACCACTTCAACCTTAACAATTCCCAAATCAAGGACAATTGCGAATTGAAGAAGTTTCAAAATCAGATGGAGCAAGCAAAGGTCAAGCTGCCCTTATTAAATATTTGTTAGAAGAAGTAGAAATTGTAAGGGAGAAACTTGCAAAAGTTATGAACGAGAAAAGAGAAGAAGGGAAGTTCCCTAGTCAAACCGAACAAGCAAAATCTATCACTACTCTGCGAAGTGGTAAAGTAATTGGAGAAGAGGTAAGTGATCCTATTCAATCTTCTGATGTGCCTGATAAATTAGATAATTATGAAAAAGAAGTTGAAAAGGATAAAAATGAAGATAATCAAGTAAATAATCAAGAAGTAGAAAAAGAATTGCCAAACAAAGAAAGTCAAGAAGAAGTAGGGCAAGAAAAAGAACAAGAGGAAGAGGAACCGTATGTGGCACCACCACCATACGCTCCTCCAATACCATTCCCTAGAAGACTTATGAAAAACAGAATGGATAAACAATTTTCAGAAATTTATAATATGTTATCCAAAGTAAGTGTTAACCTTCCTTTACTTAATGTTATTAAAAATATCCCGGCATATGCTAAGTTTTTCAAAGATCTTCACTCTAAGAAACACAAATTTGAAAACAATGAAAAAATTATTGTTTCTGAAAACGTAAGTGCAGTTTTACAACCTGAACTTTCCCCTAAGTTGAAAGATCTTGGTAGCTTTAATATCCAAGTTTCATTGGGTAGTTCTAAAAAGATGAAGCCTATGTTAGATTTAGGAGCAAGCAATAATTTGATGCCTTTTGCAGTCTATAAACAATTAGGGTTGGGAGAACTGAAACCCACTAATATGTCTTTACAATTAGCTGATTGTTCAGTTAAACATCCTTTGGGTATAGTAGAGGACATCCTAGTTCAGGTTGACAAATTAATCATTTCGGTTGATTTTGTGGTTCTAGAGATGGAAAGGAAAATATGCACAAATAATGAAGTCTCTATTTTGTTAGACAGACCTTTTATGGCCACTGCCAATACGATGATAAATGTTAAAAATGGCAAACTCACAATGTCAGTAATGGGTGAAACTGTTGAAATTTCAGTTTTTGATGCAATGAATAGACCGAGTGACATGAATGCAGGTTTCTCAATCGATGAAATTGAAAAACTGACAGCCCAAACCTTTGAAGAAAACTGTGAGGATGATGATTATGAGAATGATGTGTATGTAAGTTATGATGATAGAACTTTCTCTCATATAAAATTCGACATTGAAAAGTTAGAAAGAGAAGTTCGAGTGACTGATGAAAGAAAAGAGAAAGAACGATTAGAAGCTCTTAGAAATAAAGACAAAAACAAATTGGAAGAGTCTGAATCAGAAAATAGTTCTGATAAAATAAAAATAGAAAAGGATGAAAATAATATAGAAGATGATGTGGAAATTCTAAAATCTATTTTTGAATAAATAGAAATAGAGGAAGAAAAGGTAGAAAACATTAAGGAGGATAAAGAAGAGACGATTAAACCTGAATTTACTCCGTCTATTAAATCTCCTCCTAAAGAAGAATTAAAGCCATTACCACCCCACTTAAAATATGCATTTTTAGGGGAAGGTAAAACTCTACCTGTTATAATTGCTGCAGATTTAACAGAAGAACAAGAAGCAAGCTTATTAAAAGTTTTATGGACACATAGGGAAGCCATAGGATGGTCCTTGGACGATTTAAAAAGTATTAGTCCCTCTATGTGCATGCATAAAATTCATTTAGAAGAAGGTAGTAAACATTCTAGAGAAAGACAAAGAAAACTTAACCCTCACATGGAAGAAGCAGTGAGAAAAGAAGTTCTTAAGCTTATTGATGCGGGTATAATTTACCCGATTTCTGACAGTAAATAGGTGAGTCCAGTTCAAGTAGTTCCTAAGAAATCAAGAATTACAGTTGTTAAAAATGATAAAGATGAATTAGTTCCCACACGAACTATCACAAGTTATAGAATGTGCATTGATTTGAGGAAATTAAATGCGGCAACTAGGAAGGACCACTCTCCCTTGCCATTCATCGATCAAATCCTTGAAATACTAGTTGGTCATAAATATTATTGTTTTCTTGATGGTTTCTCTGGCTACAATTAAATCCTCGTAGCACCCGAAGACCAAGAGAAAATCACTTTTACATGACCCTTTGGTACCTTTGCATTTAGGAGAATGTCCTTTTGGACTTTGTAATGCCCCAGCTACTTTTCAAAGATGCATGATTTCTATATTTTCGGATTTAGTAGAAAGATGTGTTGAAGTATTCATGGATGATTTTTCAGTATTTGAAAATTCTTTTGACCATTGCCTAGAAAATCTTACATCAGTTTTGAAAAGATGTTGCGAAACAAACTTAACCCTAAGTTGAGAGAAAAGTCATTTCATGGTTAAACATGAAATTGTCTTAGGTCATGTTGTGTCTAACAAAAGAATTGAAGTTGATAAGGCAAAAATTAAAGTTATATCACAACTACCTCCCCCAACTTCTGTCAAAGGTGTTAGAAGTTTTCTAGGACATGCAGGTTTTTATAAAAGATTTATCAAAGATTTTTCAAAAATCTGTAAACCTTTATGCAATCTGCTGGCAAAAGACACTGAATTCATCTTTGATCAAGAATGCTTAAACGTATTTAATTTATTAAAAGAACGATTGACAACTGCCCCAATTCTAACCGGCCCCGATTGGTCTCTTCCTTTCGAGATCATGTGTGATGCTTCAGATTTTGCAATTGGAGCTGTGTTAGGTCAAAGGGTAGATAGGAAACCACACGTAATTCATTATGCTAGT
Organism: Codonopsis lanceolata; assembly: GCA_013146195.2. Lineage (NCBI taxonomy): Eukaryota > Viridiplantae > Streptophyta > Magnoliopsida > Asterales > Campanulaceae > Codonopsis > Codonopsis lanceolata. Next base: position 52,636,337 of record CM028380.1, read on the forward strand.
AGGACATTGAATGATGCACAACTTAACTATACAACAACAGAAAAAGAATTTTTAGCAATTGTGCATGCATTAGAAAAATTTAGACCATATTTGTTAGGATCAAAAGCCATAATATTTTCTGATCATGCAGCCATAAAATATCTCTTGAGTAAGAAAGAAGCAAAGCCTAGACTCATAAGGTGGATGCTATTATTGCAAGAATTTGACATTACTATTAAAGATAAAAAAGGGACAGAAAATGTTGTAGTCGACCATTTATCTAGGTTGGAATTTTCACCTTTACTTGAACGTCAATTTCTTGATAATAAAATTCCTATAAACGAAGATTTCCCTGATCAACAATTATTAGCAGTCAAAGATTTAGATCCTTGGTATGCTGATTATGTTAATTATTATGTCTCTGATATCATCAATCCTGACTTTGATTTCTAACAAAGAAAGAAATTTTTAACAGATGCAAAGAATTATTTTTGGGAAGAACCTCATTTATATAAAATGTGTTCTGCCTCTATAATTAGGAGATGTATTCCAGAACAAGACCAACAAAGTATTATGACATTTTGTCATGAATAATCTTGTGGTGGTCATTTTAGTGGAAATAAAACTGCTAGAAAAATTTTACAATCTGGATTATATTGGCCTTCTGTTTTTAGAGATTGTGACATATTTTATAAAACTTGTGATAAATATCAAAGAACTGGTGGAATAGGAAAAAGGCGTAAGATTGTAAATCGTTGCAACCTTGTCACACTTGGCCCGAATCATGACCAAAGCCCTACGAGCTTGAAAAGAACAACATAAAAAGAAGAAACAAAGAAAACAACAATCTCAGAATCAGAAAAAAAGGGGAGGTAAATTCTTATCTTTTATTAGTCCCTTATGCATACCATTAAATTATGTCATGTCCAAAATATATAATACATGTTGCTTAGAAATAGAAAATCTATATTGCATGCGTAAAAAAAATCATAAAAAAATGATGATGAAATGATAATAAATGATGTATATGCATATATTATGTTGGCATCTGAATATGTGCATTTATTTTAAAATAATTACATTTTGCATACAAAAAAAAAAGAGAAGGTCATAAATTGTTACATCTTGCACACGGCATAAAAAAAGGGGGAGAAGAAGAAAAATGTGTTGCATTTTTGCACACATTTAAAATAAAATATTCATGCAACATTTTAGCGAGTATTTAAATATCCCTATGGTGCATTTGCATTTCCATGCATAAGAATGATAAAATATGATAAATTATATATCAATGCTTTAGCAATCAATCATGTGCGATTATCTCCAAATAGTTGCATACTGCATTTATTTGAAATAAAAAATGTTGCAAGCATTGAAAAAAAATATTTCTGTTACATTTTGCATACAATATATCTTTGCAGTACGTGCACATGTCCAAAAAAAATATATCCGAAAAATGCACCATGTATCCAAAAAATCTATTGCATGAGCACATATCATAAAAAAATATTTTGAAACCCAAGCATGCATCATATAGTCAAAATATATCAGTTACATGAAATATGCATCTCAGAATCAAATAGTGTCAATTGCTCAAGTATGCATCGCATAATTAAATAGCACGAATTTCATATTTTTGCTATATATAATTGACAAATTGCATCATCCTAGCATATAAATTGCATGCATAGGCATCAAAATCAAGAGCAGGTATACTCCAGAAATCCAAAACAACAAAGAAATCCAAAACAACAAAGAAATCCAACAAATCTGAAAAATCGATCAAATGGGTTTGTGAAAAAAGAAACTTACAGGTGGAATCGAAAGATTATAAACATGCATATGTCGATTACGAAGGATATTGCCCCAATCATCCTTCGAAAAAAGATATTTGGTCAAAGGAGGAAGTTCTCGTCTTTCCTCGCTCGAATCTGGGTACATCGATACTTTTCCCTTTCGAGATCGTGAAGAAGAAGTCATCTATCAAGCAAAACAATCAATTTGGCAAAAGAAAATTGCGAAAAGAAGAAGAAATGCAAGAAGAATGAGTGTTGGCAATGGAGGAAGAAAGAAAATGCCAAAGGAAGAAGATGAAATGAAGAAAGTGAGCTACTGCTCACTCTCTGTCGTGTTATGAAGAAAAGAAAATGAAAGTTTTTCCTCCCCTCCAAAGTTCAAGTTCAGCACTTAAACATCCAAGTTTGCCCAAATTGCAAAAAGGTCTTGAAAGCTTAACGAAAAGTTTACAAAGTTAGCTTTGTTAACAAAAAGTGACAATCATCCATCAAAAATCAAAGGAAAGCTCATATCCCAACAGGTTAGCCACAAGAAGGTCAGAGAAGCAGAAATTATATCATTCAAATCCTCAGCAAGATACCTGCAGCAGCAGCAAAAGAAAAATGCAACGACAAAAGCATATCCCCAGCAAAGAAAGAAAAAATGTAACAAGAAAGAAAAATACAGAAAGAAAGAAAAATGCAGCAAAAGAAAGAAAATGCAGCAGTAAAGAAAAATGCAAGCACAAACAAAGAAAGCAAAAGAAAATAAAAGAGGGAAACGTAAAGTATTTTACCTATCACATGCATTTTGTCTAAGCCTGGTTGTGTTGGATCTTTCCCGCAAAGGGTGTATACCCTGGGTCACTAAGGGAAAAGAGATTGGTTCCGCCATTGCGTTCGACGGAGGGTGCCTATCCCTGAGGATGCAATGTTTATGATGATGTGCTACACCTGGTTGTGTTGGATCTTTTCTGCAAAGGATACATACCCTGGGTCACTAAGGGAAAAGATTAGTTCCGCCATTGTGTTCGACGAAGGGTGCCTATCCCTGAGGATGCAATGTTTATAATGATGTGCTCCACCTGGTTGTGCTGGATCTTTTTCGCAAAGGGTGCATACCCTGGGTCACTAAGGGAAAAGATTGGTTCCGCCATTGCGTTCGACGAAGGGTGCTTATCCCTGTGGATGCAATGTTTATGATGATGTGCTCTAACTGGTTGTGTTGGATCTTTTTCGCAAAGGGTGCATACCCTGGGTCACTAAGGGAAAAGATTGGTTCCGTCATTGCATTCAACGAAGGATGCCTGTCCCTGAGGATGCAATGTTTATGATGATGTGCTTCACCTGGTTGTTGGATCTTTTCCGCAAGGGGTGCATACCCCGGGTCACTTAGGGAAAAAGGTTGGTATTATTGTGCTCCACCTGGTTGTTGGATCTTTTTTTCAAGGAGTGCATACCCCGGGTCACTTAGGAAAAAGATTGGTCACATCTATCCCAGCCAGTACTAGCTGTTGTTTGTTTGCATGAGGCTGAACAACGTTTGGTTTGATTCCTTTTATTAAGGGATACGTAGGCAGCCTATTTCGATAGGTCCAACCATCAGAGCATTTAAATTGCATATCTGCTTAAAAACTACGATAACATGCTATAACCGACTAAATATGTCTAGGGTATGTGAGATTTTAAATGCATTATAAATTGTTGCATTATAACTGCTACCTATTGCATCTCTTCCCATTATAATTTCCACGAAATTTGGGAATCTATTTCTTATCAATGATGTTCAATTACTCGGTAAGCTTCGGGTTACCCGTAAACTCCATCGTTGAGGGGCTCTGTAGACACCCCAGTTTCGTACCTATGATATGTAATATGACATGAAATATTAAGACCTGTTAAAAATTAATGAATGTCAAGTTACAGGGTTAAAAATGCAAAAGAAAAAGCAGGATGCGCAAACAGTAAAATGCAGGGGCCAAAGTGTCAAAAAGGAGGCCAAAAAGAAGCCATGATGCCACCCACATGCACACCAGGCGCGACGCCCACCTCCCTCATGGGTGGCACCGTGGCACACAACAATGCACTATTAACTATTGTAGTTTGTCTTCGGTACAATCTCTCAAGCACGCGGTACAAGCCGATGAAGCACAGAGGAAGAAAACTTAATGACAAAGGAGTCCCTTCTCCAGCCTATAAATAGAGGCATCCGGGTAGTGAAAATTCACACCGCGAACTTCACACTCATCGCACACAGTTCACACACCGTGAAAGTTTACGCAGAGAATGATCGTCCTGAGAGAAATCCATCCTCTAAGCCTCAAAGCTCCATCAAATCTCCCTCAAACACAAAACCAACCGATCAAAGTGAACCTTAGCCTCCCCGCTAGGATTTCACCCTATTCCTCTGGTCCAAAAAATCTCAAAAAGAGCAATTGCCCTGCCCGAATCCAAACGCCAAATCCGCAAGAAGCAAGCAGTTGCTCTACCCGATTTCCGCCGTCAACAAGCAAACAACAGCAGAAAGCAAGCAGTTGCTCCGCTCGGTTCTCAGTTCCTGAAAGCAGCTTTCGAAAGCAGTTATTCTGCCCGAATCTCCACAACAACAAAAGACTCCCTCTCCCGGAAGGACAGAACGAACGCCCCTAAAATCTACTAGAAGTTAGCTGGTACGGGATAAAGCCCCCACACTTCAAAATGTAAGCCATATAAATATAAAAGTGCCATTTTTAGTCGGTCCGATGTAATAGATATAAGCAGTTATACTGCCCGGATTTCTATAAAAAATAGCATTAAAAAGAACCAGGCCCGGTTTTGGGGGAGTTCAGAGTGATCGATCGAACATGGCCCCCAATGTAAGAGGGCTCAATTTTATATATGTGTAGACTAGTTTTATTTAGATATATAATAAATAATGTGATGCAAATAAACAAAATTTCTTTTGGCTCAATGGATTGGGTCTATGTAAATGTTGAAAGAAGTGGGGAAGTACAAGGTTCAAACCCCTTCATCTGTTTTTTTGTAGTTTTTATTTATTTATTTTGGGTGTCAATTATTATTAGTATTATTTTTTTTTTGTAGTTTTTTTTTTAATTTTGGGTGTCAATTATTTTTAGTATTATTTTATATGCATATTATATCATATACTTCTCCGACTTAGTTAAATAGTCTCCTATATTATTTTGAGAGATTTTACATAAATAATCAATTTTTAAAAAATATGCTTATAATTTCACAATATTTCATCTTTATCCTCCACTTGTATTGTAAGTATAATAGTTATGGTTAATTATTTTATTTATTTATTACCAACTTCAAATCTACTTATATATGTTTTAATTACTCCGGAATCTAATGAATAAAGAGTTACTATATAAAAATAAATATTTTGTATTCGGTTTCAGCAGAGTTATTCAACCTTAATTTTATTTTCCGTTCGCTAAATTTACTTATAAAAAAAAGTTAGTTGACAATCAATTTTTTTTATTTGGATCATAAAAAATAACAATTGATTGGACATATAATATCAATATTTCAAGCAAAAATCAAAATTTATTGTTATGTTACTATCATTTTTAATTATTGCTTATGATTATTTAATTCTTTACTTTGTCAATTCATTGTTTTTTAATTTGAATTTATAGTGCACAATACATGTTACCAAAAAAATCTATCTAGAAGTCAAAGCATAAATAAAAGAAAAAAATTGATGAAGTATATTATTTTTATTGTAAATTATTTTAACGAATGAAGAATAACAGTTTTCGGTAATTATTTAATACTTATTTTCTTATATGTTTAGGTGTTATTCATTTTCAATACTTCAAATGATGAAAAGTCAAATAAAATTGTTTGTCTAAAATTCTTATGCTTATATTTTTTTAAGGGGCCCTTATTTTCTTTTTGCTCTGTGACATTTTTTTGTGTTATATATGATTATTTTTATTATTTTGATTAATTGAAAGAAAAGTTAATGGGTTGACCCGCCTAACCCACAACTCAAGATGAATTGGGTTGGGTTGGCAATTTCCCGACCCACCACATTCATGAGTTGGCCCGTTCCATCCCGTCAAATGAAGGATTATAGCGGGTTACGGGCTGATCAGTCCCGCCAACCCATCTTAACAGCTCTAACTACAGATACCCTTAGCTTGATCCGAGAGCTATTCCTGAAGCGATGTATATTCGCCTAATTCGGCGTGCTCACCTGCTCATTTGCATGACTTGTGAGAAATGTCTCGCCAAATTCGTTGTATACAAATACCAAAAGACAATAAAAAAGCAGAAATTGAATCAGATTCTTGCAAGTCAAGTGCAAAAAATAAGTTGTCGTTTGAAATCAATAATGCAACTATATATGCATTTGTAAGATTGTACTGGATACTTGGGGAATCAACTATAATTTCTAAAACGAAGAGAAAAGCATCAGCAGTATTAGCAGGAGGTGAGGATTCAAGGCGGTTGCATTTTCTTGTCATCAATCATCATGGCCGAAGAACCTTCTCCTTGTCCTTCAAAAGCGGTTCTTCTTTGTCGCCCCAATTATCCAACCTCTTCATGGATCCTTCCACCTGAGATTTCATTGCAGTCATCTTAAACAAAGTAGAACCACTGACCACAGCATCAGCATGTAGCATTACAATCCGAGCAGCTAGGTGTTCGATGATTTCAGAGAATGCAGTTGGCAACACCAAGTTATCTAAAGGGATCACAAGAAATCCATAGACCCCTTGTTGTTCATGGCTCTAAGAAAATCAGGGACCGTAATCTATATCTCTCTCTCTCTATATATATATATAAAACTTATGTAATCTTAAAATAGTAACTTTCCGCCAAACGTATGTTTCCAAAAAAGAAACTCTTATTAACACTACATATTAATGTATTGTACATAAAATAAAATTAGGGCGATAATCGGGCCGATACCATACGGTAGAATTATAATCGCAAAAGTCTATCATTATTTTTATAAACCGCTACAATGAACTTTTTGGGAGAAAACAACAAAAATATCATTAATGAAGGAAAGACGCGCACATAAAGCCATTGCCCCAATTTGTGCGTCGATAAAATTTTTTTGGGTGTCGTTCATTTTTGTGGAAGAAATGACGTCTAGTTAATAACACCGAGACATGATTGGAAGAAACGATACCTAATTAATAACACCGAGGCATGATTGGGCACCGTTCATTTTTGTGGGGTTCAAAACATTAGGCGTCGTTGCCTCTAAATTGAGCGAAATCTATTATCATATTAAAGAAATGACACCTAATTAATAACACCGTTAATAACACCGATGCATGACTGGAAGAAACAATGCATAATTAATAACACCGAGACATGATTGGGCGTTGTTCATTTTTGTGGGGCTCAAAACATTAGTCGTCGTTACCCCTAATTTGGGCGAAGTTTGTCACCATATTAAAGAAACGACACCTATTTAATAACACTGAAGCATGATTGGAAGAAACGATGCCTAATTAATAAAATCGAGACATGATCGGGCGTCGTTCATTTTTGTGGTGCTCAAAACATTAGGCGTCGTTGCCTCCCATTTGGGCATCGTTGCCTCTAAGTTGTCGAAGTCTATCACCATATTAAATAAATGACGTCTAATTAATAATTAATAACACTGATGTATGATTGGAAGAAACGATGCCTAGTTAATAACACCGAGACATGATTGGGCGTCGTTCATTTTGTGGGGCTCAAAACATTAGGCATTGTTGCCACCAATTTCAATGGCATTGCCTCTAATTTAGGGAAAATTTGTCACCATATTAAAAAAACAACGTCTAATTAATAACACTGAGGAATGATCAGAAGAAACGATGCATAATTAATAACAGCAATGCATGATTGAGCGTCGTTCATTTTTGTGGGGCTCAAAACATTAGGCGTCGTTGCCTCAAATTTGGGCGTCATTGTCTCTAGTTAGGACGTCGTTGCCTCTAATCATAGGCAACGACATCCATATCATAGATAATGACACTCAAATCATAGGCAACGATTCCCACATCGTAGTCTTCGACACCCACATCATAATCTTTGCTCATCTCCTCTATTACCATCGAGCAACATTGTTCATGTATTGCAGCCAGAAATAGAACCAAAGATTGTTTTTATCATATCCGGAGATGTCAATCCAACCTATCTTGCAAAACCAGTTTTGAATTTCTAAACTTCAAATGTTGAACAAGTTTGAGCTTGCTTCTATTTTGAGGAGTAGTTTAGCCGTTGTGATCTTGAGAGATTCGTGAGATATATTGTAAAAAATCAATAAATTGACTCGTGATATAAGAAAGAGTAGAGTCAGCAGTTCACAAAGCTTATTATCAAAGATGATGATAATGGCGATGATGGAGAGAGATAGCGTGGGTATTTTATGAAGAAAAAAAAATACTTTTATGGTTTTTAAAAAATAAAGTATTGAAGCTATAACAATTTTATAAAAATATATCGACCCACAATTATTCTATAAAATTATCAATTTTTCAAAAACCTAGGTTTACTTACAACTTTATAAATCGGTACTTGTGAATTTGTTGGAAAACCACTTTACGTGTGTAAGTGTGACTATGAATAATTAATCATTATATAATGGTGAGAGCATCCCCATTGTCTATAAAGTCAAGCTTCTAGACAACTTCCAATTAAGAAGGTAAAGTTTGCTTACCATTTGTGTAACTTCCTAAATGTCAAGTAGATGCCAATTAGGAAAGAGAAAAAAAAAATCTTATTTAAGAAGCCAACTTCTTAGCTTGTTTGTGAGAGAAGGGGGGGGGGGGGTTGGGGCGGCTGCCTTTTTTGGGGAGCGTAGGGGGTGGGGTGGGGGTGGGGGTGGGAGGTGGGTGGGTGGTGGGTAGGTGGGTTTTTAATTTTATCATTTTATGTATTTTATTATTTTGTGTATAATGTTTTATAGATAATTTATTAATTAAATTATAAATTATAAAATTTAAAATTTAAAAATAATAATATAATTATTATTTTTAAATTAATTTATATTTTAATTTATAAATTAATTATTTATACGAAATATTTAAATATGAAATATATTAAATAACGTGAAATAAATTTATTTATTGAGAAGTATAAAAATAAAAATAAAGTGTAAAATTAATGAGGTGGCAGTGGGACCCAATTAAGAATATGTTAAGAATAGTATACAATGAGAAGATATATTCTTAAGTGGTTAAAAAGAGAAAAATGTATATGTGACAGTGGGACCCAACTAAAAAGTTATGTTATAAAAATAAACATTGGGGATGCTCTGATGCCGATGATTTAGGTAATAGGCCGGCCCATTAAACGATTGGTGACTACCCCCACTTTTTCTTAAATTCTATTTTTCTTATACCAGCTCCATTAATTACTATTGGATCTTGCGTAGGATGTCAATATATCTGATTTCGTCAATTAAAGTGACAGAGTATAAATAAAAGGTACGATTTTTAAAAAATGTTACAATTAAGGAGTACATTACTTCAAGCGATAGTTGATAGATTAATGTTTTATAAGGGATACCTGTGTTCAGAAAATTAATAACAGAGTGTGACTTTTTAATGTGAAGATAAAACATAGGAAGAAAAAAAGACTGTTCATAATATTAATTGTAAGAGATGACTTGTAATAGGAAAAAGAAATAGGGAATTAAAAATGAATAACTATTCAAACATATGAATATGAGGGCGAATCTCAACCGTTAATTTTTTAAAGATAATTTAATCATAACCTCTGAATAGTCATAATCAATTACCTAGCTGTTTTATAATATCGATAAAAATATTATAAATTCATATAATTAATTGCCCCACTTTTAGAAAGACGTCAAGGATAAGATAAATAAAAATATTAAAAAAAAATTTTTTTTGGGACCTCATTAAGAAGTATTTTTAAAGTTGTCCATATTTATAAAATTTGTTAAACATTACTTAAGATGTTTATAATCCCTCAATCCCAAAATTATTTTCTCAATTTCCTTTTTTCATCCCGTCCACAAAAAGTTGTTTTGTTTGTAAATTTCTTTTTTAGGACAACATTTTTATCATTTTACTAAAAAAAATTCAATTTACTTTAATTATGAGACACATGGATACGACTTTAGAGAAATTACACATTAAACTAATATGAATAATTAAGTCAATTTTTTTCTTAATCAAGATGCGTCGGATCAAATATGACAATAATTATGCAAAGACGGAGTATTACGGATATACAATAAAGAGTAAGATTGAAGAGTTATGAAAATTATAAACGTAATTTCTAAAAATTAACTTTTAAAATGAAACTTTATAGAAGAGATTAGTAGATTATTTAATTTGAATAAGAGAAAGTAATTTGGGGACATTATTAAGCTGGTTTTTCCATTTTAATTTTCTAAAATGCTTTATTGGACTCTGTTTGGAAGTCTTACCATATAATTGTAGGAATGTCGTTGGCTATTCTTTTCTTCTGTTGTTTTTTTTTTAAAAAAATCTTGTGAGAAATTGACGATGTAAGTATAAAAATTACTCCCCGTTCTTAAATAATTTGTCTGTTGTTTTCTCCAAAGTTATTTTCTATAATTTTTTTAATTTCTTCTTCATTTCACTTGATTTTAATTTAATTAAAAAAAAATATGTATGTCTGTGTATAAACGCACGGGTTTAAAACTAGTAACCCCTAATTCCAAAGGTAGCTTTGATGCGCTTCTTAATTGCTTTTCATGACAACTATGACACTGAAAGGGATTTTACCTCTTTTTTCCAGTCCGTTCGAAAAATGATCCACAGCAAAATGGTAGTTTGCATAACAGTGCCACCTAACATCCCCAACCATAATCCCTACACAAACCACAAATAGATTTGGACGAAATATATACTGTAAGATTTAGCATGGATTATAGAGTTGTTGGCAAGCTTGCGTTTCTCATGTTGAAATTATACCACCATAAACCATGTCAAGGTTGTGCACGTAATATAAATGTTTTAAAGTAATTATAGTGTAGTGAGGAAATGCTCAAGTATGTCAGAAAACTCATTCATTTTTCTTTTATGGCAATTGACCATAAAATGATATAGACTTCCCAAAAGACCCTTCCCAACCTAGATAGTCTTTCACCCGTCCGCGTCCCACACAAACACACGAAATCAGAAATCAATTATATCGTCTCCCTACGCCATTGCCTATCGGTGTTCGCAAGGTTTGTCTCTCTCATCTCTCTATCTTCTTCTGTTTCTCTTTTCCATCTTCAAATCATTGGTCAAAACTCTAAGTTCATCTCTAACAATGAATCGGTAGACTATTGAATTTGTTCGTTGGCATTGAGTCGATTAATTGACTCATGAGTCGATCGCCAATACTCAAGGGTCGATTATGAGTCAGTTAATTAGTGGGTCGATTAACTGACTCATAATTGACTGAGTTGATTATCGATCGGTTAATTGACTCACTGAATCGATTAGTGGGTCGATTAACCGACTCATAATTAACCACATTGAGTCGATTACTCAACTTAGTAAGGGTATTTCGGGATTTTCTAATGAAAAATGGTCATAAAAGATGTTTTTAATTAAGTATGGTCATTTTTGAACATGTTTGTTTTGACATGACGATATGTATGGTGTGTTATGGTCCGAATTTACTGATTACCTTAGCTCCGAATTTGAAGTAAAATCCAAGAAGGGAACCCAAAGGCACTCCAACCACATAATAACAGCCTATATTCACGTATGCCACAAATGCTTGCCATCCACATCCAACAGCCACACCTTGGAAAACACAACTAGTGTCAGATATTTGAAGATGGCATAATTGTTAATTTGAAGAGTGTTAACTAGTATTTACCAGATAACACTGGCTGGATTCCGTTAAGAATGAGGGTGAGGGCAAGCAGTGGACAGAGATCAGAAACAGCATTTGCCACAGCCTCACCTTCAGTGAAGGCATAGCCGATGACATCCCGTGCCAAAAGTACAATTATTGCCAGCATAACAGAGACGATAAAGGAAACCAGCGTCACGACCAGTACAGAAAAAGAAGCTGATTTTGGATGTCCTGCTCCGAGCTCATTACTCACTCTTACACTGCTCAAAACATGTTACCAAACTATTCAAAACTTGCAACATCCTAAAAAACATTGCGTTGGCCTCCTAAAAGATAGACAATGAACAATACCAATAGGGCATGGTGAATGAAAATGAAAGAAGGGAAAAGTAAATTCACCTAGCGGCTGCATTGAAGCCAACAGAGATCATGAATGCCCATCCATTTAATGAAAAGCTGAGCGCACCAGATATTAGATACAGCCCTTTCAATCGAGTTTATGTAAAAATAAAAATAAAAATAAAAGAGTAGTGATTGGACCTTGACTTACCAAACAGAGAGCGAATCCAAAGACAACTCAGGATTTGGGAGCAGCCCAGCCAGCAAAACGACAATCTGAAAGTACCAAGACTCCAAGCACAACATTACAGCTGATGCAGCCGATAACTTGAAGAATTCCGGCAACCCAGTAAAAGCCTCGAGGCTAAACCCACCCCATGTATGTTTACATCTCTCACTCTTCAGTATAAACACAATATGTGCCCCCACAACGATCCATCCAGACAAGCTCAACACCAGGGATGCACCCAACAAACCAAGCCTAATCTTGTATAGTGCAACCCACGTTAGTATTAAATGAACTACTAGTGTTGCTGCTGAAATAAATGCACTTGGTCTCACTATGCTCTGAGCTTGTAGAAATTTTGTTAGGGGAAATTTGACGGCATATGAGAATATCTGGGGTATGAGGCCATATAGAAATAAGGCTGCAGCTGATGCAATCTCGGGCGATTGGCCCAAAAATATAAGAATGGGCTCCGAGAAAATGTAGACAAGAGAAAGTAGGATCCCAGTTGCAGTGAGAACTATGGTAGCTCTTTGAAGATAAATAGCCAGCATATCATACTTTTGAGCCCCAAATGCTTGTCCGCACAGGGTTTCAACAGCACTTCCCATCCCCAACTGTAAATAACACCTTAATTAACGAACAAAATGACCTTGTATATAGTTTAGTAGAGTAATGTCATGTAATCAGATATATTGTTAATTAATTAACGAACAAATTGACCACAAATTTACTCTTATTTCATAAATTGTAAACGACTACTCCCTCTTTCGTTCATGGCAAAAAGTTCCTGTTTGAAAATCAAACTTTTTAAAAAAGTAACACTTTTAGTAGCTCATTAATAATAAAATACAATTTTATGCATTAATTTTTTAAAGTAGACTATTTAAGTGAAATATACCAAAATGAAATAATAAAATCTTTGCCCCGAAAGGAACTTTTTAAAAAAGTAACAATTTTAGTAGCTCATTAATAATAAAATATAATTTTATGCATTAATTTTTTAAAATAGATTATTTAAATAAAAGATACCAAAATGAAATAATAAAATCTTTGCCCCGAAAGGAGGGAAGTATTTAGTATTTATCCATTACTCTTTATAGATTTGGATAGTAAATAAAACAAAATGCAAAAGTTTATTTATATAAGCTTAGGGATTTTAAGTTTCAGGCCAAACTTCACATTCATGAAATCCGATTTCAAATTCGTTACTTAATTCAGTTGCCAAACATTAATTAATTTTTCCAAATTTTAGATTTTATGTGCTTAACTTGGAACTCTAAAATGAACAGAGTATGGAACGCACGTGTTGTCACTTGTAGTTGTAGTATAGCCTATATATCATTGATTAGTATCAAAAGTAACAGTAATTAGCAGAAATTACCATGAGACCGTAGACGAAGACTTGGACGCCGTTGTTGCCAAGGGAGGCAGCGGCGAGCTGAAGATTGCCAAGGTGGCCGGAGAATATTTGAGTAGACATCGACATGAGGTAGTTTATCATGTAAGCTACCACCGCTGGGGCGGCCAAATAGAAGAGCAACTTCAGTTCAATCCATGCCGCTAGTACCAAACGCTGGCGAACCGGCAACTGTGTGTTAGACAGTATACTCTCCAGCTGACCATCAGATTCATTATTATGACGATTTGCTAAAGATGACTGGCTTCTTTCTAGTATGGGTTGATAACCATCATTTTCTGAAGAACCCATTAATTCTGAGGTGATTCTGTTAGCTGATCGCACGGCGGTGGCCGGTTAGTGCCTAGTGGTTGTTGAGCGGTTTGAAATGAGGTTTTGAGTTAATTGGGTCAATCAATACTCGAGACATATAAAGAGAGCTGTCGAAATTGAGCGACTTCGTTTCCTTTGACTCTTTGATGCATGGATTTTTGTTACTTATCAGAATGAGTAGGACCATTGTGATGCCCTCTATTAATTACAGTATTTATTTTGTTCATATCCTCGATGTTCTTAATTTTTATACAACTCTTAACAATGGGTTTCACTTGCTTATCTATACGTTTTTTCTTTCTACACTTAAGAATATATCTTACCATTGTATATATTATTAACATATTCGTAACTTGCTCAGTGCCAGCTGCTCATTAACTTTACACTTCATTCTTATTTTAAAACTTCTCAACAAATAAATTTATTTCATGTTATTTAATATATATCATATTTAAATATTTTGTATAAATAATTAATTTATAAATTAAGACATAAATTAATTTAAAAATAATAATTACATTATTATATTTTAATTTTATAATTTATAATTTAATTAATAAATTATCTATAAAACACATATTATACATAACTCGTAAAATAACATAAATAGAAAATTAAATATAACATTAAAATTAAAAAAATACATAAAATGATAAAATTAAATACAAAAATAAAGATTGATGTGGTATATTTATAGGAAAGAAAGAAAGAAAAAATTAAATAAAAAGGCTTGAGAAAAAATAACTTCGAACAAGGCTTTGCAGCCTCCCACCGCACCCACCCACACACACCAGAAAAACAAAATAGAATGGTAAGATTTATTTTTTAAAAAAAATTGAGAAAATCGATGATGTTGAAGGTTTGACCCTTGGGACCCAAAGATTACCTCTCCACACGCTCCTTTACATGCGTGTGGTGCCGCGCCTTTGGTGGATGTGGTACACCACACGCCCTTTCCTCCTCTCTTTATTCCTAAATCAATTTATACTTCTTAACTAAGAAGTCTCTTTATTCTCTCTACTCATGGCCTTGATTAGAAGTTGGTTCTCATTGTTATATTTGTATTCTTAATAGGAAAAGCAAGTTAGGTAGCTCAAAATTTCAACGATGGAAATGCTCTCATGCCATTGCGGTGAGGCTTGGGCCGCACCAAGCCACTAAACCAAACGTTAAAGTCAAGGGAATTATTAGGTTTGCACTTTATTAAATATTTAACCCCTTAAGTATATTTTTCTAACTCAGTAACTTCATTTTCGTTAAATTCTTTCTTAAATGGCTCTCCTCCCTACCGCCTTCCTTCTCCAAAATTTTATAACTATTTCATTAAATTCAACCTTTACTTACATTGCCAATTTACCATTTCACCTCCTTAAACTCCTCGAATTTTTTTAGAGAATAATCTTTCCTAAGCCCTGGAGATGTCGTTAAGATGCTTTGACGACCATTCATTCCTAATTTTCGTCAAAGGGATATGAAAAGCAATCCATGAATAGTATTGTTCTATCATCTAAGTACCCACCTAGCTTGTTCAACTTGCTTGGCGAGGATTTTATCGATGGGAACTTTCTGTTCTTTGTGCTTTCCCGTTCGGGAGAGTGACCTTCAATTTGTTGAACCTTGGTCCATATATGCTTCCTTTTCTTTGCAGTTAGAACAGGGTGTAGAAGTGATTGTCGAAGGGTGTAGAGTCAAGACTTTTTCCCCACCCCGGCTCAGGATCATTTGTTTAGTCGAGCCTATATGTTTACGCCGCCTATACTTGAGCTCGCTAAAGTTTTATTATCTGAAGCGAAGTTCCAACCAATAGGCGGGGAACTACGGAGTTGCAACCAGCAGAAAAAATTTCTTTGAATGGTTAAATCGATTATTTTGGGGGATCTTCCATTAACCCCTTGTAGATACCCAGTACCACGGTATGTAGCATGACATAAAATATCAAGACTGTTAAAAAACTAACAAATGTTAAGTTAAGGGTTGAAAATGCAAAAAAAAAAAAAAACGCAGGATTCCTAAGCAGGTGAGGTGCAAGTAGTGCCA
>CM028380.1:52652331-52981068 GCA_013146195.2 Codonopsis lanceolata
TTCATTTTGAGAGGAACTGCAACTGCAGTTACTACTTAGGAAATACGTATAAACTTTGAATTGAGCATCATTTTACCTGATCCAAAGAGAGCATAAAATCCTGAAGCCACATCTATCTCAGACTGCTCCTTCCTATAATATAGCTGAATAATTAGAAAACTACAGTCATCAAAGAAATACAGGAAAAGGGAAGGTGAACATCTGAGAAACAGAGTACACGATCACTTGATGAAGCTTTTTTTTTTTAATAAGCATTACAAGAGATCAAACCAGTAACCACTACTGTTAGTCCTCAAGAGGATGGTGATTCGCAGTTGAGCACATAGCCGGATAGCCCCTTGATTTGGCTAGCATGATGTATATCAAAATCATGCCCGCATGCCTTTAAGCTCTGATAAGATGACAAATTTAACCCTCCAAAATTTAAAAAAAAAAAAAAAAACCTCTCTTCAAATGTAGCTCTGATCAAAACAGTTGCATGAGACGGTCCTTTAAGAGCTAACCAAATTATAGTACCCCAAAAGTAGATGCTAAAACAAGGACATACCTTCTCTTTAATTCAACCATGATTCTTAATATCTTTGATTCAATTATGATTCTTAATACAAAATGGTTTCCGCTGGGGAACGCGGAAAAGAAGTTTAAAAAAAATAGTGAGACTCCGTTTGTTTCACGAAAAATGACTTCCAAAAAACGTTTTCCTAATTTTTCGGTGTTTGGTAATCTAAGAAAATGTAGTCAACGTTAAAGTTTCTACGAGTAAAGAGAAAATGAAGCCTTCTTTTCAGGAAAATGACTTACGGATTCATATTCCGTAAGTTATTTTCCAAATGTTCGAGCACCCCTTTACCCCCTTTCACAATTACAGATATTTACATACACAAACAATATTTCACACGACAAATAAATTGTTTAGAAATATAAATGAAGTTTGTGCACGCTATTTATAAATTATAATTTGTAATATATACTCACTACTAGGGCTGGCGATTAGGTGAGTAGGGTCGGATATGAGTTGGGTTGAAACGGATAACGGATCGAAATGGGTCGTGACTCGTTATAACCCAAAATAAAACGAGACGAGATAGGTTGGGTCGAAACGGGTAATGAGCCAGGATGGGTCAACCTGTTCCGGCCGACAATTTTTCATCAAAAAACTTATATTTATATAGCAAAAAAATAACATGTTGAAATAGGTAACTAGTTCAACCCACTTTAACCCGACTCAAATCGACCCGTTAATTTTTTTGGGTCAAAATGGGTTACCTATTTCAACCCAAAAAAAATAACGAGTCGGATTGGGTGGATTAGCGAGTTTTGGGTTGTAATTGCCAAGCCTGCTCACTATGTCCTAAAATTAATTGTGAGATTGAAAAAAGATGGACTTTATTGAAATGACATCACTAATGATAAATTAAGGGTTACTAAAAGAATTACTTATAGTTCAACATTATCTTATATTCAGTATGAGCATTAATATTATAATATACCTTTTGTATTTATTCATATATTGTTTTCCGTAGGTTTGCAACCAAAAAATGTTTTCCGACATATTTTCAAAAGATTTGCCAAACACCCAAAAATCATTTTCCAAAAATCATTTTCTGAAAAATAATTTTCGGTGAAACAAACTTAACCTAAATATCTTTAAGAAGATAGTGAATGAGGTGAAGGAGTGGTTCTTTCTTTTCTTGTTGGGGGTCTCGTGTCATGCAGGATCAAAATCCATTGACCAAGTAAACTTTGCCAACAGAGACTTGTTGCATATCTCCAATGAGTGAGAATAGTAAAGTAAGCAACGCTAACGTATTGGGAAATTTTTACTTGAATATCAACGATGGGTAAAATGCCTCCTCACTTTATACGATCATTACAAAAGTTGTATCAATAGCAAACTTCCCACTCTTTCTTTTCTTACTTCAATCAATCTTTAGTAAAATTTACCATTTTGAAGTCTTGTGATAATTAATTACCTTACTTAACTATGAAGAATGTGGAGTTATTATTTAAGGTTGTTTCCTTAAATATAGTTTCCTTCATTCATGTTAATTATCTTGTAATATACTCTCTCTGTTCCAAGCAAACAGTCCACTATTTTATTTTGGGATGTTTCACTTAAAAAGTCATCTTTCAAAAATTAAGCCATAAAATTTTTGAACTTCCAAATATCCTTTATTTTCAATTTTACTCCTATACAAATAAAAAGCCATAGAAAAAAGCATCTTTTACACGTGTCTTATAGTAACAAATATGTTGCACGGACACAAATAGGCAGACACAGGATACGGAGATACATAATTATTGAAAAATATAGGATACGAATATGGGGTAATATGTGACTATTTGAAAATATAAGGACCAAAATGTAAATAGAAAAAAATATATGGACCAAATTGTAAATATCACCCTTTTGACGTGATAAAATATTTTATGCCTCGATCGGTGGTCTCGTCGACATTTGATAGCCCTCTCCTCCCTTCAAATCTCATCGAAGACGACAACAAGGTTAGTTTCTTTTCTTTTTTTAGATAAGTAAGTGTGACCCCTTGTTGGTACGGGGATTGGAACCAAGGACCTTAAAGTCTTTACTTGAGTGCCCTTGCCATCTCTCCCACCCATTGGGGTCAACCAGGTTAGTTTCTAGGGTTAGGGTTTTTGTGGAATGGGAACAGGAAAGAGGTGTTTGAAGCGAATCGAAGATAAGAACAGCCGGCAACTCGAGACTCGAAACGCCTGAGTGGATTGGTGAAGAAAGCTTTCGAGCCTTTAGCGCTTTGCAATGTTGAGGTTGCTCTGTTCGTCTTCTCCTTCTCCGGAATAGGTAGACTTCACTGAAAGGTACCTGCAATCTTTGTAGAAAAGCAGGGGACGTATCAGGTTTCGGACACCTGTATCCAATGTTTGAAAAAGTTCAGATTCGTGTCCAATGTTTGAAAAAGTTCAGATTCGGTCCTTGTACGTATTCGAGGCTGTATTTGGTGTATCCGTGTCGGAAATGTGTCTGACACCCAAAACGTTGCTGCTTTGTCCGTGCATTATAGGTAACAATGTCCCTGTTTTCTCTCTCTCCCCTTCCATTTTCTTTCTCCTCCTCATATTAATCCCACCACCATCCTCCGCCCAATCCCAATCCATAACCACCGCCATCTCCTCCTTCTCCATCTCAAACCCCCCATGGCTTCCATCTCTAAACCAATTTCTCCTCTCTCCCGATTTCACCTTCGCCACCGGTTCCTCCCCACACCTACTTCACCAATCACCTGCATCTCTCAATTTGGTACTTCAACATCACTCAACCACCATAATTTGGTCTGCCAATAATAATTCTCTGGTCAATCAGTCAACCCCTCTGCTCATCACCCCCTCCGATCAGCTCCGCCTCAATTTGAATTCCTCAGGTGAAAATATACTCCCATCGATGCCACCCTCCCAATCAAATTCCGCCCAACTTGTCCTCCCGACGATGGTACCCTTCGGTTTGGCAATTGGGATAGTTTTGTTCATCCAACCAATACGATCTTCCCCAACCAATAGATAAACATAACAACTCTACCCACGAAACAACCAGTTCAAATTTAGTGTAGATGTGATGAAGGGGCATTTTTGAAATATCAATTATTTCTTAAAAAGGTTGACTTTCAAACAATGACTCTTTGCCCGGAACGAAGGGAGCATCAAAAAAGAAAAGGATGACATGATTCGGCAAGTGGTTTTTTGTAAAATTGAATTGTTTGGATGTAAAGTGAATGGTTTAGATGAATGGTATGCACCATAACCATGGTGCAAAGTACACACCATATGAATCTATAAACATATACACACGCAACCATTCATAAAGTAACAAAAGAAGAGTAATGCCAAATGAAAAACAACACTAACCATGTGTATCTCACGAGCACATGTTTTGGCCAATGTTGTGCATCCCAAAATTGTTTTTTGATGTCGGGGTGAAGTTCAACGTCTGTGCAATACAAAGATACAATTCAATTATTAACCAAATCACTCGTTAATTCACTTGACAATCGAAGGCACGTTAACGGGGAAAGAATGCATGTCATATCTCAATTATGAAAATAGTGAAGATCACTTGACAATCGAAGGCACTCAGGTGTTACTTAGATTGAGTCAGACAATGTACACATAGTATTGAAATCTATAACACCAAACATCCACAATTTTTGACAAGAAGCATTTTAAATAGTATGAACCTAGAAATAAAGATGGAGAAGAAATAATATCAGAATGAGCCTCCTGCTCAATTCACGTCATATTGAACAGAAGTACATAGCGCAGTGGAATTCAAGTATCAGGACTAGGAAAACAGTAAGAGAGAGCAAGAGGGTATTGAGACAGAGCCACAATTAAGGGGCACTGACTTCAGAAGCCATAAAGAGCCTCAATATCATCTCATAACATTTTTATTTATCCTAGCCATTACTCGAATAAACCAAAAAGGATTCATTATTTCATTTCCAAATAATCACAACACTGTCACCAGAGTAAGAGAGCGAGAGGGGGAGAGGCCGAGAGGGTATTAAGAAAGAGCACACCATAAAGGGACACCGACTTCAGCAACCATAAGAGCTTCAATATCATCTCATAACATGTTCATTTAGGCTAGCCATTACTCAGATAAACCAAAAAGGATTTATCATTTAATTTCCAAACTCTTCAAGTTCCAAAATAAATTCGACAGTATGACACCAGAAAATGCTAATATCTGGGCGAATTGGCTTGACATGAGTGTTCTAAATGAGTGTTCTAAACTACGTAATCCAAAATAAATTAGACAGTATGACACCAGAAAATGCTAATATCTGGGCGAATTGGCTTGACATGAGTGTTCTAAATGAGTGTTCTAAATGAGTGTTCTAAACCACGTAACATTTTCGTTCTACAATACTGAGTTATGCGATCAAAAACATTTTTCTATACAAATATTAATACTAGACTTATGTGGGATACTCAAACTTCTCAATTTTCTATGGGATAACCTGAAGAGTAAGAAACTTGTAAGAGTAACCAATTATGTTAGCTTAGGAACATGAGTATTATATTTAGAATATGAAGATGCATTCTACTGTCCAACCTAGATGAAGCTACCCCTAGTGTTCCAAGACCATAGAGCATATTGCCTTCCCATTCCATGAACTAAGTGAACCCCCATCCCATGAACTAAGTGAACCCCCATTCCAGGTAGCATAATAGTCCAACATGTGTGATTTATTTACATTTCTTAGTTTAACTGCTCATTATATCACTTATTCAAAAGGAACCCCAATATTTATGATATTATTTTTTTACTAAATAAATAATACCTCATATTTTGGTCAAACGTTTGATTTTTCATAACTTAGAAATATAATAATAAAGATATCATAAAAAATAATGATATTTAATACATTGCAACTTATGATTAGTACTTTACACAAAATGTAATTGACTTTCTTAATTAATATTTTTGTTTATATAATAAGTTAAAAGGGAATATATGAATCTTACCTTTAATGTAAGTATGATATATATTTTTCTATGATTCAAATGTAAGAGTGAGGAATAATAAAAAATATTGACTCAAATCAATGTAAAATGTTATATTAAACTTTCAATAATGATATTTATTTTTTTGTTTTGCTTTAATATTATTTAATTAAAAAGGACTTTTTTCTGTGCGTTTAACACACGGGTATAAAACTAGTTACATCTAATAGTGCAAGCTAATGTGTGAATAGATTCAGCTGATGAGTACTCTAATCTCGATGGAACCCTTCTTAAAGAAAGTATGGAGATCACAAGGTAAAAGAGTGTTTCCAGAAAACTCTCCATGAAAAGACTCTTTGGTTCAAATGAGGGTTGCAAAACAGTTAAAGCCCACTGCACTTCCATCAAGGCCCCATATCATTTTGAAGACTTACTACATTGTGACATGGTTGGAGTTACTGACCGTTTCTCATTTCCGATTAAAATCATCTAAAACCAAGTATAAATATAGCTGACATCTATTTCTCAACCAAATTTGTGAGGTAGGTAAAAATCATTTTTCTTCTCTTAATAAGAGGGGAATGTCAGTTATCACATGGGAATTGAGATAAGAAAAAAACTAAAGGACAGCCTAGAAGCCATGTTCCAAAGAGGAAAATCAATTGAAGTGCATCACAAATCCAACATTCAATACTACATCATATTTTAAATTATCATCGATGATGAGAAACTCGTCAATTTCATATTTTGAACCTCCCACAGAAACCGACTGACCTTAGAGACCTCAAAACCAAACAGATATGATCATGGGCAAAAGATGGTACCTATATGTATTTTCTATATGTATTTTCAAGCATGATCATGCACAAACCTTTAGCATAGAAACACTATAAGATACAAAAGAAAAGAATAACTTACAGTGAGGAGGCATATCTACTATCTTTGCTGTGACACCAAGCAAATCACTTCCCGAATACCTCTGTACGAAATGCAAAATGAGACGACTTCATCATATAACAAGACTCAACATCACAGACTTGCAGTAATCATAAGAATGAGCGGAAAGTCTTTGTTATATCTAACTCTTATCTTCCTAAGAGTCTTACTGACATTATGAAATGTTGGAAACGCACCAGAGATTTTCTTTAAAACAAGCCTTACCAAATGCACTTCAATCATTGGAACCTCAGAACTCTTCCGATTTATTACAAGGAGCCACGGAATATAAAACTTTTCTTTTCCAACTTGAAATGATCTGCATTTTAGTTGCTCCAAATATTATGTACCAACTAGAAAACAACAAGCTGATTGAGAGAAAAAAGATGTCAATCAATTCAATGAAATGTATAGACTAAGGATGTCAAACAACAAAATTGAGAATAAGTTTTGGTTTATGCTGGGGGCGTCAAGCCGTCAACAAGGAAGCCATCTACGTGTTGCAAAGACAAGGAAAAGAAGGGTCTCCTATGATTTATAATGCATGGAATAAACTTATGAATAATTTGGTGGGTATTTGAGAAGAAAAGAGTTAAAATGAGCTATAAAGACATGGTCAAGACATGCATAATGGAGCTACAAATTTAGATAACATAACTCGGTGAAACTTATTAGTTCCCAATTAACCATACAAGAAGTTGTTTTGACTTTTAAGCCCTTATCTCTCTTTTCTTTTTCTTTGGTATTTTATATTGTATTGACAAACACAAATATATACATCTAAGACAAAAGGCAAACCCTGGCATATGAAGAGCCTCAACACATCTAGAGGGAAAAAAATCATAGAAATCTCTAAATCTACTAGGATCTTCTCGACAATTGTGCAGTAATAACAAGTCTCCTGAAATTTCTAGCAACAGACTTGCGGGAAACCAGCCTAGTTACTAAATCCCTTTGAACATCCATGAGCGTGGCAAGAGGATTCCCATGAAATCAATGATAATTCTGAGTGCCAAAATGAATTAGACTACAAAAAATCACGTAATGTACTGACCCTTTCATTTTCTGCCTTTGTGATGATTGATGCCTAAACAAACGGAAGATAGCAGGCTGCGGTGCATGTCATTTGTCCTCGTCAACAAGATGCCACGGCTGGGTTTTACGCTAATCTATAGGTTTGGATAGAAGCTCTAAATTCGATAATGTATATAGTGAGTATGAATAAGACGGGGTATGAAGACTGCAACTTTAGTTGAAGATACCATAACAAATACTAATGGAGGTACGATTGAGTTGGGAATCGATTTTGCTTTCAAGGCGCATTTATTAATCAAGAGGTAAAGGTTGGAGATGATGATGGCCATTAAATGGGCTTCGTTGAAGTGAAGTGACTTGAGTATGTGGCCAACATATATTGCGCTATTATACATACTTTGTGTTAGTGTGTGTATAAGATGTTGGGCTAAGAAAAATGAAATGATTCAAACTGGACGCAACGGGATGCTAAAATATCCTCTATAGAATAGAATATACCTTAAGACGGACTGGGCACATAAGGGTCGACCCAATGACAACACAAGTCATGCAGGGTGACCTATATCATCAACAATGCTAGAGGTTTGGGAAGACCAGAATTAACATGGATGGATATAAGAACAAATGATATCACGGCCAATTGTTTAACTAAAAACCTGCCTTCACAAAATTGAATGGAAGAAACTAATTTTTTTTATTTTTTTGATAGGGAAGTGTGATTGTGACCCTTTGTTGGTGTGGAGATTGGAACCAAGGACCTCAAGGTCTTTGCCTGGTGCCCTTGCCATCTCTCCCACCCCTTCGGGTCATGGAAGAAACTAATTTTTTTAGTCAATATCAAAGTATTAGGAAGACCGGATTAAATTTGGGGCTAATTAGGTAATCAAAGTAGGGGTATAAAAGAAGTATATTCTTGCGGACAATTACCCAATGTTCAACTATGCATATCAAATCTACAATCATTACAACGAACACCAAGTTATGCCACTTTCAGGGACTAATTTGATATAAAACTCTAATTCAGCCTACGAAATTCATTATATACCAAAAGCTGTCAAACTCAATTTTGATTTGACAAAAAAGACCATCTATGTGCTAAGTACAAGTTCACCATAAAAGACTACAATGAGTATAGTAAGCTAAATTTAGGGATTCATCAAAAAGACATCAATATGCATAATCCTTGATGGTTACTTCTAAACATGATCATGTTTATCGGAAAAGCAGATAGTCTCTTTCAGAAATAAAAACTCGAAACCCATTGAAATGGATAATAAATTCTCTAGGAGACCCTCAAAAATCAGCATTTGCATATCCCATAAGCACCAAATAACCATAATAATTCCCAGTCAACTCCCTACATTTCTAAACAGATAGAACATATGCAAATAGTAACCAGAACAAGAGCTAGTCTCACATTTTGTACGGATCAGCACCAGTGTAACCAGTTGGTTTTGGTATAGGAATCAACACCTATACATCACGGCAAAGAGGATAATAAAATTTAAATACTATATAATACCCCAAAAAATGAATAAAAAATTGCATATATTTGGAACAAGAAACAAATTATTTAAAAAACAAACACGAATAACAAATTCAAAACGAGAAAGTACCTCGCGGTTTACACCAAAGATCGGGCAGTGTTTACCAATCATGTCATGCCAAACTGTTCTAGACTGATTGGTGAAAGAAAAGCAACGCAAAAAGATCAGCAATTGGGTGTGTAGATATATGTAAGATGAATTTGGAGGGATAAATTGAAGAATTATATACCGAGTGGTATTGACCCATTTTACTCATCGGAACGATATCTCCGGGCCGGTAAGCTGTAGAATTGACTGCCATTGATATTATGATTAGTAGCGGCGCGATGACGATTGAGCACAAACTGCAATCGCTAGTCCCCATCACCGTTCTCGGAAATTCAAGGTTGATTCCTGAAAAATAAATTCGCGGCTTATGAGCTGTGTTGGGGTCCTGGGGAGATGAATTTTGGCAGCTCTCCCAGGCTCCAGCAGCCAAAACTTTCTCTATCAAAAGGTCGTGCGTATGCATTACTGCATTTCGGTTCGCACTATGAGAAGTCGCGCTCCAAATGCGTTTCACGGATGGGCCTGTCTGACGCTCTGTACTAGTTTTTGGGTTTTGGCCCTTTTGGATCTTTTCAATATCGACCGATCTACTTTCAAAAGTTTTCAATCGTTAAAATTCATCATTTTTCTTTGAATTAATTATGGGCCAGTACACTTTCCTGAATTTGTAACCTCTCCACTACCTTCTCTTTTTTAAATCGCTTAACTCTATTTTTATAATTTTTTTTTCCAATATTGTTCGTCTTCTTCACATCCGACTGAGCCTCTCTTCTCCATTGTTGACCTATTTTCATCCTCCCCGGCCATTTTCTCCATAACTTTTAATCCCGGTTGTGCCTCTTTTTTCCACTTTAAGTACTGTTTTGGGCTTTGAAAGTTTTCTGATACTCAACTTTTACACACAGATTTAGGACAATGTTCAATTTATGGATTAATTGCGAACATGAGTGTTCAATTTATGGCAGTGTTCAATTTATGCTTAGTTTTGAGTCAAACAAAATGTCAAGTGTGTGCGTAAAATTCGAACAGAGAGTACACTACAGCAATGGCTCCAATGTGCACTTCGTTGCCTATCATTTTGGATGTGCTTAAAATGTTCCAAGAAGATGTAGAGGTACCTGTGATTTGGGCAATGTTTTGTGCGATGCCCAATGTTTTGATACTATGAGACCCAATGTTTTGATAATATGATGTTTAGTTTCCAGACCTGCCTCCGATGTGGGCGTCGATGTCCAAAATTTTGAACGATGCCTAATTTTTTTCCTTGTGATGCCCAAATTTAGGCAGTGACTTTATCAGTGCGTCTTTCTTTCATTAAGAGTATCTTCGTTATTTCTCCCCCAAAAGTGTACTTTAGTGGTTTTAAAAAATTATCATGGATTTTTGGGATTATATTTTATCCACATGGGACTGGCCCAGTTATCACCCTTTTTCTTTTCAACAGAAAAAAAATCATTTTTGGTGGCGAAACACTACGATACCCTTAATGAGCCTAAGGTGCACTGTGGATCACTCACCCAAATGCACCACGATGCATCAATTTTTGCATCATAATGCATCAAATTATTTAGCTAATTGAATTTTGCATCGCATTGCATCAAATTTTGCGTCGCGATGCATCATTTTTAAATTACATAATCAATTTTGAAGCGCGTTGCAAAATATGTAGCACCACGATGCATTAATTTAAAATACTTTATCTAGTTTTGTAACATGATGCATCAAATTATGCACTGCGATATCTACCTTTTGGTACACAATCAACAAATTATTCAAAATATATATGCATCTTTTTTGCATCTCAAATCCAAATCGATGCATCAAGATTCACAAATTATCTAAAATTAATGCATCCAGATTTAAAAATGTGCCAACAATGAAAAAAATTATATACGGATATTTCATCGAACACTTTATATGCAAAGTAACACAAAACATAAAAGAGTTTTGTGTTTTGCATTACTAAATATACTAGTTATAGAGCCCGTGCTCCGCACATGTTCTTTTAGTAATAATATTACTATAATTTTTAAATGTGACATACATTTCTTCTTTTGGTAATAGTAGTAGTGTTGAAATATACATATTTAGATTTGCTTAAAACCATTAAGGTTGATTACATGCTAAGTATTTGCTAACTTTGATCTTACGTGAATGTCCAATTGACATTTGTCAGCTAGCAAATTGCTTCTAAAATCGGTTACATCAGCCTGTTTCTTTTTATGGAAAATTATTCTTAGTACTAATTGATTTCCTTGTTTGTGCTTTGCAGAAGTCTCTCTTAGTAAGCTCTATCTTACAGTAGCTGATAAATATTTTGTGAAAGATATACTCTCAAATTATTGGAGCTTTTCAAATTTTCAAATGTGTTTCTAACGGATTGCAGTTCAAGAATCTCTATAAATATTCACATGAACCACTTGAAAAAACGATCGAAGCATTCATACTCTCTCAAACATAATTCACACTTGAAGTGCCTCATCCAAAACATTAGCTAGATAGTCTTATATTCTTATTCATTTCTAATTCTTGTTTCAGACAATCACTGTTTTGATATTCCTTACTTCTTTCATTTTTTTAAGGAATCATTTGATTGTCCCACGAATGTTATTGATTTTCAATCATACACCTCAAAAACCGGTCTTTGTTGTATAATGATCCATTAGTGATCACCTAGATTATTAATAATATTAGTGCACTTAAAAAATAAGTTTGACAAACTTGGTAGTGGACATAGCAGTTTACACTGTGAACCACTTTAACTATTGTGTCTTTTATTCATCAGCTTACACAAATTGAACTAACACTTAGGCAATTTCAATCTACTTAAGTGTCACCGATCAGTTTTATCAGTTGATTACTTAGTTGTATTATAAATTGTTTTTCAGCTCATTCTTTATAACTTGTGATCTTTTGAAAACATCTCAAACTATGTCAGCAAGCTAACCAATATTATATTTCCTACTGACAGCGTCAACTTTTAAGGAATCCTTAATTGCCGACTGACACTACATCAACTGACATAACTTGTATTTTCCGCGGTAACTTTTGAAGTTTTTCAAAACGACCCTTAAAGTTTTAAAAGGCTATTCACCCCCCCCCCTCTAGCCTTATTTGTTGCCAACTTGACTTATATTTGGTATCGAGCTGGACTTTTTGAAAATTTATTATTTTCCAAGTTTAAAAACTTGAAAGTTCGATCATGGCAACTACAAAAGCTTTTCAATCAAACAATGTTACTCAAGCACCTATTTTTTATGAAGATCACTTTGATAGATGGAAAGAAAGGATTACAAGATACATTAAAAATATTGATAAGCGATTGATGAAATGTGTAAGAGGTGGTCCTATGCAACCCATGAAAATAAATATTAAAGTTGTTACATCTTCTTATGTAGATAATGACATTATAAATCCTCTTGTTGCTATTGTTGAAGAATATGTCCTTAAACCTCAATCTGAATGGACTGAAGAGGACAAATCAACTGATAGGCTAGATGCTAGAGCTGTTCATATTCTATCAAGTGATGTTCCAGATGAAAACTATAAACAAATATATGATTGTGTTACTGCCAAAGAAATATGTGATGCTCTTGTTGAATATGTTGAAGGAGATCAAAACACTAATGACAACAAGCTCTATGATTGCATACAAGAGTTTAATGCCTTCAAAAAAGACCCAAAGAAATCCCTAAAGAATGCTTATGATAGATTCTTTGAGGTAAGAAATAGATGTTATTCTCTTGGTAAAATATATAGCATTAAAGATTTAAATATGCATTTTCTTAGTAGCTTGGGAAGTAGATGTCATGTTAAGGTCACTACCATAAAGGAAGCAAGAGACTTGAACAAGAATCATATACGTAGTCTTGTTGCCAGTCTAAAAATTTATGAAAAAGAAGTTCTCAAAACTCAAGTGCTTGAGAAATTTTGTAAAGGTATCTTTACAAGCTTAAGAAGAGACACCAAAAACCTCTACATTTTTGTCAGATGATGACTTTGATGAAAATGAATTTGCTGCTTTTGCAAAACAATTTAGAAAGTTTAAATCTTTCAAAAGAAACTTCCAAAAACCTTCCTCAAACTCTCAAAGAGCTTCCTCAAATTTTCAAAAACCTTCCTCAAGCTTTCAAAGACCTTTTTCTTCAAACTTTCAAAAGTCTTACTTCAAAAACACTAAAGAAAATGATGAGAAAGAAAAGTTGTTATGCTTTAATTGTAGAAAACCCAGATATTTTGCTTTAAACTGTCCATCTACCAAAAATGAGTATTACAAAAGAGCTCCCATAAATTTTGAAAAATAAAAGGGCTTAGTTGCTGAAGATCAAAATCTAGCAACATGGATTGAGACAAATTCTGAAGATGAATCTGTTGATTTTGTGCAATAAGCAAATCTTTGTTTTGTTGCAGAATCAGTTGTATATGATTCTGAAAATGATTGCCCTAGTCCCAATTATTCAAATGAGTCTGATGATGAGCTTCCAAGCTCACCAATTAAAAACCATAAGGTAACAAAGGTTATCAAACCTGGTCAGTTTGTGATTAAGAAAATAGGAAATAGTTTTTATAAACAAGGGATCATAAGTCAGCTAGAAAAAAAATCAAGTCAACCTCTCCAAGGACTGTTGACATTAAGATAACCAAGATGTCAAAAGAGCAGGGGGAAGCCTACTGACATAGTGTGTCAATGTTCTCGTGGAACAAATGCAAGACATGTATTCCAAATTTGAAACACTTAAAAGAATTCACATTTCTTTATCTGTTGACTTCAAAAGAATTTCTGATGAAAACTGTGAGTTTCAAAAGATCAATGAGCTTTATAAAGTACAACACAATGAAATGCTACAACTTAAAAGCATCAATGAAAAACATGAGATTCAAGCAAAAATCTCAGATGCGGGAGGTTCTCATACACTGAGACTGGCGCGAAAATCATCGAAGAGAATACGGGAAGACATTTGGTGAAGATGTCTGCAATTTGATATCGTGATGGAACATGGAGAACACGCACTAGGCCATAAGCAACCTTCTCTCGTACAAAGTGTGAGTCCATTTCAATATGCTTAGTGCATTGATGTTGAACGAGATTTCCGGACAGGTAAATGACACTAACATTGTCACAGTATACCAATGTAGCTTTGGGAGTAGGGCAAAGGAGTTCTAAAAGAAGATTTTGAATCCAGCAGGATTCAGAGACAACATTTGCTACCCCTCGGTATTCAGCTTTTGCACTGGAGCGAGACAGAGTTGGTCGGCGTTTAGAAGACCAAAAGGTGAGATTATCACCGAGGAAAACATAATAGCCTGAGGTGGAACGTCGAGTGTCTGGGTAGCCACCCCAATCAGTATCAGTATAAGAGAGGAGACCAAAGATAGACGATTTGTAGATGTACATGCCAAAATTAAGAAAGTCTTAGACATATGGCAAGATTTGTTTAAGGTCCGACATATGTACATCCTTAGGGTCATGCATATGAGATATCATGTCTCATGAAAGTAAGATACTACAGTGCTCCAACTAGAGGGCGATACTATATGGGATCTTTATAAGGAGACCCTGCCGAGACACTGAGCTTGAATTTGGTGTCCACTGGAGTATGTATTGGTTTGCAAGAAGTCATGCCGGCACGCTCGATTATTTCTTCTGCATACTTCTGTTGACTGAGAAATAACCCACCTGCATGTCTTGTAACAGAAATGCCTAGAAAATAACTCAAAGGTCCTAGATCTTTCATTGCAAATTTAGAAGTAATGATAGACATGATAGATGTGCGAAGAGTATCCGATGATGCAGTAAGAATAATATCATCCACATAAAGAAGGATATATGCGATGTCATCTCTGTGCTGATAGATAAATAAAAGTGGTCAGAGATGCTATGAGAAAAGCCAATTATGGAGACAAAATCTGCAAACCGTTAATACCAGGCACGATGAGCTTTTTCAGGACGTAGAGAGATTTTTTTTAATAAACACACATAATCTGGGTGGGTTTTATCTCGAACCCCATAGGCTGATACATATAAATAGTTTCATATAGTTGACCATGCAATAAGGCATTTTTTACGTCCAGCTGATGAATGGACCAGGACTTGGAAAAAGCTATGTTGAGAACGGACCGAATCGTAGTGGGCTTGACCACTGGACTGAAAGTTTTATCACAATTAACTCCAACTTGTTGAGACCTGCCATCACCAACAAGACGGGCTTTGTGCCGCTCAAAAGAACCATCAGACTTAGTTTTCTGACGAAAAATCCACATAGATCGAATTATATTGACAGTAGATGGACGGAAGACTAACTCCCACGTCTTATTATTAATAAAAGCATTAAATTCGTCGATCATGGAGGCTTTCCAATTCGGGGTCGGACAAAGTTGCCTGTGGGTTTCGGGGAAGGGGGGATCGAGTGATGGAAGTTGTCAAATTATAATGGCACTTTGGTTGAAAGATAACATGCATGTTATGGGTGGTCATGGTTCTTGTTGGGCCGGTGGTGGTTGCGTGGTTGAAGGGCTAGGAGGAGATTGAGCTGCTGGTTCAGCCAAAGAGGATGCTAGCGAGGGCGAGGGTGTTGGGCTGGACAGTAGTTGTGGGCTGGGCAATTGGTGAGGGATGCTACATCTGGGCTAGAACGGGGAGCTAACTAGGCCGAAGGTGGAGATGTGAGAAGAGTAGTAGCAATCGGAGGTGGAGATGGTGTTGGTGATGAAGCATTCTGTAAATGAGATACTAGAAAAAAAGATGCATGTCATAATTTAAAAAATCATAGGAGGTGGTGGATGGTGTATGAAGAGAGGCAAATGGAAATTTGAATTCATCAAATATGACATGTCGGGAAATAATGATCTTACGGGCGGACAAGTCATAACACTTATATCCCCTATAATTCGACGGGTATCCCAAAAATAAACATGGAGTAGAACGAGCTTGCAATTTATTTATTGTGGTGGAGGGATGAAGGGGAAAACACAAGCAACCAAAAACCCGGAAATGGCTATATGAAGGATCCATGTGGTAGAGGATTTGAGTTGGGGATTTGTTTTGAAGAGATTTGTGAGGGAGAATATTAAGGATATATGTTGCCATGGCTAGGGCATGATGCCAAAAAGAAGGGGGCATAGACGTGTGAGCAAGAAAAGTGCGAACCAAGTTATTGATGGTTCGTATTTTTCGTTCATCTTTCCCATTTTGTGAAGAGGTGTGAGAACATAAACAAAAACTCATGCCATTTTTAGTACAAAAAACTTTGAAGTCTTTATTGTTGAATTCCCGCCAATTGTCACATTGGAAACACTTAATATGTTTCTCAAATTGAGCTTTAATGTAAGTACTGAAAGAAGAAATAATTGAGAAAACCTTATATGTATGGGCGATGGGAAAAGTCCACAAAAATTTGAAAAATTATCTTAGAGGAGAATGTGATACCGATGTCCAGCCGAACTTAAGATGGGAGATGTCCACAAGTCACGATGAATAACTAGTTTTATACTCGTGCGTTAAACTCACGGACAAAGTCTTTTTAATTAAATAATATTCAAGCAAAACAAAGAAATAAATATCATTACTGAAAGTTTAATATAACATTTTACGTTGATTTGAGTCAGCTTTTTATTATTATTCCTCACGCTTATATTTGCGTCATAGAAAAATACACATTATACTTACATTAAAGGTAAAATTCATATATTTCCTTTTAACTTATTATATAAACAAAAATATTAATTAAGAAAGTCAATTATATTTTGTGTAACGTACTAATCATAAGTTGCAATGTATTAAATATCATTATTTTTTATGACATCTTTATTATTATATTTTTAAGTTATGAAAAATCAAACGTTTGACCAAAATAAGAGGTATTATTTGTTTAGTAAAAATATAATATCATAAATTAGAAAAAAAGATAAAACATGAATAACTTTGAATCTACTTAATAATAAAAATTAAAAGATGTTACCAGCATAACAAAAATTTACATTGAGTAAGCGAGAGAGATCCATATAAACGCTTTTTCTTGTTCGAAATGACAATATGATTTGAACATTCTTAATGATTTGTTGAATCAATAATGGGCGAGATACTTTAACTTGTGAAAGGTGAGTATGTATAGAAATTGTTATTCCATGTATCATGTACTTGTGTAGTAACTAGAAAAAAATATGTAATGTTTTAAAAATATATATAAAATATTTAATAAAATTTACTTTAAAATAGTATCATATATCATCTCATTCGTAATATCCAATAAAAGAATAACTAAAGTAGGATGCGAAACATTTTGATTAAAACCTCCAAAATTATATTGCTGGGAAACAACATTTTTCGCAACACAATTTATATAAGATTATTAAATTAAAGAAATAAACACCAAAAAATCATCCAGACATACTATTATTTTCAACGCGCGGACTAAATAATTCAAAAGACTTTAATACACTTCATTCAAAAGACTTCAACAAAATTATTGATGAAGAATATTATTTTCTTATGATTATTTCCAAAATGAGAAATAAAAAATAACCCATTGAAAAACACTAAAATGCCTACTATTTATAAAGCTACAACGGTAAAATCCCAACTCCACTTTTAAGCCTCATGGAAAGTAAGTTGTCCATTTTAACATATTATATATAAACAATACACCACCTCAAAACCTATTATATCCGCACGATGCGAGGTTCAAATAATATTTTTGTTCATTAAAACTATTTATAATAAGATTATATAACTATTTTAGTACTCCATCTATTTTCAAATTATCATCTTCTTTGACCCGACACACCGTTTAAGAAAAAAGTAATTGACTGTATTATAAATTTTTTTTTGTCCGTGTTATTTAATTTAAGTCCCTTAAACATGTACCCATAGTTAAAATAAGTAGAAAATGTAAAAGTAAAGTGGTAAAAGTAGTTTTTTAAAAGAGAACGTTTTGAAATACGACAATAATTTTAGAACAGACGAAAAAAGAAAGGAAGATTTTAATTTGAAAACGGAGGGAGTAATAGTTATAAATTGAAGATATTCATATACAATAATGCATATGAAAAATACAAATTACATACTAATTAAAGTGTCTCAACTTTCAATTATAGCTTAAAAGTCACATTTGAGCTTAATTTATGGTAAGTAATTTAGGCGGGAAAAATCATTGTTATCATTATATATATATATATATATATATATATATATATATATATATATAGAGAGAGAGAGAGAGAGAGAGAGAGATGTCAAAAGGAAATAATGTGCTAGAATAAGACGGATAAAATGGCAATCGAATTTGTTTCCCAAAAACACAGGAGTCACAAATAGAATGTCGTGATAATTGTTTACAATTAATAAACTTATTTGTGTGAAGGGAACGTAAAACTGGGTTACCTGGATTACCCAAACGATTGTGCCATAGGACCGGAGAGAAAGTTGCAAAGGTTGCTGGAGAGGTGGCTTGAGGCCTAACAGTGGTGGTGATGAGGTAGAGATCTCCGGTGCTATCACATCTTCAGTAGTCGATTGCCTCACAATTTTAATTCTTGCAGCGGTAATCCAAATTGTGCATCAGTATTTTCCGTGTCACAAATTGCATCTCAAATTTCGATGCTCACATCGCAAATTCTGATGCTTGCATCGCAATGAAAGATAACTCCATTAACGCAACCTAAGATTTGTATATAGCTTTGATAAAAACCGGAGATGAGAATAAAGTCTACGATAGTTCGCAAGTCTAGGTATGAAGGGGTGTGAGTGCCCTGGTTTTCAATTTCATCTCCCGTTGATGAAAAGCGGGTAATTTCAAAATAAACCTTTAAGTGAGTGGAATACACCCGACCTCATTGTGGACTCAAAATGATAAAACAAATTCATCATCTTTATTTTAAGGAAAAACAAAGAAAAACCAAATGTTACCAGATTTGTAAAGGGTTCGGAGGCTAAGTTACGAGGTGGAAGGTGTTAGGCACTCAACTCGCCCTTTCGGTCTCAAAATAGTTTTTTGACTAAAATATGTTTTTATTATATTTATTTAACATATGAAATAAAGCATTTAAATATACATATATCTGTACATATATTATTACAATACTTGTCACAACTTCCTTTCGGAGTTACAAATACATTTAAAAAAAAATTGGTCATAATAATGACCTTTTTTAGTGCTATTTTCTTATAGAGATTCGGGCAGCACAACTGCTTATATTGTTTACATTTTGTGGGGATTCGGGCAGAGTGATTGCTTCCGAAAATTGCTTTCAAGCCTCGGGAACTAGGCGGAGCAACTACTTGTTTTTTTGATGTTGTTTGTTTGCTAACGTCGGAAATTGGGCAAAACAACTGCTTGCTTTTTGCTTATTTGGTGTCTGGATTTGGGCAGAGCAACTGCTTGCTTTATGATTTTTGGACCGGAGGAATAGGGTGGAACCCTAGCAGTGCAGCTATGTTTCACTTTGACCGACTAGTTTTAGTGTTTGTGGGAGATTTAGCGGAGCTTCGAGCTAAAGGAAAATTTCTCTCGGCGTTCTCTCGGGAGAGCGATCACTCACTACACGGTGAAAGTATGTGAATTCTGAGTGCCGGATGCCTTTATTTATAGGCGAAAATCATGACTTCCTTCGTTGTTAAGTTTCATTCACCGAGCTTTATCGGCTTGTACCGCGCGCTTGAGAGATTGCACCGAAGACAAACATCTACAATGTAGGGGTACTGTTGGGGCGCTGCCCATAAGGACAGTGGGCGGGGCGCCAGGAAGCAGTGTGGGCGGCGCCAACTGCTTTTTTCTTTATCTTTTTGGCACTTTGGCCCCCTTGCAATTCTACTGTTTAGGAATCCTGCGTTTTTTTTTTTTTTTGCATTTTCAACCCGGTAACTTAACATTTGTTAGTTTTTTAACAGGTCTTGATATTTTATGTCATGTTACATACCAGGGGTACGAAATTGGGGTATCTACAAGGGGGTTAATGGAATATCCCCCAAAATAATCGATTTAACCATTCAAAGCAATTTTTTCTGCAGTGGTTGCAACTCATGTAGTTCCCCCCGTCTATTGGTTGGAACTTCGTCGGTATAATAAAACTTTAGCGAGCTCAAGTATAGGCGGCGTAAACATATAGGCTCGACTAAACAGCGATCCCGGAGCCGGAGGTGGGAAAAAGTCTTGACTCTACACCCTTCGACAATCACTTCTACACCCGGTGTTCTAACTGTCAAAGAAAAGGAAGCATATATGGACCAAGGTTCAACAGCTTTGGGGAAGGTCACTCCACAACGGGGAAGCGAAAGGCACACCGCCTTAACGAGAAAGTTCCCATCGATAAAATCCTGCCAAGCAAGTTGAACAAGCTAGGTGGGTACTTAGATGATAGAACAATACTATTCATGGATTGCTTTTCATATCCCTTTGACGAGAAAATTAGGAATGACTGGTCAAAGCATCTTAACATACGACATCTCCAGGGCTTAGGAAAGATTATTCTCTAAAAAATTTCGAGGAGTTTAAGGAGGTGAAATGGTAAATTGGCAATGTACCGTAAAGGTTGAATTTAATGAAATAGTTATAAAATTTTGGAGAAGGAAGGGCGGTAGTAGGAGGAGAGCCATTTAAGAAAGAATTTAACGAAAATGAAGTTACGGAGTTAGAAAAATATACTTAAGGGGTTAAATATTTAATAAAGTGCAAACCTAATAATTCCC
Source organism: Codonopsis lanceolata (assembly GCA_013146195.2). NCBI lineage: Eukaryota > Viridiplantae > Streptophyta > Magnoliopsida > Asterales > Campanulaceae > Codonopsis > Codonopsis lanceolata. The sequence continues at coordinate 52,673,062 of CM028380.1, forward strand.
TTGACTTTAACGTTTGGTTTAGTGGCTTGGTGCGGCCCAAGCCCTACCGGCAATGGCATGAGAGCATTTCCATCGTTGAAATTTTGAGCTACCTAACTTGCTTTTCCTATTAAGAATACAAATATAACAATGGGAACCAACTTCTAATCAAGGCCATGTAGGAGAGAGAATAAAGAGACTTCTTAGTTAAGAAGTATAAATTGATTTAGGAATAAAGAGGGAGGAAAGGGGCGTGTGGTGTACCACATCCAGCCACACAAGGCGCGTGCACCACACGCATGTAAAGGAGCGTGAAAGAGGGTAATTCGGTGGGTCCCGCGGCTGAAACCTTCAACAGCTCATCGATTTTCTGAATTTTTTTTTAAAAATAAATCTTACCCATTCTATTTTGTTTGCTGGTGTGAGTGGGTGGGGGCGGTGCAGAGCCTCGTTTGAGTTATTTTTTTTTTCTGAAGCCTTTTTTATTTAATTTTTTTCTTCTTTCTTTTCTATAAATATACCACATCAACCTTTTTTTATTTTTGTATTTAATTTTATCATTTTATGTATTTTTTTTAAATTTTAATGTTATATTTAATTTTCTATTTATGTTATTTTACGAGTTATGTATAATATGTGTTTTATAGACAATTTATTAATTAAATTATAAATTATAAAATTAAAATATAATAATGTAATTATTATTTTTAAATTAATTTATGTCTTAATTTATAAATTAATTATTTATACAAAATATTTAAATATGAAATATATTAAATAACGTGAAATAAATTTATTTGTTGAAAAGTTTAAAAATAAGAATGAAGTGTAAAGTTAATGAGGTGGCAGTGAGACCTAGTTAAGAATATGTTAAGAATACTATACAATGAGAAGATATATTCTTAAGTGAGAAAGAAAAGAAAAATATGTAGATAAGAGTGAAACCCAATTAAGAAGTTGTATAAAAATTAGTAACATCGAGGATATGAACAAAATAAATACTGTAATTAATAGAGGGCATCACAATGGTCCTACTCATTCTGATAAGTAACAAAAATTCATGCATCAAAGAGTCAAAGGAAACGAAGTCGCTCAATTTCGACAGCTCTCTTTATATGTCTCGAGTATTGATTGACCCTATTAACTCAAAACCTCATTTCAAACCGCTCAACAACCACTCACTAGGCACTACCTTCATCTAACCCATCCGGCCACCGCCGTGCGATCAGCTAACAGAATCACCTCAGAATTAATGGGTTCTTCAGAAAATGATGGTTATCAACCCATACTAGAAAGAAGCGAGTCATCTTTAGCAAATCGTCATAATAATGAATCTGATGGTCAGCTGGAGAGTATACTGTCTAACACACAGTTGCCGGTTCGCCAGCGTTTGGTACTAGCGGCATGGATTGAACTGAAGTTGCTCTTCTATTTGGCCGCCCCAGCGGTGGTAGCTTACATGATAAACTACCTCATGTCGATGTCTACTCAAATATTCTCCGGCCACCTTGGCAATCTTCAGCTCGCCGCTGCGTCCCTTGGCAACAACGGCGTCCAAGTCTTCGTCTACGGTCTCATGGTAATTTCTGCTAATTACTGTTACTTTTGATACTAATCAATGATATATAGGCTACACTACAACTACAAGTGACAACACGTGCGTTCCATACTCTGTTCATTTTAGAGTTCCAAGTTAAGCACATAAAATCTAAAATTTGGAAAAATTAATTAATGTTTGGCAACTGAATTAAGTAACGAATTTGAAATCGGATTTCATGAATGTGAAGTTTGGCCTGAAACTTAAAATCCCTAAGCTTATATAAATAAACTTTTGCATTCTGTTTTATTTACTATCCAAATCTATAAAGAGTAATGGATAAATACTAAATACTTCCCTCCTTTCGGGGCAAAGATTTTATTATTTCATTTTGGTATCGTTCACTTAAATAGTATACTTTAAAAAATTAATGTATAAAATTTTATTATTTAATGAAATATTTTATTAAATATTTTTAAATAGTTAAAAAATTAATGTTATTATTAATGAGCTACTAAAAGTGTTATTTTTTAAAAAAATTTGATTTTCAAACAGGGACTTTTTGCCATGAACGAAAGAGGGAGTAGTCGTTTACAATTTATGAAATAAGAGTAAATTTGTGGTCCATTTGTTCGTTAATTAATTAACAATATATCTGATTACATGGCATTACTCTACTAAACTATATACAAGGTCATTTTGTTCGTTAATTAAGGTGTTATTTACAGTTGGGGATGGGAAGTGCTGTTGAAACCCTGTGCGGACAAGCATTTGGGGCTCAAAAGTATGATATGCTGGCTATTTATCTTCAAAGAGCTACCATAGTTCTCACTGCAACTGGGATCCTACTTTCTCTTGTCTACATTTTCTCGGAGCCCATTCTTATATTTTTGGGCCAATCGCCCGAGATTGCATCAGCTGCAGCCTTATTTCTATATGGCCTCATACCCCAGATATTCTCATATGCCGTCAAATTTCCCCTAACAAAATTTCTACAAGCTCAGAGCATAGTGAGACCAAGTGCATTTATTTCAGCAGCAACACTAGTAGTTCATTTAATACTAACGTGGGTTGCACTATACAAGATTAGGCTTGGTTTGTTGGGTGCATCCCTGGTGTTGAGCTTGTCTGGATGGATCGTTGTGGGGGCACATATTGTGTTTATACTGAAGAGTGAGAGATGTAAACATACATGGGGTGGGTTTAGCCTCGAGGCTTTTTCTGGGTTGCCGGAATTCTTCAAGTTATCGGCTGCATCAGCTGTAATGTTGTGCTTGGAGTCTTGGTACTTTCAGATTGTCGTTTTGCTGGCTGGGCTGCTCCCAAATCCTGAGTTGTCTTTGGATTCGCTCTCTGTTTGGTAAGTCAAGGTCCAATCACTACTCTTTTATTTTTATTTTTATTTTTACATAAACTCGATTGAAAGGGCTGTATCTAATATCTGGTGCGCTCAGCTTTTCATTAAATGGATGGGCATTCATGATCTCTGTTGGCTTCAATGCAGCCGCTAGGTGAATTTACTTTTCCCTTCTTTCATTTTCATTCACCATGCCCTATTGGTATTGTTCATTGTCTATCTTTTAGGAGGCCAACGCAATGTTTTTTAGGATGTTGCAAGTTTTGAATAGTTTGGTAACATGTTTTGAGCAGTGTAAGAGTGAGTAATGAGCTCGGAGCAGGACATCCAAAATCAGCTTCTTTTTCTGTACTGGTCGTGACGCTGGTTTCCTTTATCGTCTCTGTTATGCTGGCAATAATTGTACTTTTGGCACGGGATGTCATCGGCTATGCCTTCACTGAAGGTGAGGCTGTGGCAAATGCTGTTTCTGATCTCTGTCCACTGCTTGCCCTCACCCTCATTCTTAACGGAATCCAGCCAGTGTTATCTGGTAAATACTAGTTAACACTCTTCAAATTAACAATTATGCCATCTTCAAATATCTGACACTATTTGTGTTTTCCAAGGTGTGGCTGTTGGATGTGGATGGCAAGCATTTGTGGCATACGTGAATATAGGCTGTTATTATGTGGTTGGAGTGCCTTTGGGTTCCCTTCTTGGATTTTACTTCAAATTCGGAGCTAAGGTAATCAGTAAATTAGGACCATACATATCGTCATGTCAAAACAAACATGTTCAAAAATGACCATACTTAATTAAAAACATCTTTTATGACCATTTTTCATTAGAAAATCACGAAATACCCTTACTAAGTTGAGTAATCGACTCAATGTGGTTAATTATGAGTCGGTTAATCGACCCACTAATCGATTCAGTGAGTCAATTAACCGACTGATAATCAACTCAAGGGTCAATTATGAGTCAGTTAATCGACCCACTAATTAACTGACTCATAATCGACCCTTGAGTATTGGCGATTGATTCATGAGTCAATTAATCGACTCAATGCCAACGAACAACTTCAATAGTCTACCGATTCATTGTTAGAGATGAACTTAGAGTTTTGACCAATGATTTGAAGATGGAAAAGAGAAACAGAAGAAGATAGAGAGATGAGAGAGACGAACCTTGCGGACACCGATAGGCGATGGCGTAGGGAGACGATATGACTGATTTCTGATTTCGTGTGTTTGTGTGGGACGCGGACGGGTGAAAGACTATCTAGGTTGGGAAGGGTCTTTTGGGAAGTCTATATCATTTTATGGTCAATTGCCATAAAAGAAAAATGAATGAGTTTTCTGACATACTTGAACATTTCCTCACTACACTATAATTACTTTAAAACATTTATATTACGTGCACAACCTTGACATGCTTTATGGTGGTATAATTTCAACATGAGAAACGCAAGCTTGCCAACAACTCTATAATCCATGCTAAATCTTACAGTATATATTTCGTCCAAATCTATTTGTGGTTTGTGTAGGGATTATGGTTGGGGATGTTAGGTGGCACTGTTATGCAAACTACCATTTTGCTGTGGATCATTTTTCGAACGGACTGGAAAAAAGAGGTAAAATCCCTTTCAGTGTCATAGTTGTCATGAAAAGCAATTAAGAAGCGCATCAAAGCTACCTTTGGAATTAGGGTACTAGTTTTACACCCGTGCGTTAACACAGACATACATATTTTTTTTAATTAAATTAAAATCAAGTTAAATGAAGAAGAAATAAAAACTTATAGAAAATAACTTTGGAGAAAAAAATAGACAAATTATTTAAGAACGGGGAGTAATTTTTATACTTACATCGTCAATTTCTCACAAGATTTTAAAAAAAAACAACAGAAGAAAAGAATAGCCAACGACATTCCTACAAATTACAATTATATGGTAAGACTTCCAAACAGAGTCCAATAAAGTATTTTAGAAAATTAAAATGGAAAAACCAGCTTAATAATGTCCCCAAATTACTTTCTCTTATTCAAATTAAATAATCTACTAATCTCTTCTATAAAGTTTCATTTTAAAAGTTAATTTTTAGAAATTACGTTTATAATTTTCATGACTCTTCAATCTTACTCTTTATATGTAATACTCCGTCTGTTGCATAATTATTGTCATATTTGACCCGACGTACTGATTAAGAAAAAAATTGACTTAATTATTCATATTAGTTTAATGTGTAGTTTCTCTGAAGTCATATCCATGTGTCTCATAATTAAAGTAAGTTGAATTTTTTTTTTTAGTAAAATGATAAAAATGTTGTCCTAAAAAAGAAATTTACAAACAAAACAACTTTTTGTGGACGGGACGAAAAAAGGAAATTGAGAAAATAATTTTGGGATTGAGGGATTATAAACGTCTTAAGTAATGTTTAACAAATTTTATAAATATGAACAACTTTAAAAATACTTCTTAATGAGGTCCCAAAAAATTGTTTTTTTAAAAATATTTTTATTTATCTTATCCTTGACGTCTTTCTAAAAGTGGGGCAACTAATTATATGAATTTATAATATTTTTATCGATATTATAAAACAGATAGGTAATTGATTATGACTATTCAGAGGTTGAAATTAAATTATCTTTAAAAAATTAACGGTTGAGATTCGCCCTCATATTCATATGTTTGAATAGTTATTCATTTTTAATTCCCTATTTCTTTTTCCTATTACTAGTCATCTCTTACAATTAATATTATGAGCAGTCATTTTTTTTTCTTCCTATATTTTATCTTCACATTAAAAAGTCACACTCTGTTATTAATTTTCTGAACACAGATATCCCTTATAAAACATTAATCTATCAACTATCGCTTGAAGTAATGTACTCCTTAATTGTAACATTTTTTTAAAATTGTACCTTTTATTTATACTCTGTCACTTCAATTCACGAAATCAGATATATTGACATCCTACACAAGATCCAATACTAATTAATGGAGCTGGTATAAGAAACATAGAATTTAAGAAAAAGTGGGGGTAGTCACCAATCGTTTAATGGGCCGGCCTATTACCTAAATCATCAGCATCAGAGCGTCCCCAATGTTTATTTTTATAACACAACTTCTTAGTTGGGTCCCATTGTCACATACATATTTTTTTTAACCACTTAAAAATACATCTTCTTATTGTATATTATTCTTAACGTATTCATAACTGGATCCCACTGTCACCTCATTAATTTTACATTTCATTTTTATTTTTATACTTCTCAATAAATAAATTTATTTCACGTTATTTAATATATTTCATATTTAAATATTTCGTATAAATAATTAATTTATAAATTAAAATAAAAATTAATTTAAAAATAATAATTATATTATTTTTTTTGAATTTTATAATTTATAATTTAATTAATAAATTATCTATAAAACATAATACACAAAATAATAAAATACATAAAATTATAAAATTAAAAACCAACCTACGCTCCCACCCACCCCACCCCACCCCCACCACCCCTCCCCAAAAAAGGCAGCCGCCCCAACCCCCCCCCCTCCCCTCTCACAAACAAGCTAAGAAGTTAGCTTCTTAAATAAGATTTTTTTTTTCGTGGTTTTCCAACAAATTCACAAATACCAATTTATAAAGTTGTAAGTAAACCTAGGTTTTCGAAAAATTGATAATTTTATAGAATAATTGTGGGTCGGTATATTTTTATAAAATTGTTATAGGTTCAATATTTTATTTTTTTTAAAACCATAAAAGTATATATTTTTTCTTCATAAAATACCCACGCTATCTCTCTCCATCATCGCCATTATCACCATATTTGATAATAAGCTTTGTGAAGCCGACTCTACTCTTTCTTATATCACGAGTCAATTTATTGCAAAATCATTTTTAAATTTTTCAATCAATTTTTTATCGAATCTAGTTCACGAATCTTTTCTCAAAAAGATCTGAAACAATTCTATAGGCAATATACGCATTTGGAAAAGAATCATGCCTTATTATATAATTAAGTATGTCAATTTGTGTATCATTTTTCATTTGTATAATTTCTTTTACAAATAGTTTTGTAAATAGATTTAATTCATCAATATCAGAGTTGTCATTATATTTTAAAGAATGTTCAAGGTTAAAACAATTGGTTTTTAAATTTGTATTATCCAATGACCTTAATTTCTCATTAAGTAACCTAATGTCTTTTAAATTTTTATTATCCAATGACATTAATTCTCATTAAGTAACCTAACGAGAAAAACTAGGATTTACTTAATATATATATTTTTTAAAAAGGTAGTAAATTTTTTTTTTTTGGAGGCCTAAAGATTTTTGCAAGACCTTTAGGTTGGATTGACATCTCCGGATATGATAAAAACAATCTTTGGCTCTATTTCTGGCTGCAATACGTGAACAATGTTGCTCGATGGTAATAGAGGAGATGAACAAAGATTATAATATGGGTGTCGAAGACTATGATGTGGGAGTCGTTGTCTATGATTTGAGTGTCATTGTCTATGATATAGGTGCCGTTGCCTATGATTAGAGGCAACGACGTCCTAATTAGAGACAATGACGCCCAAATTTGAGGCAACGACGTCTAATGTTTTGAGCCCCACAAAAATAAACGACGCCCAATCATGCATTGGTGTTATTAATTATGTATCGTTTCTTCCGATCATTCCTCAGTGTTATTAATTAGGCGTTGTTTCTTTAATATGGTGACAGACTTTCCCCAAATAAGAGGCAATGACGTCCAAATTAGAGGCAATGCCATTGAAATTGGTGGCAACAACGCCCAATGTTTTGAGCCCCACAAAATGAACGACGCCCAATCATGTCTCGGTGTTATTAACTAGGCATCGTTGCTTCCAATCATACATCAGTGTTATTAATTATTAATTAGACGTCATTTCTTTAATATGGTGATAGACTTCGACAACTTAGAGGCAACGATGCCCAAATGGGAGGCAACGACGCCTAATGTTTTGAGTCCCACAAAAATGAACGACGCCTGATCATGTCTCGATGTTATTAATTAGGCATCGTTTCTTCCAATCATGTTTCAGTGTTATTAATTAGGTGTCGTTTCTTTAATATGGTGACAAACTTCGCCCAAATTAGAGGCAACGACGACTAGTGTTTTGAGCCCCACAAAAATGAACAACGCCCAATCATGCCTTGGTGTTATTAATTATGCATTGTTTCTTCCAATCATGCATCGGTGTTATTAACAGTGTTATTAATTAGATGTCATTTCTTTAATATGGTAATAGATTTCGCTCAATTTAGAGGCAACGACGCCTAATGTTTTGAGCCCCACAAAAATGAACGGTGCCCAATCATGCCTCAGTGTTATTAATTAGGTATCGTTTCTTCCAATCATGTCTCGGTGTTATTAACTAGACGTCGTTTCTTCCACAAAAATGAACGACGCCCAAAAAAATTTTATCGACGCACAAATTGGGGCAATGACTTTATGTGCGCGTCTTTCCTTCATTAATTGTATTTTTGTTGTTTCTCCCAAAAAGTTCATTGTAGCGGTTTATAAAAATAATGATAGACTTTTGCGATTATAATTCTACCGTATGGTATCGGCTTGGTTATCACCCTAATTTTATTTTATGTACAATACATTAATGTGTAGTGTTAATAAGAGTTTCTTTTTTGGAAACATACTTTTGGCGGGAAGTTACTATTTTAAGATTACATAAGTTATATATATATATATATATATATATATATATATATATATATATATATATATGGAGAGAGATATAGATTACGGTCCCTGATTTTCTTAGAGCCATGAACAACAAGGGGTCTATGGATTTCTTGTGATCCCTTTAGATAACTTGGTGTTGCCAACTGCATTCTCTGAAATCATCGAACACCTAGCTGCTCGGATTGTAATGCTACATGCTGATGCTGTGGTCAGTGGTTCTACTTTGTTTAAGATGACTGCAATGAAATCTCAGGTGGAAGGATCCATGAAGAGGTTGGATAATTGGGGCGACAAAGAAGAACCGCTTTTGAAGGACAAGGAGAAGGTTCTTCGGCCATGATGATTGATGACAAGAAAATGCAACTGCCTTGAATTCTCACCTCCTGCTAATACTGCTGATGCTTTTCTCTTCGTTTTAGAAATTATAGTTGATTCCCCAAGTATCCAGTACAATCTTACAAATGCATATATAGTTGCATTATTGATTTCAAACGACAACTTATTTTTTGCACTTGACTAGCAAGAATCTGATTCAATTTCTTCTTTTTTATTGTCTTTTGGTATTTGTATACAACGAATTTGGCGAGACATTTCTCACAAGTCATGCAAATGAGCAGGTGAGCACGCGGAATTAGGCGAATATACATCGCTTAAGGAATAGCTCTCGGATCAAGCTAAGGGCATCTGTAGTTAGAGCTGTTAAGATGGGTTGGCGGGACTGGTCAGCCCATAACCCGCTATAATCCGTCATTTGACGGGATGGAGCGGGCCAACCCATAAATGCGGTGGGTTGGGAAATTGTCAACCCAACCCAATCCATCTTGGGTTGTGGGTTAGACGGGTCAACCCATTAACTTTTCTTTCAATTAATCAAAATAATAAAAATAATCATATATAACACAAAAAAATGTCACAACTCATTAAAAAATATAGGGATAAGTGTACCATTAGTCCCTGAACTTTGGCCGAACACATCATCAGTCCCCCAACTTCAAAAAGTTTCACCACTGACCCAAGTAGGCCTTTTTTGCTCATCGGAGGTCCCTAGCCCTAACGCCGTTTGTTTATTTCCGTTAAGTGAACATGTGCCACTCACATGCACAAAATAAGGGGGTTATGTGTAATATCGTCAAAATAAGGGGCAAAGTAACAAAAATTGAATTTACAAACGGTTGAATAACATCATCAATTGGGTCTACGTCATTATAGATCCAAGAAAAAAAATTGAATTTGTAATTCACTGCTTAAGTAACAAAAATCCAAATTCACCAAGGAAATTTACAAAAATCCAAAGGGAGAAAGCTAGGAAACAGGCAAGGTCTGAGGATGGAGAGAATCTTCATTTCATGTCTCACTTGATAAGCCTGGTCGATCGAAGCAGCATAGTTCCTAGCCAATCTTACGGAACTGAGAATTTGTCCTCCTTTAAGGACCTCAGCTTTCGAATGTTTGTAACAAGGGTAAGAAATTGCAGAGGAGAATTCGGGACCGACGGATCTTAGGCTTCCGATGTTCCCTCACATTTTGCTTCTCGGAACACTGGAAACTTAATGTCTTCCCTACCCCTTTCCGGGAAAAAGGTAGCATACCACTTTAGCATCTAGTTCTATCCTCTATACATTTTAGGGAGGGGTTGAATTGGATTTGATGTGTGTGGCTGACTGGTAGAGAGAGAAAGAAAGAGATAGAGAGAGAGAAGGTTTACAATGGTATTATATTCGCTTTGGCGGTTATGGTGGGCGATGAGATTGAGGCGCCCGGCTGGAAGCATAAACAAACAGAGAAAGAGAATAAGGAGGAGTCGATTTTGCCAGGCATTATCGGATCTGGATAAGAGATAGGGATGGGTTGGTGCGGTTGTATTTGACCGGAGGAGAGAAATCAAAGAAAGATTTGCCATCGATAGAGGGAGATGGAAACGATGCCGACAGATTTGATGGAGCGGCGAACAAGATTGCTTGGCCGCCATGGAAACAAAAGGAGAGAAGGGCGTGAGGTTGAAGAAGTAATGAAATTTTTTGATTCACTTTGCCCCCTTAATTTGACGATATTATACATAACCCCCTTATTTTGTGCATGTGAGTGGCACATGTTAACTTAACGGAAATAAACAAACGGCAAGTAGGGCTAGGACCTCCTATGAGCAAAAAAGGCCTACTTGGGTCAATGGTGAAACTTTTTGAAGTTGGGGGACTGATGATGTGTTCGGCCAAAGTTCAGGGACTAATGGTACACTTATCCCAAAAATATATATTTTCTACTATTATACTTTTAATAGTGTTTTTTAATAATTTTCTCTAATATTAATAGTATAAAATGAGAAAAAAAATAAAAATAAGAAACTATTTTACCATTACTCTTTTTGTATGTTCTTATAATCATTTTTCTGTAAATATTACGATTAATATACATTATTTTGATATATTTAGTTGCTATAAGTGTCACTTTTTGAATGAATTCAAAATCATTTATTAATATTTTAGACATAAAAAGTAATCTTACATTTTGAACGAAAATGATTTAAACTAATTATTTCAAACTTATGACTTGTTTAGTCGAAACTAGTATATGGCGGGTCAACCTGCTCGACCCGTCACAACCCAACCCACCTCAAACCGTAACCCGTCGCGGGTTCAACCCATTTGACTCACCTCCTAATGATTTTCCCAATCTAACCCACAATTTTTAAATGGTGAGGGTAGGCCAGCCCAACGGGCCCAACCAATTTTGACAGATCTATCTGTAGTAGACATTGTAAAAGGTTGATACAATTGACATAAACCTTTTACTAAAAGCTTTATACCAATAATGCAATATCAGTAAAGGTTGATTGTTTGCAACCGGTTGGTGGAGACTAGTTGTGGTAAATTCTGCCCACACCTATACGTCTGTCCAAATCGCCCACTAAAATATGGGCATGAGCATACATAAATTTTAATCTGGGCATAAATGGGCATGTCCACTTAGACCATTAAGTTTTATTGGCATAATATGGGCACAAATAGGCACTCACATTTTCACCTCTCACTCTCATGATCAATTTTTTTTTTCTGTATACCTGATAATCCAAAGTTGTTTCTCTATATATATTTACATTTCTATCAATAACTATTCATTAAGACAGAGAGAGTGTGGGGATAGCGAGAGAAACTAGAGAGAGATGCATAATTACTACTTGTTTTTCGGATTTAGTTTTCAGAACCAAAGAAATAGTCAACAATTGTGGGAGTAACCGTTATTTTTTAAGAATAAAAAATTGACCCATTTTTTTAAAAAAAATTTCGATATCATAATACTTTTTATTTACGGTCAATTACGTATTTTCTGGTTATGAAAAAATATATATCAGATTTCCATTTAAAAACAATTGATTTGACGTAAAAATTAAGAAACTAAGGGAATATTTTATTTCAATTAACACACGTCAAAAGTGAAGATATATTCTTGTTTTAATATTATTAGTGGTTCTACCAACACTAACATGTCATGTAAAGTTTTTGAGTTCTTTTTAAAAATATGGTTGCATTGGAAATGGTGATAGAGGTTAAAATGTTACCAAAAATATTGGCATTTTTCCAATTATTGTGGTTGTATTTATATATATATATATATATATATATATATATATATATATATATATATATATATATATATATATATTATGTGGTTATTTGTAACTTTTGATAATTTTTTGTAAAAAAAATTATTTTTTTGTAATTTTTGTATTTATTTGATAAGTGCATGTTAATGAGTAAATGTGCGTCCATGCCCATTTAATGTCCGTCCATATATGCCCATATTATTAAATTGACACTTACTTTCCCGCCCATTTAGGCCCACACACACCCGCTCATTTGCCACCTCTAGTGGAGACCAACCGGCTGATATGTTCACTTTTTTTTTTGTCTTTTTTAGTTACCATTGTGTACAAAATATTTAGTTGTGGGTCCATGTTATAAGTTTTTTTTAAAGATTTATATGAGTGTAGATAAAATATTTAAAATGAAAATATTTATAAATTGGTGACATGACATACCGGATAAACCTTTTAAAAAATTAATGAGTATGAATGGCCTAAGAGCATGTACAACAAAGCTCCTCAATTTGGGGAGCTTAAACTCCATTTTTTTCAATTTTATTACAAAAATGCCATTAAGCTACCCACTTAAGCTCTCTAACAAAAATACTCTTCCAACAATGCACAAATTCCAACACTTTTACATACCCCACCATCTTTATCTCTATTACTTAAATATTTTTATAAAAAAATGGCCAGAAACTTAAAAAAATCACAATTTTTTTCTAATATCCAAATTAAACAAACCAAGTCTCTATTTATAGGTAAAAATGTGTACGTTAATTCAGAATAAAAAAAATTAAAAAAAAGTAATTTTTATAGCCTTTAGCTTGGTTAAAAACAGAAATGGATGAAAAATAAACCTTAGTCAACTGGGAAGGGAGAGAGCAGCAGGAGGTGGGCAGGACTTTTGCAGGAGGTTGTCGGAAAGCTTGGCCAAAACAGTTGTGTTTTGGCTTAATTTTTGACAAACGATTTCGTTTTGGCTTAAAAAAAATTGTTAGGCACAAGAGCTTATATTGCTCCTTGAACCACTTTTTGCTTAATTAAACATTCACAAGAACCATTGTTATTTTGGAAAATCTTAAAGAATCTCATAAGCACAATACTAAGCACTTTTGTTGTTTGTGGTCTAAGGCTCCTCCCCCTCGCCAAGTAGGTCCGACGAACCCAAGATCTAAGAAGCTAAATCCACCCAAAATCTTCGCTATAGATAAACGTCAAGGACAGATGTCTTGTCGTAATTATCCCCGTATCCCCAACAACCACTTCATCTCCCTTGATCATACAACTGTCACACAAAATCATAGTCGGGTTACTAGCACATTTGAGGGATGTATAAATGTCTTCCTTCCATCGTCATAAGGATTGGATGCAAACTTGAGAATACATTGTTATTCTACCATTTAGAATTCTACTTACTCTTACGTTGGAGTGGTTTCAAAGACCCTTACATTTCACTTAAGTACTTGATCTTTGTCATCGTCCCTGTGAAATTGGGGGCCTAAACCCGATCATCACGAACGGGGACTTCTTATGTAGCGAAAAAGTAATAATTAATTTTTGATTAACTAAAGAAACAATCAAACAGATATAAAAAATAATTAAAAAACACTTCATTGCAAAGTTATGGACATAACACTAAACATATTACAAAGCACTACTTAAATGGCGCTCTTCTAGCATGTTTAGAAGCAAAATCAGTAACAAAGTAGAATAATATTTTTTTAATCATGTTCTTTTCAATAGATATCATAGCTAGCTCATTCAAGCGTTCTTAAGACACTGTGCTCTGAAGATAGTTCTTTATCAGTTTCAACTTCGAAAAACTTTTTTCCCATATACAATTAATAAGTTAATGATTAGTTCAAGCAATAAATAAGTTGGGGTAAATGGAAGAAATCAGGAAAAAATTAAGAAATTATGATTGTTAAAAAAATTTAAGAAATGGGAGTATTATGTATTTACAACACATTAACACAGTTTCCAAGCAAATAAGCGATTTCAAACTACTTTCATATTCAGTTTTCAAGCATTGAAAATTTGAAATTAAAGCATAACGAAGCATTATTCAGTTTCAAAGTAGGCAAGCATGAAGATTGAAGCATCAAGCCTTCAGTTTGTGAAAAAAAAAAGAGAAGAAAAGTAGAAAACTTACCGTGAGCCGTCGTCACTTGTCGCCGACTCGCTGTCGCGAGTTGTGATGGCCCAATGTGATGGAGTTTCCAATTCCGTTTTGCGCATTCTTGGTTGGGGCCGGAGGCTGGACGCCGACGAGCAGGCGAAGCGTGGACGCTTTGGAGTGATGGATTCGTCTGATCGTCTCTCGTCAATCGCGGAGAGCAGGAGCCTTCGTTCTTTACGATTTAGAATAGGGATAATTTTTTTTAATAATAGGTTTTTTTTTTAAGATTTTGGGGCCCAAAAAATTGCAGTTTTTTGGGGGGCCCAAGCCATGGCTTCACTGGGCTTGTGGGAGGGCCGTCTTTCTTGGCAGGTTGGTGTTTCACGCAATGTTCAAAGCCTAGATAACCCTTTTTTGGAGCATCAAGATGTATAGGTATGCCGGGGAAGACACACATTGAAGGTAGGGGTGTTGTGGTAACCTCCCCTTAACTTTTTAAAAATGACTGTCTAACTTTACTTTCTCCGGCAAAAGTTTATTATACAATTTTAGAATGTTTCATTTAAAATGTACACATTTGAGAATTATGTTTATAATCTCTGTTGTAAATTGGTTGCAAATATCGGTGACGACTAATCTTTAACCAATAATTAATTTAAGTTCCATTTAGTGGAATTAAAAACAAGTTTTAACCTTTTGTTCAAAGTCTCACCAGAGGCACCATTTGTTCTAACCACACCAAATACATCATATATTTATAAATGTAACCTTTCAAGACATTAAAATAATATAAACAATAAGGGTTGGAGTAAGGTCTATGTCCCCTCCAACCTTTTTTAAAAAAAAGAATTAAAAACAAGCTGCAAATTAAGAATCTACATTTCGAGTAGATATGGATAATGTATTTATTTGCTCAAAATCAATTTCGGGTGACTGAGAATTTAATGCAAAAAATGAGAAACTTGAGTTTATAGTTGAAGAGAAAATTGGTATATGGAATGACATATCCCACATTGAAAAAATGATGGTTCGCACCATTTGAGCCCTCACCCGCTCACGCAGGTCGCCCAACGCGCTCGCGCAGGTCGCATTGGGCGCTTTAGAGGTGTACTTTACACTTCACACTTGTGCATCCTTGCTAGGAGCCTTAAAGTTTTGATCAAGTCAACCAACCCGATGGGTCAGTGTTGTTTCTCATTGTATCTATGAGTGCCCCGGGAAATTCCTCTAGATCTCGTGCTCCCTTGTTTAGAGGAAAACGAGATTCGGGGAAGACATCACTCTTTTCATTCCATCTTCCCTTGTTTAGGGGAAAACAAATTTAAAAGTGTAAAAAGAGTGTTGTAAAGAGGGCGTTGAATACGCCCGGCCACTGTGAGTGCTTTGGTCCACTGTGAGTGCTTTGGATTTTTCTGTATCTCATCCTCCCTTGTTTAAGAGAAAACAAGATTCAGAAAATGCAACGCCCTTTTCATTATATCTTCCATTGTTTAGAGGAAAACGAAATTAAAAGTGCAAAAATGATGTTGCAAAGGGCGCGTAGGAATACGCTCGACCTCACTGTGGACTCAAAATGTTGTAACAGAGTTACCATTTTTATTTTAAGGAGAAATAAATAAAAACAAAAAATAACCAGATTTTATTAAAAGGTTCGGAGGCTAAGTTACGAGGTGGGAAGGTGTTAGGCACTCAACTCGCCCTTTCGGTCTCAAAACAAGTTTTTTTTTGGCTAAATACGCTTTTATTATATTTATTTAGCAGTTGAAACAAAAGTATTTAAATATGCATATCTGTACATATATTATTACAAACTTGCAGTAGTCACTTTCCAGGAATTACAAATACATTTATAAATATTTGGCCATAATAATGGCTCTTTTTAGTGTTATTTTCTATAAAAATCAGGGCTGCATAACTGCTTATATTTATTATATCGGACCGACTGAAACTAGCACTTTTATATTTATATGGCTTACCTATTGAAGCGTGGGGGCTTTATCCCGTACCAGCTAACTTCTAGTAGATTTTAGGGGCGCTCGCTCTGTCTTTGCGGAGCAACTGCTTGCTTTTTGTTGTTGTTTGCTTGTTGACGGCGGAAATCGGGCAGAGCAACTGTGTTGGAATATGCTTCTTGATAATCAAATTATCTTGTTACATATCCCTAATATTTTGATTTGTTTGTTCCCATTACTGTGTGTCATAACAAGTGGCTAAAAGGTTTGCGTACCGGTTAGTGTGGCAGCTTGTTTGACAACACGTAGGTCTTAGATTAGGTCGTCCTAGTCTAGTCCTAACCTCCTCATAGATGATTGAATAGAACTGCACCTCATATGCACAAGCACCAGCAGACTTGCTGAAGTCTCAAAAGGCTCTTCGTAAAACTTGTCATCAACAGACTTGTTGAATGCGTTAAAGGACACCCTGAAGACTCGCCACTAGCAGACGTGCTGCAGTGACAAAGTCTCAAAGGATTCCTTACCAGCAAACTTGTCAAGTGCATCTCGAAGACACCTTGAAGACTCACCAGCAGACCTGTTACGGTTTGAATGTTCACATCAATGAACAACAGTCATTCTTTTAAGATAGACTCACCCTTGAACATCAGACCAGCAGACCTTACTCTGCACGTGCTTCAGAGAAGTCAAGACTGCAGCAGAACAAGACAAAGACAAAAAGTGCCCAAGCTTCGAAAGAAAACATCAAAGTCTTTGAAGCCTGACACCATTGATACTGCAAGATCTTTTCTCTCTCATGTGATCTGAAAACGCATCTACTTTATTGGACAAATCATTTAAACAGTGCATCAGACGTCAGACTCACTTTTCAGAGAGCTATAAATGACGATCGGCCGGGCAACTGATTCAGATCTTGAAAGACAAAGCCTTTATCCATCAGTCAAAGGTCCAGCTGAACAACACATCTCTATCCAGTGGATTTCAATATACAACATCTCTAACTGATAGAAAGTTTATCTTCAAAATCTCAACGATCATCTTGACAACGATCAATATAAAAAGGATATCTCTTCTACTTTTCAAAGTGACAACGAGACGGAAAAACAAAAAGAGACGACGACGGAAAGTCTCTGAATCTGCACCAAGAACTTTGAAGAAGAAAAGAGATCGACAACGAGATCGTTTTCACCAACACATCTCAGATCTCTACATCCTAGTTGCAGTGAGCTTACCTAGACCTTAGCAAATCACCTCCTGTGAATTGCTAGGAAGAGTCTCTCTGCCTGGGCCACGCCCAATCCGACCGCCCACCCCAAGCCCATCAATTGCCATCCTTCTAGACCCCCAGCCCAGTCGAAGCCAACCAATTGGTTACTGGGCGTCCCTAGCGCCCAGGCCAATCCCTCCGCCTTTACGCCTGACCTTCCCCTGTCCCAAACCCAAGCCCAATCCCCGCTCCCTTCCCCCCTCAAGCCCAGTAAAACCCAACCCCCCCCCCCAATTTGGACTGCCACCCAACCGATCCCAAACCCAAACCCCCTTTTTTGACTACTACCCAACTGGTCCCTAAGCTCACTACCCCCATTTAGACTGCCTTCAACCCAGTCCCTAAACCTTTATTTTGTAATTTTTTTTAAATTTAAACGTTTGAAAAAAATTAACAGATAAAAATTGAACATTTAGAGATAAAAATCGAACAATTAGAAAGTAAAGATTACCGTAAAGTTCACGTCAGTGGTAAATGTAACATCGTCATCATCCATATCTACGCTTCAACACTTTTTTTGCCGATTTACTTCCAAATTGGTAGAGTTTTTGGAAGTTTTGACTGATTGAAAATTTGACTAAGAGAAAAATGCATATGCAATTTTTTTTTACTTACAATCAAAATTTTCCAATATGATATTTATACACAAAGATAATTTTCACTTAGTAACTAAATCAAATTAATTAGTAATTTAATTGTGTTTAAATTATTTTTTTTAAAATTAAAATTTGTTAAATTAAATTTAACAAAAAAACAAAATATATAAATTACCTAAAGGGTATTTGTGTCAAATACTTTTCAATAGTGTTGTATTAATCATTTTATAGGTGATGTATTAAACATACCCCTATTTTATATTGGTAATTAATATTACAACCCGATCTAAACAACCGTTACGATCGAACTAAATTAACGAGATTAATAATTTAATACTCTCGCTCCGAGAAAATAGTTCATTATTCTATTTTGAGATGTTTCACAAGAGTTTACTTTTAAAAATTAAGTCATAAAAAAGTCATTTTATTATTAATAGGCTACCAATTTTCTTTAAAAAATTGACTTTAAACGGAGACTCTTTGTCTGGAACAGAGGGAGTACTCAGTGTGTTATTACCACTGTATCTAATAAAAATGTAAGAAATTAGCAATTATATATATATATATATATATATATATATATATATATATATATATATATATATATATATATATATATGTCATCTTTCTCTCAACATTAATCATTAACATGATTAATAATTTATTATGTAAAAAACTTGTGTAAGACGATTTTAGGATCTTAAATCGTAAGACAAAACTTTGAAAATGATAAAATGAATGTTGTTGAAGCGGGCAACCCATCAAAGAAAACTGTAGGTTTACCCATCAAGGAATTGTGTAAAAATAAGATAGAGAAATGAGCTGAATAGGTAAGATCCGTGTCAAAATATGTATAACCCAAACCCGAACTCATTCAGAAAGAGGTGGATCTTGGTGGAAGTGGTCAGTACATTAATGAATATTTTCATAAATTACTCTGGTGCCCTTCATCTTTCAACTCGTGCGTCATTGCCCTCCATCTTTTCAAACTTTGATATTGAAGTTCTTTTGTGTCAAGACTTTACATTTTATTCATAAATTAAAACTTTAATTAACTTCATTTTTAATGCAAAAGTCACGTTGTGATCAAAAGTGACACATTTTAGGACAAAAGTGACACCTTCAAGTGAAAAAAAGTATTACTCCAAATTATCGTCCTCCTTTCTTTTTTCGTCCGTTCTAAAATAATTATTCTCTTTCAAAACTTTCCCTTTTAGGAAAAACACTTTTATCACTATAATCTTACTTTTTCTACTTACTTTAATTATGACCACATGTTCAATGACATTAAAGGAACTCACACATTTTATCAATATTTATAATGCAGTCAATTAATTTTTCTTAAACAGTGTGCCGAGTCAAATGAGACAATAATTTGAAAACGGAGGGAGTAATTTTTATTAAAATACAAAATGCCATTTTTATGACAAAAAGTGACACTTTAATGCTAAAAAAATGACACTTTTAACGCCAGCGGTGATAATTTTATTTACAGTGTAAAGTGACACTTATAAGGCCAAAACTGACACATTTAATATTAAGTGACATTGCCAAAAGTGACGGTTCACATTTATAATGAATAAGAAATATTTTTCAAAGCAAAAATGACACATTTAATGTCAAAACATAATATTTTTAAGAAAAAAAGTGACAATTTTCGTTAAAAATGGAAATAGACACTTTTTAAGGACAAGAGTTACACATTTTATGTTAAAAAACTAGTCTTTGTGCCCGTGCCTATGGCACGGCGCAAGCAGGGGAGGATGTCAGCAGTGGAGAAAAAAATTAAAACATTTATTTGTAATTTTATTTAAAAAAAACAGATGCGGTACGTTGTTAGATTTTATTTATTTGTAATTTTTTTTAAAGAAATAGAGGCGATACCTTGTTAGATTTTGAGGAGGACAACCAGCTTTGCCCTTATACAATTAATAATCTTTCGTTAAAATATAAATTTTTTTTAACACGTACACCAAGGGTATTAAATTTTTTAACTTTTTTTTAACTGCGTAACCTGTTTTATTTAATGAAAAGTGTATTTTATATTTTATACATATTATTAAGGACGTAAAAAATCGGAAGAATTCCAAATTAGTAATTATACATATTATTACTTATTCTTATTTTTAAAAAATAAAATAAAAACAGTTTATCTTTTAGAGTGGTTTTAATAACATAAAAACAGTTTATCTTTTAGAGTGGTCTTAATGGTTATACATATTCTTAGTTAAACCAAAAAATTTCCAAAAAAAATAATACCCATTTTAAAACCCAAACCACCTAAAGAAAAACTCAATAAATTGTGTTTTTGACATTTTTAAAAAATGGTTAAACAAAAAAAGATGAATCCACCCTTCTTAACAACATTAAAAATCGGAAGAATGTTTTATACACTCAATTTAAATTATTATTATCACTTCTATTGATTTAAATTGACTGTTTTTTAATTTAAAATTTTAGTATTTTTCTTAACATTGTAAATAATTATTTTTATTTTTAAATAATTATTCTTAAATAAGACAACAATACCAGTTGAAATTATACCGATTCAAAGAGAGCAAATTGAGAGAACATGTGGGAAGGGGTGTGTAGGGGTTGCTCAACCGCCATTCAACCGCCGTTCAACCGCCCTTCGCACATGTGAAATCTAGACGAAATTGGGACCGTAGGATCTCGGTAAATGAATTGATCTCGACCCCTCATTAGCATTTATCAATTGCACATGTGTAATCCAAGTTGTATTGTAATATAGATGATAATTTTAATTCTGTAAGTGACACTCTTCATTTATAAACGTAAGAGGTGACACAATAATTTTCAAAAATTTAGGAGTTGCATTGAGATCTCTATATTTTGATCCATTTAATATGGATAAATCCACGGATTAAGATCCAACTCTTTTAAATGAGATCTACACATTTATTATTTATAAATTATTGGTAGACAATATTACAATGTGGCAATATGATCACAGATTCACAGTTACCATTGCACTAAAAGTTTTCCTAAGCCCCCAAATTGCATCGGGAATAATTTGTTTGTTGTTTAACTACTGCAATGCTCAGGGCTCTTGTTGTTTAACTGCTATAATGCTCAGGGCTCTTGTTAAAATACGCGGACACTCTATTATTGCTACAATCAGTCCGTACTAACATGCACCAATTCGATGGTAGAAATGCCTTCGGCATTGCATGCAGCAGCACACTATATAATTACTAAAATACCCAATATTAGAATCACTCTTATTTTGTACTAAAAAAATATGAATGCTTTATGATATAGTATGCTCTTATTAATTGAACATATTTTAGGTCCTACCATTCTAACCAATAAAAGTATTTCATATTATAAAATACTCATATTTTAATACAAAATAAAAATGACCCCAACATTGTTCTTACTAAAATAACCCCTGCACATCGTGCAGAAGTCATTTTAACGGCGTCGGAGCGTATTTATGCTTCCACTTTTACAACCACGTCCTTCCAACTGTTTCCCGCCAAGAGGAAAGTAAAAAACTCAACTTAATTTAACTGAATTTGAGTTGAATTTCATTTCTCTTTCATTCCAGAACTTTTCCTCCTATATAAATACTCTCTCAGCTTCCTTCTCCGCACTCGTTTCTCGCAGTCTGTTCGACTCACACACGCACGCGAAAACGCTGGCAGTTAACAGAAGGAAGAAGACGCCATGAAAGGACCAAAAACTACTTCGATTGCTCATAAGAAACTTGATGCAGAGTAAATTCTTATATTCGTTGATCTCTCCTTCGATTTCATGCTAGTTTGATTCATTTTATGATAGTACTCTTAAGTTTTAACTCTGTCTATTTCTGGTTTTGATTTTTTATTTATTTCTATTTGTGTTGTGAAGAACGATGAAGAAACGCAAGGGAAATGATAACGTACAGAAGAAGGATAAGACGGCGAGCAAGAAGAACTCTGGTGCTCCGAAGCGTCCTACTGGTGCTTTCTTCGTATTCATGTGAGATCGTTTTGCATGCTTATTATATACGAGTTGTGCTTCAAGCAGGGACTTCCTTTTCATGTTAATGAGTTAATCGTTTTCTCGTTGTTTGTGATGCATCAATTTTGTTTTCTGAATGATAGGCATGATTTCAGGAAGACGTACAAGGAAAACTTTCCTGACAATAAGTCTGTCGGAGTTGTAAGTTTGAAGCTTTCTATATAGCTAATTTCAGTTCCGTTAATCTCGTAATTAAGTTCATATCATAAAATTCTACGTGTCCTCTGTTGCTCGCTGAAAAAATGAACCAGAGGATAGAAAATTAAGGTTTAGTATATAATTTTTTTGTTGTACCGTTCTGAAGTAACGTTTAAGTCGACTTTCTTTTTCTGGTTATTTTTATTGAGTTGATTCTTAGCTGGCCTTCATCGTTACATTTCAGTATCTCAGCGTTCAAAATTATATATCTCAGCAATCAAACGCGTAGGCGTCTAATTTGTGAGTTCTGCTTGATACAGGTTGGAAAAGCTGGTGGAGAGAAATGGAAATCAATGTCCGACTCTGTAAGATATATCGTTAAGAAAATTAGTTCAACTGTCGGTTCGTGTTTGAAATGATTAATGATTCTACTGCGTAATTTTACTATTTTGTTTTTCATTGTGAATTTTGATGTTATGTACAACTAATTTACGTGTCTATGTAAACTTACATCTCGGTAGTTCTCAACTCTGCTTAACTTGTTGTGCTCAGGAGAAAGCTCCGTATGTGGCTAAGGCTAATAAAAAGAAGGCAGAATATGCGTTAGCAATGAAAGAGTTCAAACTCGTAATAATCTTTCATTTTCACACTAGTTCATTGATGCATCATGCATTGTCTTACTGTAATTTTAGCCGTAAATGATGCTGAATATCTTCTTATTTTCAACATTACTTTTAGTTTTCGTCCTGTCTGTGAGTAATTATTAGAACGGCAATGGACAGGAAAAGCCCGAAGGATCTGAGAAATCATCTTCTGAGATTCATGATGATGCTGAGCAGGAAGCTAGCTCTTAGGTACCTTTTTCAATCCTTATCTTAGAAACTATGTGCTTGCCAGCTGTTTGCTCAAATTACTTAGTTTGTGTTTGCCAATTACTAACGTTTTCAATTTCTGTGGCAGAGCAATAGCAGTTTTGATTTGGAGGTAGCTGTGCAAGGATGAACATGAGAATAGTAGGATAAATAAAGTACCGATCTGTACATCTGTTGCCATTTTCAGTACTAGTGGGTAGGTGGTAGACTGGTAGTCGCCTAGCAGGGTTGAATTGTAGCTCCTGTAGTTGGTTTGTAGGCTGGAACTGGTTTAAGGCCTTAAGCCTTTTATCGACTCTAAGGATATGAAGAGCTTTTTCTAAGCCATCCTATAAAATTTTTAATTGGGCACTATTGTCATTTATATATATTTTTTTTCTTACCTACTTAAAAATATATATTTTTATTATATATATTTTTTACACAATTTTTTACACAAAAAATATTAAATTTAATATCATTTAAAAAAACAAAACCCATCACACACACACACACAACCAACCCCCACACCCCATTGACCGCCTCTCTCTCTCTCTCCCCAAACCACCCGCCCCCTCGCCTCACACTCCATTCCTACATTCTTTCTAAGATCAATTTCTTAGTGAACAATAAAAATCCTTCTTTTTTCTATTTGGCAAAATAAAAAGTTTAAAGATAGAGGCTTTTTGACAACTTTTTAATAAAAATTTGTCTAAGAATAAATTTGTCTAAGAATCTGGCAAAATAACCAATAGGTATGCTCTTACAGTTTTTTCGTATGGTGGTTACTTTACCTGTTTGTCCTTTTCCTTGAAAGTGCTTCCTTTCCTTGAGGAATCACTGTAAAATCAAATCAGTACTATTATGATCTATGCATTCTGTTTTAACCCTTGGGTAATGCGCTCTCTCTCTCTGGTGTGTGTGCAGATATGCGAACATAGTTGCACATTCACGGTAGCCTTGCCATTTAACAACATTTCTCGCGTTTAGGTGTGCCATAATTGAGTATACCATACAATTTAAGAAGACTAAAGTAGTACTCTGAGCATCTCCGATGTATTCAAAATGAATTTTTTAATGTTTGGATAATTGTGCTAGTGGTCACTTAATTATCCACATAGGAGAGAGATATATATAACTTCCCAAGAACATTCCCAACTTGTTGTTTGTAAACTTCTTAAACTTGAAGAATTGTGTAAGTTTGGCTAAGGAAGAGAGAAAGAAATCCACCTAGGAAAGAGAAACTCTATTTGCTTCCTAACTAAGAACCTGCCAAATACATAGGGAAAGAAGAAAAACTTGAAGGGACATCACCCACTATCTCGGGTGTGAGTGGGGGTGGGATGGGAGGTGGGGGGTTTTTGTTTTTATTTGATAATGTTAAATTTAATTTTTTTTTGTGTAAGAATATTATATAATATGAAGATATATTCTTAAGTAGGTAAGAAGATAAAAATGTGTAGGTGGCAGTGAGACCCAGTTAAAAAGTTGATGTTAAATTTAACATTGATGATACTCTAATTTGGAAGTTACTATTTGACAGAAAAAGGAGGGGAGGTGGGTGGCTGTCAGGGGGTTGTGTGGGTGGGGCGGAAGGGGGAGGGTTTTTTATTTTATTAGAGATGATGTTAAATTTAATATTTTTTGTGTAAGAATAATATACAATGAGAAGATTTATTCTTAAGTGTGTAAGAAGAGAAAAGTGTATAGGTGGGAGTGAGACCAAGTTAAGAAGTTGTATTAAGAATATACGTATTGAGGATGCTCTTATGATACACATTGCAAATTTCCGCAATTGCATTGGAACCATGTGATTGATTCAAAGGATAAATGAAAAGACATGCTATTTCGACCCTCGTTTTCTATTGGTTGACCCCCTCTTCTAAGTGTATCCCTAATCCAAAATTTAAAAAAATTTGAAATTTATTTATTGATCCCCATCGATTACCCATTTAATCATTTTAATTTTTTTAACTATTTCTTACACAAATCTTCTCATGTAGAGTAATTTTAGGATACTTACCGAATCAAAATGGAGCCACACCAAATCATGTTATGTGACTTTGCAAAGATACCCGTTTTCGACTTTAGCAGTAAATTTACAATATATCAAAGTTGAAGATGCACAAATAAGAATGTTAACAATCCTATATTGTCAATGAATCAATATAACGAGAAAATTGTAACTGAGTATCCTCGGCTCAACGGAGCTTGACTCGAATCTATCTAGGGCTTATAATGTCTTGGCTCAGATCCCCATTGGCTATACACAAAATATACCAGTCCAACCAAGAGTTCACAACCGAAGGTACAATAATCCAAGAATTTCACGCTACTGTGGAGACAAACCCAGCCATTCAACAAGAAACCCCCAAACCCAATTAATCCCCTCACAGAACACTCGATTCAGGACCAAGAAACTCACATTGTATCCCTTCACAAATCTCACCACTTACAGCTTTAAGAAGCAGAGAAGAAGCAGAAAAGAGCAAGCACAAAGAGAGACCGTGTATCTCGTGTGTCTCGTCTATGTACAAGGGGCGAATGCGGGGGAGTATATATAGTGCCCAGCCAAGCAATCAGCCGCGAAAAATCAGGCCAAAGGAGCAGAAGACGCGCTGATGGAGAAGAGGAATGGAAGCTGCCAGATTTTTCGGGGTCAAAGGAGCAACCCCCAAAAATAAAACCGAAGACCAAAGAGGCAGCAAGAAAAGGCAACAACTAATGAGGGAAAACGGTGGGTAAGGGTTTCTGGGTTTGGGATGCATAAGTGGGTTGCCCAAACAGGCCCAGCCACATGTACAATCTCCACCTTGGAATAAATATCGGGACAATTATATTGAACTCATGGACATAAGTGAGGGAACATCATAGCCTATTTCGAACGTGATCCAACATAAAGAAGGAAACAAGAACGGGAGACATATTTTCACAAAGAAAAACGGTAGAAGGGAAAAGACTCACTTTCCAAACACAAAGTAAGGAAACATGGACACGAAGCATGTAATCAACCACCGATATCAAAATTCAAAATTTTTAAAAATGTTTGAAATTTTAACACATGTAAGCATTTAGTATTCATATCCGCATGATTATACTGAGATGAAATTTTTTCAAGTAAGATAAAACATTTTTCAAACAAGTCTCTCAAGTAATGAAAACGAACATCAATATGTTTGAATTCCCACTGCCACCTACACATTTTAACAATATTATCCTCTAAGATTTTTTCTCTCAAATAGTTTTCATTCTTCCTCAATTCTTACATTGGTCCACTACCAAATTATTCACTGTATTTCTACTACTTTCTTATTTTATACTTTTCAAATAAATACATTTATTTAATATTAATTATTATATTTCATATTCAACTAATTTGTTTAAATAATAAAATAATTTAAAATATATATATATAACTCATAAATTATTTCATTTAATTTTAATTGATAAATATTTTATATTGTTAAAAAAATAACCAAATCATAAAACGATTAGAAAATTACATTAAAAAATTTATAATTAATAAATTACATAATTTGAAAGTTACATAAAATGAGAATACTTAAAATTACATAAAAATAATTCAACAATAAGAATTATTTGAAAAAAAGGGATTTTTTGAAAAAGTTTTGGCAAAACAATAGGCAACCGTTCAAAAGAAAAAAAAAGTAAAAAAAAAAAGAAGCAGAAGTCAGAACGGTCCTATTTTTTTAAAAGGATTTTTTTGAAAAGGTTTGCCAAAACAATAGGTTGTCACAACATTTAAAAGAAAAAAACTTTTTAAAAAACAATTGATTGAAATCAACAAAAGTGAGTGGGAAACATGTGGTCCAGACGGTGCAAAGCTCACTTACTGGCCGGAGGAGGAGGTGTGCTGCATGCGCCTAGTTGGAGAAGGAAGTGTGCCACACTCTCTCTATTCTCTTCCCTTTCTCTCTCTTTAGTCAATTATTCTTAATGTATAATTTGTTTAGAATTTTGGGTATAAGAATTTATCAAGAATATCCTCCAATGGTACCCAATTCTTGTCTTAGCTAAGAATTGGCTAAGAATTTACCAATGGAGATGCTCTTAGAACCATAAAATCGTGGACCGTCTGACCGTGGTGGTCAAAGAAAAAACCTCATTGTCGTGGGCTCTATGAGAGACGCATAAAATAATGGGGGAATTTCAAATGGGTACAATTTTGAAAACATGTTTTCATCTAGAACCATCAATTTTTTGGACATTTCATGTAACTACAAATTGCTTGCCAAATGACAAAAATGCCATTAATGAAAACTCGATGCCAAAAATCAATCGATGCGGGCATCGAAATCAACGATGCCAAAAATCAATCGATGCGGACATCGAAATCAACCTGATGCCAGGCATCAGAAATCAACCTGATGCCAGGCATCAGAAATCAACCTGATGCCAAAAATTAACCTGATGCTTGGCATCAGAACCTTTAAAAAATTTAAAATCAAAATGATAAATAGATAACAAACACAATTGAATGGAATCAAGGAAAAAAATACATCAATTTCTATATCATCGTTATACACACAAATAGATACTTAAATCAATCACTTAAACAATCCAAATCTAATAATACATTGGGGGAATTTCAATTGTTTTTAGCTTGCAAATAAATTTCCATGGGCATAACTTGTCTTAGTCCCGACGCCCAAAGACCACTCGGCCGTCGCTACCAACAACAAAGAAAGCGAACTAAACACAACAACAACATCAAACAACAACAAAGTCAATCCCTACGCCGCCTCATCCATCGGTCCCCAATCCGCGTCCTCAACGGCGTCGTCCCACTCTCTCATGCCGAATCTCCGACAAGTACATACTAGGTTGCGGGCGGGTGGGGTGAATCGGCATCACTTACCTCTGCAGACGAGGAAACCAAACAAGCCTTAGCTTGCAAATCAATTTCCAAGAAGAAACTCCGTACCGCCGTCGACATCGAGGATGTCCGTCGCGAGGTTGCGATAATGTCTAGCATTACGAGCCTGCGTGTAGAGGGTTGGTTTATTGCTGATTAAAGGCGGTGGTGGCCTCACTTGACCTAATAACCGAAGCCAAAGCCCTAACCATCGCTTCCTCCGGTTATTGAACTCGTCAATCCGCCGAGCGATTTTCCGAGAATCCGACAGATTTTCCAAGACATCGTCGGGGTTTCCGCCAACGGCATCCTGAGCCTGGGCGAGCCAGTCGTTGGTGACAACTCCGTGGTGAGCCGCCCTGGTCTAATAGTAGGCGGATATGGTAAGATTAGGGTTTTGGAGAGTTTTGGCCATGGAAATGATCTTGGGAGTTCAAATACACAGCCCAAAACGATGTTATTGAGTGCAAAGGGTAGACAAGTATTTTTGCCTAAAAATTGTACCCAAAAGAAATGTGCAAAAAATAGGTGGATTCATTTGAAAAAATGTTTTTAAAAATGTACCGGCTTGTAATTATTCCTAAAATAATGTTGCTTTCAATACCAATTGTTTGTTTACTCCCTCTTTTAGAAAAAAATGGAAAAATTGCGGGTCGATTCACATTTTAAAATATTTAATTGCTATAGTACACCTTTTTTATTTTCAATCGAAAAAAATCAGTTTTGCTGGCAAAATGACTACGATACCCTTAATGAACTGTATGCGTGTTACGGTGGTCATTATTTTTGCACTGCGGTACAATTAAACTTTAAGAATCACGGTACAAAAAATGACTAACAAATTAAACTTTGAACCGCGGTGCAAAAATTAATGCAATGAAATTTATGAATCACGGTATAAAAATAGATTAGCAAATTAAATTTTGAACCGCAATGCAAAAATAATGCAATGAAATTTATGAATCGCGATGAAAAAATAACTAGGAAATTAAACTTTGAACCACGGTGCAAAAATAATGCAAAGAAAAGTGGTCTTTTACGGTTGAAAAAAAGAACGGTGAACTTTTGGGGTTAGAAACTTTAAAAAAGGGACCGGCCAGAATTTTCCCAAAAAAAATATATTAATTCATTTTAAGATGCTTAACTTAAAAAGTTAGGTTTTAAAAATTAAATCATAAAAACGTCATTTTATTATTAATAAACTTCTAAAAATGTTTTTTTAAAAAGTTTAACTTTTAAACAGATATTATTTGCCCGGAACGAAAGAAATATTTCTTTTAAATCAAAGAATTTTTTTATCACTACTAGTGTTCAAAGAGAAAACGCCATTGTTGTAGACTCCATGAGAGCTTTATAAAATAAAGTTGCTCTCAATTCCAAAATTTTGTTTCTGATGTACCCGATCCAAAGTCGGTCACAAATAAAGCACGTTCGAGCACACCACGTGCCAGTCACGAGCTCATTAGCGTAGGACCTACAGGCCTAGCGGGTATAGCTAGCAAGGTACCTATGGGTCGCTCGGACTGCGTCCGCGCCCTGCGCGCCCTTGGATAGGGGTGTGCGTACGTGCGGATGCGGGACACCACTGCTCTCATTCCATCCTCCCTTATTTAGGGGAAAACAAAATTAAAAGTGCGAGAGGAGTGCTGTCTAAAATAGCGCGTTGGAATGCGTATCGGTTGACTTTAGTGGATTTTTGATCCAATATGGGAACTTTGGGTTTCCCGCATCAAGTTATCTCTTTTTTATGGGATACCAGGATATGAGAATGCATCACAATTTCATTCTCATTCTCCCTTTTTTAGGGGAAAACGGAAAAGTGCAAAAAAAAGATGTTGCGACGCCCCTACTATGGATTTTATAAAAATAGCCTTATGACCTATTTCAGATCACTATGGGAGCTTTGGATTTCCCGCATCAAGTTATCCCTTGTTTAGGGGATACCAGTATATGAGAATACATCACCCTTTCATTCACATTTTCTCTTTTTTAGGGGAAAACAAAAAAGTGTAAGAATGGAGTGTTGCGAGGCCCCACTGGATCCAAAATGTTTTATAGAGTCGTCATCTTTATTTTAAGGCAAAAATAAAGCAAAACCAAAAAAAGAAAAACCAAAGATTATGAAAACGGGTTCGGAGGCTAAGTTACGAGTTGGGAAGGTGCTAGGCACCCAACTCACCCTTTCGGTCTCAAAAGTGGTTTTTGGCTAAAGTATGCTTATTATTATATTTATTTAGCAAATAAACAAAGCATTAAAAGACAGGCAAATAAAAGCGGGTTTTGTTTGGTGAGGATTGAAAATATACCCGCGACTACATTATTTACTCGACGTGAAACAACCACGCGAACTCATATTCCTTACGGTTTTGTTTGGTGAGGATTGAAGAGATGGAGAGAGAATAATTACAAATATATTTAAAAATATTTGGTCATTATAACGGCTCTTTTACATAGTATTTTCTAACTAAATCTGGGCAGCACAACGGCTTATATTGTCTACATTGGGTCGGATTTAAATAACAACTTTTATAAAAATAATGCCCTTAAAGGCTATTACCTTTTAGAGCGGAGTGTGCTCGCTCTGTCCTTCTTGGGAGAGTGAGACTTTTATTGCTGCTGCTGCTGTGATTTGTGTAGAGTGACAGCTTATTTGTGGTAGTTTTGGCTTACTCACTCGGGCAGAATGACAGCTTAATTTCGGTGGTTTTGACCTATTTGGTTGGGCGGAATAACGACTTATTTCGGGTGATTTCAGCCTATTTACTCGGGCAGAGTAACGGCTTACGGCTTACTTTATGATTTTTGGGTCTGGGAAATAAGGTGGATACCTAACTAAAGGGCTAGGGATCACTTTAACCGGTTGGATTTGTGTTTGGAGGAGGTTTGACAAAGTTTTGAGGCTTTATGAGAGAAGGGATCACTCACACTCACTGATCGCTCACTGCGTTAAAAATATGCAGCGTAACTCTGGGCTTCAAGCCTTCATCAAAAAATTGTTCTCTAAAATTGTAGTCGGGCACTGATATTTATAGTTAGATTTGTGCTTCATTGGCTTGTACCGCGCGTTTGATAATTTGTACAATGCGTTAACTCTTCGGCAGTGTTCAGGACCTTGGCACGGCCAAAAAGGGATTTTGGCGCGGCGCCAAAGGCAGAAAATTCCTCAATTTTCGACACTTTCCCCCTGCAGTTCACTATTCATGCATCCTACTTTCTCCTTTTGCATTTTCAACCCTGTAACTTGACATTTTGTTAAGTTTAAACACTTTTTGATATCACATGCCAGAGTTACATACCAGAGGTACGAAATTGGAGGTGTCTACAGTACCAGCGTAGATATCATTGATATATCTCGTCTGAACTTGGTCGAGTACATGCCTTGTCTGCCCGACCAGGGGGCCATGCCCGGGAATCACACTTATCACCATCAGATTTACACCATGCAGCCGGGCAGAGCCATGCTCGCTCGGGTAAGCATCACGCAGGGAATCTCAAAGATTTTCTCTCCAAGATAGGTCAAAGGTTTCCTTAATTGAACAAAATACTTATCATATATGCTCCGACAATTGCACGGTCAAGTCACCTATCATGTCTATAATTTAGGAGTTTCTTCCTAAACCTACCAAGTAACTATGGAAATAGATCCTAAACGAATTTTATGTCATTAGAGGCTTATAAATACCCTTCCATAAATCCTAAACAAGGTATACACTCTTTACATCCTCAAACCTCTGTCAAATTGCTTCTTGACATACACAAGTTCTTACTCTAATGTCGGAGTGGATTCACGACAACCTCCAACCTCTGTCAAATTGCTTCTTGATATACACAAAATGTGAACGGTAAAGAGAGGTGGCCAGAAACAATATTTTAAGGTATTTTTGGTATTTACCCACGTGAAAATATCTAATATACCCCTAGTAAATTTGGGGAAATATCTTTGTCAAACGACTCTCTTTCAATCAAACAACCATCTCTCTCTCACTCTCACACGACCCATCCCCCATCCACATCCTTCTACACGACCGAGCTCTCTCTCACCATACACAACGCCGATGATTCTTCTTAACTATGGGAGAAGGTACCAGTGAACGACCCATTTAACAATGAAAACGCTCTCGTCACTAAGGTCGACGACGATACCGATTTTACGTTGGGCACCAACTGTAGGGTTTCGCTGGCGAGAAGAGTGGTGGAAGGGGGGAAGTGAAGTGAGGATGCTTTGACTTCAATGGCGACTAGTGCAGGTAGGTCGTATTCCGGCGGGTTCTTCTGTGGCTAATTTTTCTATTCAAAGGCCCTTAAGATTTAGATCTAGAATATATTTTAACATTAGCTATTTGATGTTAAAATTTCAGATCTAAATGAGAGGAGATTCTCACTGTAGGCGCTGGCGTTCATCTGGAACGGAGAAGATGTCGGAGACGCTGAACTAGATCTCAAGGACGCAGACTTGACGCTCGTGGATGACGTCAAGATCAGTTATTGACGATCTGATGTCAAATGAGCTCGGATATTCTCTTTGATAATGAAAGTCCTTTAAAACCGACTTTCATGGCACTAGAGTTTGAAAGTAGGAAGTTCGAAAGCAGTGCATTGAAGTTCATGAATATGAAGGTGGTGCTAGGAAGAGTAAACTATTTTCCAGGTGTGACATTCTATATGTATTTAAGATTTGCTAACCCAATTGGAAGCTTGAAAGGGTATGCGAATCTGAGTAAAAGAAGGGTTTCAGAAGAGGATTTTGGGGCTCTATGAATTCGCTCTACGATAGATTTGGGATTCACTCAGACCAAAAGAAAACCATACTCTGTAATAAAGAAGAATACGAGCGTTATTTTGGTGGTTTTGGCCCTTTTGGGGTTTTGTTTGTTTAACTACCCAGCCAAAAACTCCTTTCTGCAGCAATATGAACTCCTCCCTCCTTCTGGCGACTAGGGTTCTCTCTTGATCGGAGATTGAGATGGATTTTGGGTTTTGGTCCTTTGAAAACCCAAGATTGAGATAGGTTTGGTTCGTGCTAAAAATCCAAAAATCATTATAAGAGTATAATTGTAACTTTATAAAACTAATTACATTAATTATTAGGTTCGCGCTATTTAGACCCCCGATTCCTCCAAGTTGACTCCCTTATAAGTGTACCCCCACCTCATTTTAAAATACTTGATACCTATATGTGTACCCCTTGTTTTTCTATTTTATCCTTATGAGTTTTTAACACATTAACCCCCTCAAAACCCAACCCCCCTCTCTCAAAACCCAGGCAGTCATACCCCTCAGTTCTTTCGACACCCTCCTTCCTTCAGTTATTACCAACATTTTGAAAAAGTTCCTTCCTTCAGTTCTTCATCAGTTCGGACACCCTCCTTCCCAGCCCATTCCTTCCTCAACTCTTCATCTCCTCCTTCAGTTATTCATCTCCGAACATCATCAAAAATGGAAAGAGGTATGTATATTTTGAATTGATTTTAGTTTGATTTATTGTATTTATACAATGTATTAGTTTGTTGGGTTTAGATATGAGTAGAATCACGTTTTGTGTTTATATTGGTATTAAAATTTTGATTTTTGTAAGGAAAAATTTGGCTCCGAACACCAGAATTAGGGCTTAATGTTCAACATCACCACTTCGAACATCTTAAAAATGTTCGGAACTGAACTTCGGAACATTTTGATTATGTTCGGTGAACAACTACCGAACATTTTGAAAAAGTTCGAATATCTTGGGCCGAACATGTTGGATTAAAAATTTTGTCAAATTTTTTTCAAAGAAAGGTAACATGTTAATCTGTTCGGAGACCACCTACCGAACATTTTCAAAATGTTCGGACACTAGTAGCCGAACATTTCGAAAAAGTTCCAACAGTAGGTGCCGAACAGTTTGTAGTCTATTTTTTTTCAAAGTTGATGAGCATGTTAATCTGTTCGGAGACCCCCTACCGAACATTTGAAAAATGTTCGTACGTAACTCGCTGAACATTTTGAAATAGTTCGGCAGAACTGTGACGAACAGTTTGGCTTAAAAATTTTGTCTAGTTTTTCAAATTTGATAAGTATGTTAGTCTGTTCGGAGACCAATTGTCGAACATTTTTAAAATGTTCGGATGGTACTAGCCGAACATTTTGAAAATGTTCGATAGGATGGCGCCGAACAGTTTGGATTAAAAATATTGTCTATTTTTTTTGAAAGTTGATGAGCATGTTAATATGTTCGGAGACCTATTACCGAACATTTTTAAAATGTTCGGTTTGTTATAGCCGAACATTTTGAAAAGTTCGGTAGGAGGGTGCCGAACAGTTTTGATTTTAAATTTTGTCTATTTTTTTTAAAAGTTGATGAACTAACATATTAATTTATGAATGTCATGTACAAAGACACACCAAAGGAAGAAGAATAGACCCACTGCCTTGATTCGAAAAGCAATGGCTAACGACAGCCAAGCCGAGGCAAGCAGCCCAGCCGCCGAGGCCGAGCACGGCACACGCATTGTGCCCGTGCCCAGCCCAAGCACATGGACATGATGAGGAGAAAGAACCGGAACCAATAGAGGAACAAAGAGAGCCACTGATTACTTTTCCATGTTCTGCGGGTCCATCAGAAGGCAATATACTTCGTTTCTACCCAAAACACATAGCTGTACATATATATCAAGGGCTAGAGCGACCGGTGCTGAAGGTGAACAACCACAAACAAAAACTTTTAGCATGGAAAGTAAACATAAAAATTGCTTCCCAACTATGGAGGGACACTCTTATTACGACCAAACTAATGCAGTTAAGGCATGTTTCATATCTGGAGAGTGATAATGTATTAGTTAGTGTCTTTGAAGAGCGGTGGCATGCAGAGACCAATACCTTCCACATGCCATTTGGTGAGATGACTATAACACTTGATGATGTGTTCTGCATTACTGGTCTTCAATTGCTGGGAAGTCGGTCTTTTTGGAAGGTTCAGTTTCCGTGCAAAGTTTGGCTGATTGCGTTTGTCGGTATTTAAGAGTGTCTGAAGATGAGGCAAGAGAGGGAATGCGTGGTGCTAGAGGGCCGTCTGTGAGGCTAGAATGGCTATGTACCCGTTTTGCTTCGGATGCATTCTCCGAGGATCCATAAATGGTTGCTTTCTCTCTTCGCGCTTATTTGTTATACATGTTGGGTTGTACAATTTTTGCTGATAAGTGCGGAAGTAGGGTTAGCACGACATACTTGTAGTTCCTCAGCGATTTGGATGTTGTGCATACTTACTCATAGGGAGCGGCAACCCTAGCCTTTCTATATAAACATCTAAGGATTGCAACAGAGGTGAATACGAGACAAATGACTGGATATTCTACATTATTGGAGGTGATTACTTGTATCTATAGTTAAATTTGTATACTTGTATTTATATTTTAATTTGTATACTTGTATTTATAGTTAAATGGTGTGTATTTTGTTCAAATAGGCATGGATATTTGAGCGATTACGAATGTGTACAACAGCTATTCCTAACGTGCACTATTACGAAGGTCAGGAACTTGCAAGTAGGTGGGAGCACAAGAGTGCTACTGGTGTACCCGCTGACTGATTGGTAGGTCTGCAGGAACAACTTGACGCCCTTCGTGCGGATGATGTGAGTCTTAATGTCTTTATATGTATAGATTATATGTAGAAAATAACCATATTTTATATGTTATTAATCAATTGTTTTTCAATTATTGTAGGTTATTTGGATGCCATATACAGAGCAGGTTAGACAGCATTTCCCATTTCATCGGATAGCCTTATACCATGGATGATGCATAGGATCAACTAATCATGTTGAGCCATACCACCCTGATCGCATTCTCAAACAGTTTGGATACGTGCAGACGATTCCAGGGATGATTATTGCCCCTAATATCGAGAAGAGAGGTATGTTGGCAAATAAGAAGGTCTTGGCAATGCTCATCTGATACTTCGATATTTGGGAAAGACAAATCTTATCAGTGCAACAACTTGGTATAGTTGCCGAGCGACCACAAACTCTCTAGCTCTCTTCAGTGATGTAATTGATGGCTTCACAAACTCTCTAGCTCTCTTCAACAGTGCCAACCTATCTGAGTCGATTGAGGCATTGTTGTATATAGAATTAATTTTTTTCAACTGTGTTTTTCTATGCACAATCCATTTCACCCCGAATTCCATCACTTTCGCCCTTAACCGGTAACATTTCCAACTTTCTCCAAAAACTATCAACTTGGTTAAGGGAATTGGCCTACCCAACTTGACAAGCTCAACGATCTCATGTGCACAGGGCAAACCACAAGTCTTTCTCGGTACACAACCACACAACAAAGAATCCACAACAGTATCTTTGCCAACCACAGATTGTACTTCATAAATTTTATTCAACACTTGTATGGATACCATGCCTCGCGGATCCATGTATATAACTGATTTGAATTTGTGCATGAGTACATTTCTGCTCTTCTCAAATGAGTGTTTGATTGCGATGTGAGAAGTCTCAATGAGAGTGTGAATTTGTCGCCAACAAGTCTCAAAATTACATTGGCTCAATCCAAGTTGTTTTTTCAATGATGCATGTTGACTCTCCGCCCTGAAAGTACAAACAATATTCAGTAATTTGAAGTACGTATCTAGCAAATAAATGAAAACAATTAATACCTTCTTGTAGAGGTATTGTCATAATGCATGACGATATTTTTCCAACATGACACAAATCTTTCTTTGCAGGGCTCAATCCATTGATACATCACATATTTGATGACATTTGGATAATCTTTGAACTCAGACTGCAGTCTTCCCAAATAGTCATTATATTGCGACTCAGTATCATACTTTATCAACAAATTCCAAAACATATTAAACGAATCCTACTTTTCTTTAGTCGTTAAGATTTTCCTACAATTTGACAAAACATTCTTATTGATGTGCCATCGACAAAGGAAATGTCTCGAGGTAGGAAACGTTATCTCAATTACATTCATTAAAGCTATTTCTCTATCAGTAACGATCACATTAGGCATGCTTCATTGGTCCATTAATGATTTCAAGCATGTGCACGTCCACTTATAGCTGTCTGTTTTCTCATTCTCTAAATAAGCAGCTGCAATTAAAAAAGTTATATTTGTAGACGTCACACAAACAATCTCCAACAAAGGTAACTTGTATCTATTTGTCTTGTTCGTGCAATCCATTAATATGACTTTCGGAAAGGCACATAATAAATAAACACTTCCTGGGTGAGCGAAGAACAAATCCTTCACAGTGTTCGTCTTCTCGCACCGCCGATGATGATGGACATATCCATGCTTCTCTAACATAAACATAAGTTGCTGCATTTGTGATCGGCCTTCACGCTCGATAACTCTATTCTTCAAACGTGCATTGTAGACCGTCCTTATTTAGATCTATTTTCTTGAAATTTTTCTTTCAAACACGCCAAAATGTCCTTTGGTCTACTATTGACGTGTGTCATATCAACCACATATTCCTCCTCAACTTTTGATAATCGACCGACATATGAATGACCTTTTTTGTACGCTTCAAGTTCATGATTGTGGACACTGCACTTCACAACCAATGACCATTCTCCAATTGACACTTCTCTGCCCCTCAAACTAAATGGACAACCAAGCTTCTTAGATCCGGTTTCTTTTCGATCTTTCTTTCCACTTTGATTTTCATCATTTGCTTGTGATTTCTTACGTCCATTTTAATGACCAACACGTTCACAAGTCATTAATACCCGGGGCTTTTTCTTACCCGCACTACTGTCTGACCTCCTAACTATTATTACCATTTCAAGTTCATTCCCCCTAGCACGTACCCAATCAATCAACATTTGGTGAGATGAAAAGAGTTCATGCGTCATGAATACATTGGTGTAATCCGCCACAATATCTTGAATAGAAACTATCGCATTATTTTCAACTTCAACAATCTCATTATTAGTAGGACCATCAACACTAGGATTTGTTGACAACGTGTTTGAATCATGTCACCAAATACAATAACTCATCAAAAACACAAGCTCCTTTAGTTTTTTTTAAAACTATTCGGTTAGGTCTGGTGGAACATTTACAAAATGTTCGGCGAGCTTTGGTTGAACAAATTAAAAATGTTCGGTTGGTGCCATCTGAACAGTTTGGAACTAGAAGAACATTTTAAAAAATGTTCGGTTGGGAGAAGCCGAATATTTCAAAATTGTTCGGTTCCTACCAGCCGAACAATTCAAAAATGTTCGGTTGGATACAGCCGAACATTTCAAAAATGTTCTAATCTTCAGTACCGAACCGTTTACGACGAGGACCTATTTTTTAAGAAGCAAAAAATATTTTTTACACAAATTTAAGCAAAACAACGTTTTAAATACTTACCACAAAAGTCATAATGACTTGTTTTTCATCCATGCTTGATATCTTCACACCAATGTTGAAGCCCTAAGTTTTTTTTTGAAATTAAAGGTTTTTGGAAGGTGATTTCTTCACAACAAAAGAAGAGGTAGATGAAGGAGAACAAAATATTGTGTTAGTAAAGATGTTTAGTTGATGAAGAAAAATGGTTTGAAGAAGAATGCATTTAGAAGACTTAAGGATTTGTGGGGGAAAAGATGAAGAATGAGAATAAAGGGGATGAAGAAAATGAAGTTGGAAGAAGGGGTATATTTGTTTTGGGGTGGAGGTTTACTTAGAGGTTGTTTGTTTTAGAAAAATAGGATGGGGGTCTACTTATAACTTTCAAGGGTATAATTGTCTTTAGACTTGAGGGTATTTTTGTCATTAAGAAAAAAAATTAGAATGGGGGGTCAACTTGGAGGAATTGGGGGTCGGATTAGCGTGACCCTAATTATTAATTATTAATTATTTAAAAAATCTGGCTGACTAGATTCTAGCCACATAGCAAGGTCCAAATGGGAAATGGTAGTCTTATGCATGTAAACCTTTCCCATGCGAAACATTTTGTACTTCTGTTCTGAGCCTTCCCAAAAGTCTTAATAGCAGTAAAAATTGCATAGGCCTACGTGGATCAATTATTTTATTATTCTGTAAGTTTGATAGGTAAGGTGGAACCAAGTGGGGATTGACCTGGAGAAGGGTTTGGTTGCTTAACCAAGATGTTTTGGGTTCGAGCTTTTGTAGAAGAGGTGTTGCTTATAGCTCCCGACCCATCCTTGCTTAATGATTATGGTTAAATAATTATTTGGTCCTTCCATTTACACTTTTTTTTGTTTGGCCCTACCTTTTTTTTTAAATTACATGTGGTCATTCCATTCAAGATTCGCTATGAGATAGCCCCCTCTAGGCGTTACCGTTAATATCACTGTCTAAAAAAATTTAAATGGCAAAACTACCCTTCACTATACGCACATGCACGAGACATGGTTTTTGTTGATATGTGTAATACCCGTCTGTCGTCTCTACTCCAAAATATCTCAGACTTAAATTCTTTCAAATCTTTTCAAATCGAAGTGAGTCAAAAAGAAACCCTTGAACATCGAAGTGATCCAGACATTAAAGAATCATAGTAATACATTGATTGAAGTGAGATTACAAATCGTTGAAGAATTGAAGACAATAGGTATGTCATTGATGATTTGTTGGTTGCAAATGTTAGGGTTTTTAGGATTCTTTCCTTCTCACTGACTTCATATATGAAATTTGTGTTTCAAATGTTAGGGTTTTTGGTTCCCATCGAGAATTTGAGTTTTCAGTTTGCTTCATATGCTTTTATGTTTCATACCCAGCTACTGTATGCGAATATGAGTTTTGTACCTTGTACTATGTATGTATGAATGAAATTTTATTTGTTCTGTTATATGAATGTTGTGAATGAAACTGATATTATTTCTAAGTTGTCTTTTTCTTACATGTTAATTTGTTTGCTTGTGCTTTAGAGGCATAAAGTTGTTCCCTTATGCTTGACTTGGTCAAGTAATATGACATTTGTTATGAATTGGCTTCACTATCTGCTTGGTCCCCATGCTTATGAAGTCATATTTTATTTTTTATTCTTCTTGCTATGCTTTAATGGTCCCTCAATTTTTATGTATTGGTTCTCTATTATGAATTGACTTAACTATCTCCCTTCCTCATGTTTATGAAGTTATATTGGGGGACAAAAAGTAGAACCCAAGCTATTCACCTTTTTTTGTCTACCACCTATTGTATTTAATCCCATGATGTTATCTGTTATGAATTGGCTTCACCTCATGTTTATGAAGTCATATTTTATTTTTCGTTCTCTGTTGCTATGCTTTACTGGTCCTTAAATTTTTATGTATTGGTTTTCTGTTATGAATTGGTTTATTGTATTTAATTCCATGACGTTGTATGCAATTATTGTGCAGGATGGGTATCTTTAATATAATACTATATCATGGGGGTAAGTTTGTGAAAAATGATGGAATGGTCGATTACATTGGGGGAACTTATGATA
The DNA here is from genome assembly GCA_013146195.2 of Codonopsis lanceolata. Taxonomy (NCBI): domain Eukaryota; kingdom Viridiplantae; phylum Streptophyta; class Magnoliopsida; order Asterales; family Campanulaceae; genus Codonopsis; species Codonopsis lanceolata. The sequence goes on from CM028380.1 coordinate 52,713,481, forward strand.
TTGTGAATGATGTGGATACATATTGCATCTCTTTTAATGTTGTGAATTTTGGTATCGAAAGGTTATTGAAATTTAATAATATCAAATGTATGTGGTACGTAATTCCAGGTAAAGAGTTACATGATGGACTTAGGAGGATGTGTAATGATGCAGAAGCAAACATGATGTGTGAAATGTTAGGGGAAAGTGAGAGCATAGATATGTATATTCAACATGAACTGTGTAAACATGATGATGGTATTGGTACACAAGAAAGTAGGGTTGAGTGTGTTATGACTAATGATAATGTTCAGATAAAACATGATAAGAGTGATAGTGAAAATCAAAGCTATAGTGTTGATAGTGAAGATGAAAGCTATAGTGTTGTTAGTGTAGATGAAAGCTATAGTGCTGACAGTGAAAAAGAAATTGAGTATGAATATAATGAAGCAAGTGATGAAGAGGTGGCCTATGTTAGAAGAAAAAAATTTGATACACATGTTGTCTTAGGTAACCCAGAAACAAAAAATGATCTTACACAAGAAGAAATTGATGCAATTGAAAAAGAATTCATGTCTAATACTAGTTCTGAAGCTAGTAGTACAGAGAGCGAAGACGAGGGCAATGGTGGGGAAAAAAGAAAAGGAGAAAATATGGATTATTCAATCTAAAGATTGATCCAAAGGATATTACATTTTCATTAGGCATGGAATTCATAAATTCAAATCATGTTTAAAGAGGAAATTAGGGCATATGCAGTAGAGAAAGGATTTGATTTCAAGTCCTTAAAGAACAAAAAGAGGAAGGTATATGTAGTTTGTATGAACTCTAGTGTGTGCCCTTGGAGGATTTGGTCCAGTTAAAACAAGGGGGTCAGGACTTTCAAGATTAGTACATTTAATCCAAATCATATGTGCAGTAACAATTTAAGGAGTAGACAACTTACAACAAAATGGATTGCCACCAAATACTACATATATATCAAAAGTAATCTTTCTTGGAAGCTAAAGGATATGAAGGCAGAGTAATGACTAAATATAAGTTGGATGTGAGTTTTGGAACATGCTCTAAGGCTAGGAGGAAAGCATTGGTTGCTGCTGCTAGTTCAATGACAGAGCATTATGCCAAGATTTGGGAATATAGAGATAAGTTGAGGAGGACTAATGAAGGGACAACTGTAGAAGTCTTTTTTGTTTTCAACAACTCTAAATATGGTCTTACTTTTCAGAGGTTCTATGTGTGTTTTGATGCCTTGAAGAAAGGTCTTTTGGCTGGAGCTAGGAAGGTGCTAGGGTTGGGTGTTTGTTTTCTCAAAGGGTGTATGAAAGGAGAATTGCTCATTGTAGTGGGAAGGGATGCAAATAACCAGATGTTTTTAGTTTCTTGGGGGATTGTTCAAGTCGAGAACAAGGGAGCTTGGGGTTGGTTTCTCTCTCATTTAATGAAAGATTTAGAAATAGAGGATGGTAGGGGGTGGAGCCTCATTTCAGACCAGCAAAAGACTGTTTTAATATTTTTATTTTCTTGAATATATACTAATATATTTAGAAATGGTTTCTGTTAGATATTATACTAATATATTGACTTGGTGTTAAGGACTTGTCATATCTATTACTAAGATGTTGCCTTTATATGAACATAGAGCATGTGCTAGGCATGTTCATGCTAACTGGTCAAAGAAATTTAGAGGTGCTGAATACAAGAGTTTGTTTTGGGCAATTTCCATGTCAACTAACATGGATATGTACAAGAACAATTGTGAAAAGTTGAAGGAGGTAGATGAAGAAGTCTACACTTATTTGATGAATAGAAATCCAAAAAAGTGGTGCAAAGCTTTTTTCTCTACACATAGTAATTGTGATTCTTATGAGAATAATATGTCTGAGGGTTTCAATGAGTCCTTATTGGAAGCTAGCTGCAAGCCTTTGATTTGTTTATTGGAAGATCTGAGAATGACGACCATGACCATATTGCATAAGAGAAGGGAGTGGATGAGCAAACATTGGGATGTGATATGTCCCAGGATTAGAAGAAAAATAGAGGAGAACATCAAGGAATGCAGATTGTAGAGAGCTATCTACAATGGAAACAACAAATTCTAAGTAGATCATATGAAATAGGGATATGTTGTTGATGTTGACCCTCACGGGTTCTAGATTTTGTTGTGTCATCTTCTGATTCTATTGCACAGTGGCTAATGGGTCTGCGTAGCGGTTAGTGTGACAACTGTTTTAGAATCAAGGGTATAATAAAATAGTATAATGTTAGTCTCTTCAAGGCGCGAACCAACATGCTTCAACAACAAACTTGAAAGCAAAGTTCACTAGCAAACTTTAAAGTCTGCTCAAGATCAAAAGCGAAGCTCAGCTAATTACGAGGAATTAGGTCACATATTATTTGACCAAGATATTAAATTATCTAGTCATAAATATTCAAATTAATTTCATCAGTTTTCCCTCTAAAAAAAATCAACTATCTGGCTTCAGATAGACGAGACAAACATATATATATCATGCATAGTGAATTATGAAAACTGGAGACATTACCTCTTTTAGCTAAGAAGACTTTCGATCAGCTACAAACTTACTCGTTTGGAAATATCTGTCTCTGCAACCACCGCATCTCGATGGTTTGTTCATCTCTCAAAGCGCCGAGTTTTGAAGATTTGAAGTATCATTTACGCATCAAAACTTTCAACATATTCAAAGCTCGAGAAAAGGAAGAGCTAACACTTCATCAGATCTGATAATCCTCACTTGCTTTCAGCTTCTTCTAGTTTGTTATTAATTGTTCTTTTACTTTAGCACTTGGGAAAACAATTATTCATTAATTGTTTCTCTCATCCTTAAACACTTGGTTGAAAACAAATTTTGTACACGATCCATTAGAGATCCAGCTTTCTCACCTAGTGGATAAACAAGTGCACCTTTCAAAATCCAAAGCTAACTACTTTGGTAGTGGACATAGTACTATTCATAATACGAACCACTTCTAAACTATGTGTATTGCTTGAATTGTTTCTACTTATCTTATAACTACTACTATTATTACGTTTAAGATTGTTGCAGGAATTGGTTAAAAGCAGCAACTTCTGATTTGTTGCATCTTCTTAGATTTTCCGCTGCCCTAACTGTTCTTATGTGCTAGCTTTATTAAAAGAAGAAGAACACTTTGAAAAGTTTTAAAAAAGGGAACTTAAAAACACAACTAGGCTATTCAACCCCCCTTCTAACCTAGATTGAGCCTATTGGGACTAACAGTTGACATAGCCAACATGACTTGTACCTCAGGGAATGAGATTTAAGTGGTATCCCATGTTGTCATACAGTTGATGGACTGGTTAGCATTGGGAAGAATGCGGATGACTATATTCCTAATTACTATAAAAAGGAAGAGTTCTTAAAGACATGCATACAACATTCAACCCATCTCTGGTGAAAATAACTGGCCACCATTTTTAAATGATCCTTTGAAGCCTCCAATGTATAGGGCAATGCCAGGGAGGCCAAAGAAAAAAAGAGTGAAAGCTCCACATGAAGAATAGTCCAAAAAAATCAAGGGTACACAAAAGCTGAGTTTGCTAGGCAAAGAAATTAGTTGTGGTAACTGTAAAGAACGTGGGCATAACAAGAAAGGATGCAAGAAAACAAGATAGGATGAAGTAATTGAAGTACTACTTCACTTATCATTTCCTATCATTATGTATTTGTTTATACTTTTAACATCTAAATATCATTTGCTATAGGTTGTTGTTATTGCTGATACTTCAAAAAAAAAAGGGACAAGCCATAAGGACAAAGGAGAAGATGAGGTACATCATTGTTGTTGATTTATTTTTCTAGGTTACTATTGTTGCTGATTGTTCTCTATGATTCCATCTAGGTTGCTACTGTTGGTAAATAATTTTTTTGTGTTAGTATCTTCAAAGTAGATTTCTAGATGAAGTAGGAAACGAGGTATGCCGAGGCAAATCTCCTTAAGACAAATATTGCCCCCGTAACGGTGCAAATGGATGGTTGGCAATTGTACCCCAAGATACAACGTTTCTTCCAAAAGTTAGACTTGCACTTACTAACCTTTGACAGACGAACCAAATTAGCTGACTTGTTCTTCAAGCTTTCACAAAACGGGAGAAGGAATAATGAGAGTAAAAGAAAACTGGTTTTCTTAAGTGAACAACACTTATGATTTTCGGATGTTTAAACTGAGAGAACTTGCTTGTACTTCGATGACCTGAATGACTGGAAGATGTGTCTTTATATAGCCTTGGTCGAGTCTGTTCATAAAGGATGCAACCCATGGCATGTTCAATGAACCTGGACGTGTCTGTTCGAGTGACGGCTGCTCACTCAAGACTGCTGTCGTGCGCCCAGCATCGAAGCAATGTGCCTGTTCGAGTTGACTGGAACTTTTTCAAGCCCACTGCAGTGTACTACCATGAATACGGGCATGCACGAACTCCAATCGCCGCCCACCACTCCAACGGGTGTGTTAGTCCAGCGACAGTCATGCTTGCCCTTCCAGTTCCTATATAAAATCAGAAAGGCTCCAATGCACACGGGCAAAGTGCAAAGTGCGCCTCGAAAGCGCCCAATACGAACTTTGCGACGTGCACGGGCTCGAGCGAGTGTGAGTGCGTGAGCGTGAGCGTTTGTCCAACCAACGGCTAGCAAAGCTAGCTAGTGCGCAAGACATGGCTACATGGTTTGTAACTTAAATGTTACTCTCCATAATCTCCCACTATATAAACTAGGATACTTTCTAGTATATATCAAATGTGGGTTTAGACTCTTTTGTGGTGACTTAACCATTCACCCATATATATTGACCCCAAATATTGCAACAGCTACTACTTCAAAGGACAAAGGAAAAGATAAAGTTGAAAGAGTTTATACTAAGAATAGAAATGAAGGTAGAAAGAAGACACCTCAAGTGCCTGAAAGTGAGAATAAAAAGAGAAGAAGGCCCAGGAAGGTTGTGAATAAAGGACCAAGACATGACTTCTGTGGACTTTATTTTAAACCAAGTGGAACGACCTTTTATATGGCAATTACTAACAATGAAGTTTTATACTTGTTTGTAATTGTTTGTAAACAACTATTTTAATTTGTTTAAGTAATTTTTTATTTTTTAATATGTCAACTAACAACTTTTATACTTGTTTGTAGACCCTAGGAGCATCTACAGCTGCCAATCTGGATACTTATCAACCAACAATTAAAATACAAGTCAACCTCAATCCACTTCCTCACACCAAACTACATCAAATACAACAACCCTACTTGTTGTGTAACAGTTAGTTAAAGAACAAGTCAACCTCAATCTGATTTTTGTAACAGTTAGTGTTTTTGGCCATGTGCACTTGTTTTGGATAGTTTGTAGGCCAAACTGTTTTGGATAGTTTGTGTAGTTGGTTTGGCCATGTGCAGTTGGTGCAGTTGGTTGTAGGCCAAACTGTTTTTGGATAGTTTGTATAGTTGGTTTGGCCATGTGTAGTTGGTTGTAGGCCAAACTGTTTTTGGATAGTTTGTGTAGTTGGTTTGGCCATGTGCAGCTGGTTGTAAGTCAAATTGTTTTTGGATAATTTGTGTAATTGGTTTGGCCATGTGCAACTAGTTGTAGGCCAACTGTTTTTGGATAATTTGTGTAGTTGTTTTGGCCATATGTAGGCTAAACTTTCTAATGAAAAAGTGTTTTTTCTGGCCATGTGTAGTTGTTGATTTTTCTTACCATTATGTGAGTATGCATAGATTGGTACATCAGGTGATGTTAAAGTTTTGTTCTTGAATGAAAAGTGTGTTTTCACTTTGAAAAATAGAGGAGTACTAGATAGTATTACGAGGAATAAGGGGCAAGCATTTGTCGTACGTCCTGTTTTTCAAAGGAATGTACTAATAGAAAGATGTTGTTAAGTAAATGGTATGCAAGGACATTTCTTGGTTGAAGTGTTTGTGTTTGTAAGGTGGCATGCCCCATTAATCCAGAGAGTTCATCTTGGGATTCCATTCTTCACTCAGGTTTTGTCACTGGTTTACCTAGAATTTGTCACTGGTTTCATTGGTTGTAAAATTTGCAGCAATAACCATTAAGAAATATAGTGTCGAAATACACAAACTCATATTAAGTCGAGCTGTAAATGATCAAAGCTAAAGCCACACCACTTGGTCTTGCACAAAAACAATGGAGAAGCGGTGCAACGATGCTTGCCCCATATTCCTCGTAATTCGTATTATGCTTTTAGGATTACAAAACATAAACTGTTTCAACTAACATTAGTTCACCAGGTTTTAGGCAACTTAAACCTAACAGTGCCATTTCAACTCAAAATGTCATATAGAACCATACAAACAACAATTACAACAACCCACTTCCTACCATTCCAATTGCTAGTAACTTGAGATTTCAACATGACAATTTCCATATCTTTCTTCACTAGCTCTACTTCAAGCCTCTTCACTTCCTTTTTTAGTGTCATTTTCTTCTATTTGATCTTATGCAACTTCACTTGAGTCTTGGTCAACTTCTCTTTCAATTGAGTAACATCTTCACACATTATAGTTGCTTCATTTGCCCATTCAAAAAAGCCACAACCTTTGGACATTTTATGTTAAGACAAAACAATTCAAATCATATTTTCTCAACCTAAAACAAACAATTCATATCTTTTTAAAGAAAAAAATTCATAATGACAAATATACATGATGCAATCATATATTTTCAAAGAAATCAAAAAGTTTACATCATATATTTTTAAAGGGAAAAAATTCACAATCACGGTGAGAACTCAACCCAGAACAAACAATTCATCTTTTCAAAGAAACAAAATCATAAAAGAATTTACATCATATATTTACATGAAATGATTTCTGTTAGATATTACATAAAAGAATTTACATGAAACAATCATATATTTTTAAAGGAAAAATGAAAAATAATTCAGAATCACAATGAGAACGTACGTACATTGTAATCTGGGCATCCATAAAAGTGCTTTCTAGGTTAGTATCAACACGTAAGGCCTTTAATTGAGATGGAATATTGCAATCGCACAATGGAGGCGAAGATCTAGCACACGATTGGGATATCAATGACGAAACCATCAATCCATTTTTCGATTCACAAAGTTCGAATAGGGTATTAGATAGAAATTTCTTAGTTCAACTATCTAAACTAAAAAAAATGGTGAGAATCGAAGAAAGATATGAAGATGGGTACATGGGGGCTACAATAGTGGAGGGAAGGAGAAGGACGGTAAGAAATGGAGGATGGAAGAAACAGGGGAGCACACATGGGGGTGTTACAGTATTGGATGTGGATGTGCATATATCAACAAAGATCATGTGTATCATGTGTATATAGTGAAGGGTATTATTGTCATTTTAATTTTTTTTTACGGTGATATTAACAGTAACGCCTAGAGGAGGGGTATCTCATAGGGAATCTTGAATGAAAGGACCACATCTAATTTTTTTTAAAAAATGGTAGGACTAAACAAGAAAAATGTGTAAATGGAGAGACCAAATAATTATTTAATCCTAATGTTTATAATGCTCTTGACTATGTGAAAAAAAAAAACTTTTTGCTCCTTTTACTGATCTATGGGACCATTGACCTTTCATGGTTACCCATGCATGGGAAAATATAAGTACTACCAATTTTTTTGGAAGCCCTAAAAATTTGGGGATTTGATACATTTTCATTTTTCTCCTAGTCTAAATTAATAAGGGAAAAACTTGTGTTAGACGGTTTTACGGATCTTAAATCCATAAGACAGAGCCCCAAAAATGATAAAATGAGGTGTAGACACCCTAATTTCGTACCCCTGGTATGTAACATGACATAAAATATCAAGAAATGTTAAAAGGACTAGCGGATGTCAAGTTACAGTGTTTAAAATATTAAAAATGCAAAATAAAAAGAAGGATACATAAATAGTGAAATGCAGGGGCCAAAGTGTCAAAAAGAGGAAAGAAAAGCCCTTGGCGCCACCCACACTCCTACATGGCGCGGCACCCACCCCCTCCATAGGTAGCGCCAATAGGGCCTTGTGCACTGTAGCGTTCTGCTTTCGGTACAATCTCTCAAGTGCGCGGCACAAGCCGATAAAGCACAAAGAGGAAACTTAATGACGAATGAGTCCTTCCTCCAGCCTATAAATAAAGGTGCCCGGCTTCAGGAATCAGAACGAAAAATTTTACACACTTTTACATCGTGCAGTGAGTGATCACTCTCCCGAGAGAACATTGTGCGATTTCCTCCTCTAGCCTCAAAGCTCCATCAAATCTCCTCCAAACACAAAATCAACCGGTCAAAAGTGAACCTTAGCCTCCCCTCTAGGATTCCAACCTATTTCTCCAGTTCCAAAATCTCAAAAAGCGGTTGAATCCTGCTGAATCTAGACGCCAACCACAAGAAGTAGCGGTTGTTCTCGATTTCCGATTCGACAATCAAACAACAACAAAAAAAGCAAGCAGTTGCTCCGCCCGTTTCCCGGTGCCAGAAAGAAACTTTCGGACTCAATTACTATGCACGAATCTCCGCAACAACAAAAGACTCTATCTCCCTGAAGGACAGAGCGAGCACACCCCACGCTCTTAAAGGTAAGCCTTTAAGAGGTTTAATTTAAAAAATGTTATTTTCAGACGACCCGATTAATAAATATAAGCAGTTATGTTGCCCGAATTTCTATAGAAAATAGCACTAAAAAGAACCATTATTATGGCCAAATATTTATAAATATATTCATAATTCCTGGAAGGAGACTGCAATAAGTTTGTAATAATATGTGTACATATATGTATATTTAAATGTTTTATCTTATCTATTAAATAAATATGATAAAAGCATATTTAGCCAAAAAACTTGTTTTGAGATCGAAATGGCAAGTTGAGTGCCTAACACCTTCTCACCTCGTAACTTAGCCTCCGAACCCTTTTTCAAAATCGGATTATTTTTTGTTTTTCTTTATTTCTCCTTAAAATAAAGATGACGACTCTGTTACAACATTTTGATCCACAGTGAGGTAGGGCGTATTCCCACGCGCTCTTTGCAACATCCTTTTTGCACTTTTAATTTTGTTTTCCCCTAAATAACGGAAGAATGAATAAAAAGGGCGTTGCATTTTCTGAATCATGTTTTCCCCTTAACAAGGGAAGATGAGATACAGAAAAATCAAAAGCATTCATAGTGGACCAAAAAACACTTACAGTGACCGAGGTGTATTCATTGTGTTTATACAACACTCTTTTTGCACTTTTAATTTCGTTTTCCCCTAAACAAGGGAAGATGAAATGAAAAGAGTGATGTTTTCCCCGAATCGCGTTTTCCCCTAAACAAGGGAGCGCGCGATCCGGGGGAATTTCCCAGGTTACTCACAAGAGGTTGTTGGAACGGACAACCCATAAAGAAGATCGTGTGTTACCCATAAAAAAAGGTCTAAATGAGAGAAAAATAAGCTGAATATGTATGATTTGGGCAGGGTCAAATGACCCAAACTTGGACCCATTCAAAAAATGTGTAGGTCTTGTGAAGTGACAAAAATTAATGAAATATTTTATTCATTGCCTCGGTGCCCTGTAATTTCCAAATCGTGCGTTGGTGCCCTCCTTCTTTCCAAACATTGCTAACGAATTCCCTTTGTGACCAAACTTTGCATTTTAATCTAAAATCAACATAAAACTTTAATTAACTTCATTTTTAATGCAAAATGTGACTTTGTGATCAATAGTGACACATTTAAGGGTAAAAGTGACACTTTTTAAGTGTAAAATGTGATATTTTTTATTAAAATACAAAGTGACCCTTCTTGGATCAAAATTGACTTTTAAGGCCAACGATGTCGATTTTTATCTATAATACAAAGTGTCACTTTTAATACTATAAAATGACACTTTACCGTCAAAAATGATTGTTTTAATTTATAATGTAAGGTGACACTTTTCAAAGCAAAAATGGCACATTTAAGGCTAACAAGTTACACTTTTTAAAGGAAAATAGTGATAATTTTTATTAAAAATATAAAGTGACACTTTTGAGGCTAAAAGTGACATTTTATGCTAAAAAGTAGCACTCTTCATTTATAAATGTGGGGTTGATGTTGTGATTTCCAAAAGCTGACGGGTTGCACTGAAATTTCTGAATTTTGATCCATTTAACATTGATAGATATGTCTTATTGCTTAAGATCCGTAAGACTATCTTACAAGAGACCTATTCAGTTAATATAAGTGAGTGGTCGTTAGTTGTTATCTAATCACATTACGCATTCTTGTTTCGCGGGAAGTTATTTGTGAAAAACATTTCTTCATTTTTTGATATTTGGTAAACTTTAGAAAATGTAGTAAATATTGTAAAAGTTTTACGAGTCAACGAATATGAAATCATTTTTTCAAGAAAATAACTTACGAACTCAATTTACGTAAGTTATTTTCCAAAAATGTATACAACCCTAATTTAAGCACCCCTCCGCCCCTTCCCCTTCCCCTTCCCCATCCCTAACAACCCCTCCATTCCCCTCACTCAACAAACTCTTTTGCCCTTCATTTCCACCAAACCCACCCAGCCCAATCATCCCTAGAGATGTTAAAAAGGCTGGGAACCGTAGGGTCGACCCTATTAACTAAAAATATGAAAGGGTAAGGGTTGGAAAAATCCAACCCGTTTAATAAAGGGGCTAACCCTACTGGATCGCGGGCAAACTGGACTGTCCTGTAAGGTTCTAGGGTTGGCCCACGGGCTATAATATTTGCTTTTGGCTAAAATGAAAGTTCAAAGTGATATTTGAACCCATAACCTCTTAGTAGGATAAGAACCTAAGGATGACACCTTACACCATTCAACCATCCTAACTTGTTTGTTTGTAATTCAAATGCATAATATATATTATCATTTCATTTGGTAAACCAATGTCTATCCCCTTTTAGCTTTGTGATGATGTATGTGTATTTGATGAAAACCAAACTCAAACATGGTCGTAAGTACAGTTCTAAAACATATAAGTTTCCAAAATTTGTCAAAATAAGATTTTTGGATACATAATTAAATATGTTAAAAGGGCCGAGAACCACATCGAAAAGGGTTAGGGTTGGGAAAATCCAACCCATTTAAATTCTATGCTAAATGGGTTGACTTTAATATTATATTTTACTATTTTATTAAAATATTTGATTGTATTAACTTCTTACCAACATTTATTTTATATTATTTTATTATTGTAGATGAAGAGGATAATGATGTCGAAGAAGATACTTTCTCAAAAGAAAACTTGGTTTCACGTTTTTAATTCGTATTGTTAATCGTTGTTTCTTGTCCGTCAATATGTTTTTACTTAATTTCGAATTTTTTATTTAAATAAGGCATCATGTGTTAATAGGGCTGACCCTGTTAAACCATACCCTACAGGATTAGGGTTAGGGTTGTGATTTGAGTGACTCGTTTAACCCGCGACCCTATAAGGGCACAACACTACATGGCTGGCCATATAGGGATAGTGCCAACGCAATTTAACATCTTATTCATCCCCTAAGTAATAATATTACTCTATGTCTAGCACACTCCTCACCCATACCCTGACTCATGATCACCTAGTTAAGTTATTTTTATTTTTTTAAAAAAAATCATAATCTTACACACTATGACACATATTTATATGCACACACAATTACACTGAACAAATAAGTTTTTTAGAAATATATTTTTTATTGTGCTTGTTAACACTATATTTTTAATAAATATTCACTTCGTCATAAAATAAGTGTCTACTATATTATTTTGGGACATTTGAAAGTGGATGAACTATATTGATTTCACATCACTAGTGATAAATCGGTAGTTTCTAAAGGAAAATTGCTTAAAATTGAACTATTCCTTAAAGTCATGGTATATTCAATATGGACATTAATTTTAGGTTGAAGATAATATAACTTTTTACAATAATGTTATAGTTGCCATCAGTGTTGTCATTTTGGTGACAACTTTGCTTTGAAGACAAAGTGTATGTGAGGTGCATGTGTCATTTCAAAGCATAGTTCATTATGGTGACAATTTTGCTTTGAAGAACGTGTATGTGAGGTGCATGTACCACTTCAAAACATAGTTGTCACCATGCCCTGGTGGTAATCCTAACAATGTTGAACTTTTTATATGTATTCATGAATTGTTTACCGTAACATTTTTCTATTTGTTTGTAAAACACTCAAAAATATTTTTGCGATATATTTTCAAAATATTGGCGAAACGCTTGAAGATAAAATCTTTTCATTTTTCGAAGCTATTTTCTAGAACTCATTTTCGAAAATCATTTTCCGTGAAACAAACGGATCCTTACTTTCTCACTTCTTTGTTGGAAAAATCAAATATTGTCAATAAATTATGATCACCATTATTTTTTAATTTAAAACAATTCTAAAATTTTAAATTATTGTGACTGAAAAAATTGAAATCTTTTGATTTATTTGCTTAAAGTGAAATATCATTAACTAAAAGCACTAAGAAAGGAGCATACGTGCATAACCTCAAGGGGTTAAGAGCTCGTTTGTTGTGGCTAATGGTTTATGACTTAAAAGCAGGCGATTGAATGACTTTTGATTGCATGATAGATTTATTATGAGTCGTTATAATTATTTGTTAAAAAAAACTTGAAAATTAGTATTCATATTTTTATGTATATTTCATAAAAGGATTAAATGAAGACAATCAAATATTTATTAATGAATAGTTGTCTTCATGTTTAAAAAAAAATCAAAAAAGCTTAAAATTTTGGCTTTTTGGCTTTTAGTTTTTCAATGCATAAAGGGTGTTGTACCTTACTTATTGGCTTTTGACTTATAAGCTGAAACAAACACTTTAAATATGACTTTTCAAAAGCCAAAAGCCAAAAGTCACTTTAAATAAGCTGCAACAAACGAGCACTAACTCAATTATTTGCTTTCTGAATTCTTTGAAATCTCCTCTTCAATCTTTTTGTGGCCTTTTCAAGTCAAAAGTCCTTGCACCATCGGTCCCTCGACTTTTGACCATTCTTAGTATTAGTCATTTAACAAATTTTTTTTATCAAAATTGGATTCTAAGAGTATGAAATTTTCACAACTGCAGTTCTTTTGTTGGATGTCGTTAAAGAAATACCGTTAAATTGCCCATATACATTTAATAAGAGCTAAAATGATTTTTTTTTTTTTAAACATAACCTATATCAAAATTTACAATCAAGTCCCTAAAATTTGAATAATGACCAAAAGACATTCTTCCCCAAATGTGAAGGACGCAGATTTTATAAAAACCTTGAAATCATTATCAAAACCAGATTGATCGAAATTCAAAAAATAATTGTGTGAACGCTGATTCAAGTAACTGATTAGGGTATTTACACAAAAAATTAAGAACTCGTCCCTATGATAACTATGCAAACAGCTTACAAGAAATTTGCACAACAATGATCAACTGGAATTACAGGAATTAAACGAAGCCCATGAATTTCAGGTGCATATACAGTATAAAGACATCAAATATTACTAAAACACAACAACCCAACGACCCAAAACTAGAGCTGTCAAGTTGGGTTGATGGGATGGGTCAACCCGTTATTTGGCGGGTAGGAGTGGGTCAACCCATTTAATATGGTGGGTCGAGAAATTATCAATCCAACCTCAAATCATCATGGGTTGTGAGTTAGGCGAGCCAACCCACCAATTTTTCTTTCACTCAATCAAAATAATAATAATAATAATAATAAATAACACAAAAATAATGTCACAATTCATTTAAAAAATTATATTTTCTACTTGAAAGGATGAAATCGTGGAAATCATCCTCAGCACAATTACGGGTCCCACTATGAAAACCGTTAGCAGATTCAGCAGGCTGTCGAGCCAATGCGAGCTCGCCGAAGATACCCCATAAAACTATTAAGCCAAAATAAGGAGCAAATAAGACCCATGGCTTTCAATCCCCTCAGTCCCGTCAACAAGAGTGACTTTCAATCTCCTCGGCCTCGCCAACAAGAGTCTACTGCCCTTGGACCGCTCGGCCTCGGCAAAATGTCAATAATTACCAGGCCTGACAAGAAGCTTCCAAAGACCCGATGAAACCACTGCACGCAACCACCAACTCTCTGACATCGGTCAACCCACTTATTTTTGATAAAGCCTTCAGTGCATTTAATACCTGACGCAACCTGTTCCCCAACGAGAAGCTGCCACATTACCAGGAAAATCAGGTATAAATAGGGGACATTCCTTATTGTAAAGGACAAGTCAATTTTCAGATATCCAAACCCTCTTATCAAAACCTCTTATCGGATCATTTATTACTACGGCACATTTATTACCCATTTCCACCGGATACCTTACTCTCACGCCGGAGGGTTCTAGTCGACTACCCCGACTCTTTAACGGCGTTTATTATTTATCTTGTGCAGGTAACCAGGGGACCGGACGAGGATGAACGTACAAAAACCGTGTCATTCCTGTTTCATACGTGGACAACAAAACAAGGTCACCATCAAAATTGTGTGATCACTACTATTATATTTTTAATAGTGTTTTCTAACAACTTTCTCTAATATTAATAGTATAAAATAAGGAAAAAAATAGAAGTAAGAAACTATTTTATCATTACTCGTTTTGTATGTTCTTATAATCATTTTTCTGTAAATATTGCGGTTAATATACCTTATTCTGACATCTTTAGTTCTTATAAGTGCCACTTTTTGAACGAATTCAAAATCATTTACTAATATTTCAGATATAAAAAATAATTTCACATTTTGAGCGAAAATGATTTAAAATAATTGTTTCAAACTTGTAACTTGTTTATTTGCAACTAGTATATGGTGGATCAACCCATCCCAACCCGCAACCCACCGCAGGCTCAACTCATTTGACTCACATCCTAATGAGTTCATATTTTCCTAACTTAACCCACCTTTTATAAGTGGTAGGACGGACCAGCCCAACAGACTCGACTTATTTTGATAACTCTACCCAAAACCACAAAATACATAATTCTTTCAACCATTTCGACAACAGAAGTTACATACTCCAAATTACAAGAATATTAGTCAAAGTCATACGCAATCAAAAGATCAACTACAATAATAGTTACAATTAAACATAGATAAAGCATAAACAAGAGAACTTATTAAAGACCCAATTAGATCGCATAAATCAAAATCCCATAAATCTTGGAAATGAACAGTCAAACAAAATTGAAAGGAACGAAGAGCTTTTTCCTTACTTAGAATCTTCAAAAGAGCTAACAGTACAGATACATTAACCAAGAAATAACTAAAACAACTCGTTTTCTCTTTCATGGTTTGTGTTTTTTAGATCGCTTGCACATTTTGATGGTTAAAACCTCAATCTGATGGGGTTTGAAACCAAGACAAACCCAACCCATTTCGTCCTTCCTTGAACCCGACCCAACAATAATCTGGGTTTGATAAAATGTGGGTCCTTCCGTGACCATATTTTTAAAAATCTAGTGGGTTTCCCAAAATATTTGGGAAAGAAAGCTTTTGGTCATTTTTAAATTTTAGGGACTTGATTGTAAATTTTGATAGAGGCTTATGTTTTAAAAAGAATCATTTTAGCCCTTACTAAATACACATGAGTAACTTAACGGTAATTCTCTAACGGCATCCAACAAAAGGACTGCGGCTGTGAAAATTTAATACTCTTAGGATTCAATTTTGACAAAAAAAATTGTTAAGAGACTAATACTGAGAATGATTCAAAGTCAAGGAACGAATGATGCGATTAACCCTTTAAATCATTTTGAATTTTATTCAAAAAATGAGTCGAGGTAAAAGTTAAATGACGAGCACCGCTCTACCTCCAAACAATAACCGAAAAGGTATATTAAAACATCTCCAATGGGGAACCTTTGGGAAAAAAAAAATTGTGGTTTTTAATGTGTCACATTATCCGCTACATCAAAATAAAATAAAAAACTCACCTCTTTATGGTCTTTTCTTCACAACGATAAACTCTTTTTAATAGCAAATATGTTTTAATGTTGAACCTCATTACTTTTATGAACCACTCATTCCCTATGAAGTTTTCACGATAGTACGGTTTGTTGGATAATCCAGATCATACCTCTATTAACCTTGTCATTAAAAATGCCCTTAGGAGTATAAATTACATAAATAAAACAAAAACAAAAAATCCAACACTTGGGTCTTCAGTCTTCACATGCATCTTCCAACCTAACCTTTTGTAAGTTGATAAAAACAAACACAAAATCTAATAACATGCTCACACAAAATAATCCATTTATTTTCATTTATTTATTGGCTTTCCAAAGTTATTCTCAGGTTTGAAAGTCAAAATTATTCCCAAACCGAGTAGGACTATGAGTTACGTAAAAGCACTCATAACAAGTTTTAACATAAATGTATTCTCATAGGTCCTATGGTTAAGGTCAAATAGCCCTTTACGAGCTCATATCTATGAATCACTAATATATAATTGTTACTTTTTTTCTGTATTTATAATACTATTGTTTGAGGGATTTGTATATTTAGGTAAATTCTGTGTTGTGAATCCATCTCTGGTTGGTTACTTATTTGGGTTTAACGTGGTTTATCATTTTTGTCACTTATGCAATACGAAATGCCTATAGTAGTATATCTAACTCCAATTACTTGGTTATATTTCTCTTCTGTTTTCCCTCTGATTGAAATGCTTTATTATGCAATATGAAATGTCTTTATTACTTGCAAGTGCGGTCAAATCGTTAATATAACTATGATTAAATTATTATTATTTTATTTCATAATTTCACATTTGTTTTTTGATTTCTTCTATTTGCCTTAGTTTATAGTTAATAGTTATAGCTTATAGCTTATTAATTAATTATTAACTTTTAACTTAGAGTCGGTGAATCATTTGCGGTTTATATTTTTAGATTTTTCGTTTTTGACTTATTGGTATTTTGATAATATAATTGAAATTTTTAGTCATTTAAGTATGCGAATGAGTGACTTGTTGGTAATTGATGGTATTCTAATTGAAATTTGATTATTTGAACTATAATTTTAAAATAGAGAAATTGAGATTAATCATTAATTTATGTTAATGGAAAATCATCTACTATAATTATATACTAAAAAGGAGAAATTGTCATGAAAAATTGTTTGTTTGTTTTTGAGTGAAATGAAGTGTTTTTATTTTTTATTGGTGTATATTTTAGATATTGTTTTTATATTTAGGTATTTCTTTTTTTCAATAATTCTGACAATCCAACTACCTTAAATAATCTTATCTCTTTCTAAATTAATATTAAAACTTTGAATATCATGTTTCGTTTGTGTTATGGAAAATGATTTTCGAAAAATGATTTGTGAAAATTGAAGAGATTTCATTTTCAGGTGTTGTAATTTTTCTAAAAATATATCGAAAAATATTTTCAAGTTTTTGACAAACACACGGACAACCGGCCTGAATTTGGCCAAACCATAAAGGGAGGTGTTGGTTTTACTTATACCCCGCTAACCAACTAATAGATTATTGTCATATATTTTGACATGTTTTAAAGAAAAGTACTATTACCATCTGTATTACAAATATTTGTGAAATGTATGAGTCTTTTTAGATGTTTTTAAACATATGATCATAATTAAAGTTGTCGAAAAAGTAAGATTAAAGTGATAAAAGTGTTTTTTTAAAGGAAATTTTTTGAAATATGATAATTATTTAAGAACAGACGAAAAAAAAAGGATGATAATTTGAAAACGAGGGAATATAATTTTAAGAAAACTATTTTGATACTTTGAAGGCCAAAGCAAGAGCTGGATGAATTGACATAATGAATTACTTCATTTGTTTCATCCAAAAAATCTATATTTAAAAAGTCTAATAATTAAATAATATATTACTAACATTAAGGTTATAATTATAATAATTCTTGTAAATAATGAACATGTTAATATTAAACGTGTTTGATAAAGTTGAAATATTAACATAATTTTATCGCCCAAGTATATCTTACAATTATCAAATTCATCTTTTGGAGTCTTAAAAAAATGAAAATAAGGACGGAAAGACAGCTAAGCCAACAACAAGGAAAAACATAATTTAAAAAAAGAGAGAAAATTAAAATTAAAATAAAATAATGAGGCGACTATATATATAAATTGACTTGTGATTCTTTCTAATAATGATTCATAGTCTCACAACTGTTTCGTCTGTATTTCGACTTTTGGGGATTCACTGTTTCAATTCTGTAAGCGCTTCAACAATCAGAATTGAGCCAATTGACTGGTACGTATCTATCCTCTTTTTTTTTTTTTCTTCTTCTTTCTCTGAGGAGATGTTCAACTCCTGATCTTTCTGTTTGATCTTTACGTGGATTTAATTTTTTTTTTAGATTGTTCAGTTTTTGATTAATTATCAAATTGCTTCATTCCAGGATCTGATTCTTTGACTTTCCATTTATATTTAGTTTAATCTTTTTCTTTAAATTCATCACCATTTGTACTCTGTGTGTGTGTTGTGTTTGTCCGTTCTTAAACAGTGATACAGCGAGTTGATAACCAGTGATGCCATGGACATTTGATGTTTCGTTAACTGATGTAGATAGATTGGAATAAGTTGTGTTTTTTCTGGATTATGCTATGGAGTCTGGGGCTTCTGTTCAGTTGGTTTATTATCCAATTTTTCATTTGAACATTTTTTGATCCTTGCGCAGTTTGATCAATCCATTTTATGAATTAATCTTCCTTTATGTTAACTCTATATTGTAATCACTTCGTCCGCAAAAACAAATGGTGATACTTTCATTTTTGGTTTGTCCCGAAAAAAGGGTAGCATTTCTAAAATCTAAGCACAAATTTTCATTTTTTTATTATTTCCTTTCAAGAACATGATATTGATTGTACGTGTCATACTAAAAATATATTTAGAGCGACACTTCATTTGAGACCGAGGGAGTAGCATGCAATTCACCCTTCCCCCTCGCTTACACAGAAGAATCCTCAAATGTAAAATCTGATGCGCGAGTTAAAATGAGTACAACTCTATAATTACACGAAATGGGGTTTCAAATTTCAAAATATAATTGGATATACCACCAACATACCAAGATCAACTACTAATAACTGATGATATTAACCAATCGTACTGCTCCATACCTAAGTATGAAGATAGCGCGAAGCTGCGAATAATGTATATTATTCAGCATTCTATATTTGCAACAACTCTGCTCGTGTCAAATATAGAGTCATATATCCCTACACACCCTGTCCCAAGCCGGGGTAAAGTAGAAAGGTTGCGTTAGGTGTGTGACAACCGGCGTAATACTTTGTGGGATCATTATCAACATGAAACCAAATTAAAATAAAGAAAGATATGAAGGAGTGTGGTGTGTGTGATGAATTTTCTTTGGACCGAATCAAATGGTGGAAAAAGACTTATGTAACAGACCCCAAGTGATTTGGGAAAAGGCGGAGTTGAGTTGAGTTGTATTCTATAATTGCAATGTCTTTGAACCTGGGAAATCTTTTTATGCCAGTTACTGTTGTAATTCCAAACTAGTCACTTTTGAAGCATCATTTTTCTTTGTTTTCTTATTCCGTGTGAATTAAAAACCTGATTAGATGATCTAACGGAAAATGCAGCGGATAATGGTTTGTTCACGTGAACTGAAGGATGGTGAAGGCTCCATTAGGATTGGGGCTACTGGTAAAGTCAGTGCCCTCATGATGCAAGAACTAGACTCCATCCCAAGTTCGTCAAACACTACCACTTCTTGCAAAAGAAGAACCCAAACTGCCCCTGTTTCCATATCTTGTGGTGTCTCTACCAGGAGGTTCCAACAGAGAAAGGCTTCATCAAACAGTTCCAAAACTGGTGGCAGAGTATTGACCAGTGGCAGTCATCTTAGAACACCAGGAAGCATCCAGAGAAAGAAGGAAAATGGTAGGCAGACTACCCAAGGCAATCCTATGCTTGAGTTGGAAAATGTTTCTGTAGGTAATACTCCCAATAGAAGTAAACCAGAAAAAAAAGGTCGCAAATTGTTGAAATTGTGGACTTGAAATGTGGGAAACCTGATGCAGCTTGGTCCCACCCCATTGGCAACCAACTTAGAAGGTTCAGCTTCTCCAGGCTTTCTGATTGATACATTTTTTCCTTTTAACTACAACCACTTAACACTGCACTGCAGCTATATGTACACTTTGGGGAACAATGTGATCTTGCTAGAGGTAAGCATAAGGATGTCATGTTTAAGCTGGGAATCCATTGTTTCTTGGAAAGCTTGCAAGATTTCTCAAACATTGTTTATCCAAGGCTTAGAAGAATTGCTTGATGGAAGTGTGTTCGGGGCTTGCTGTTTGTGAATTATCTCCTCGATTCACAGAGATGGATTTGATTTCTTGTTCTTCAAACCTTCTGGTGGAATCTCATAGTTTGATAAAACTTTAGGGTATACATTTTTTGTCAAAGTTGCAAGAAAATCTGCAAACGTGGTTGCTTCTATTGGTAAGACCATAAGAGTGTGCATTATGTGAGTCTGTCCCATTGGCCATTGGTCCTGGGTTGTGAAGTTTTGGTGTGATTTCATTTGTCAATAATTTTAGAGCATGCACCAAGTTTGTAAGTGATTCAGCCCTACCAAGTCATTGCTTAATAAATTATGTGGTTCTCAAATTATGAGAGGTTGGCTTCTGTCTAGGAGGTCATTCTTGTGGTTACTGACATGTTGGCTTATGTCTGTTATGTGTTGATTGTATCACACTAATGTGTAATGGTTGCTTCCACTGTACTTGTACAAAGTAACTAGTAGGGAGGTTTACAAGGTTTGTGGCCTGTGGAGTTTGAACTTAATTCATCTTTGTAGATCGTAAAATTTGAATGTCACACAATTTTAAGGTTACTGAGTCTCTGACCTGGGAAAGTCACGTAAATTGTTTGTTGGCAAGGGTAAAATGGTGCACGTTAGGCCCTTCTTTGATGTCACAAAGACTAGCCATTCTTCATAAGATTCGAATGAATATCACTTAGGTTAGGCCCTTCTTTGATGTCACAACGACTAGCCATTCTTCGTAAGATTCGAATGAATATCACTTAGGTTGGAGTTATACCTGCGTCTACCAGCAGCTCTGTTATGTTGAGAAGGAACCATCAGTCATTCACCTCATGTATGGCAAGGTTCCCTTCGTCTTAAGAGAAAGAAAATTAAATAACGACTGTAAGCTGGAAAGTAGTTTATAATTTGAATTAATCACAAGCCAGGACAATTTTAAAAAAACATAACGTGATAGGATTATAGCTCTCCACAAGGACCAGTATTTCTGTAAGAGCTTTTACACAGTCAAAATGGGAACTTAAATGGTATCAGAAGAAGCTGCGCTCCAAAACAGAAACCACAAAAGCACCTGCTTTACGGCCTTCTCCTTACCTGACATTATGAAGACTTGTGAAGTATGTTCTCTTAAAAACATATTTCTAATTGAATCATGAATGATGAAAGTGTCTTAAAAACAAATTTCTATTTGAATCATGAATGATGACATTGCACTTGATTCAAAGAGCTGCTGTTCTCTATTCAAAACTGACTCGAGATAGAAAAGAAAAATGAACTACAACTATATTCAAAAAGCCTAATTGTCATATCGGTACAACATGATGCCGCAGAATTAAACTGGCAAGCATTGCAGTGAATACACAGAAATGAAACAAGAAGAATATAAGCAGTGTTACTTCTTCTTCCCTGCTTTACCCTCCTTTCTTAGAATTACTTCATCAGCATATTTTACACCCTTACCCTTATATGGCTCTGGCGGTCTCCATTTCCTAATCGTAGCAGCAAACTGACCAATATTAGCCTTGTCATAACCACTCACAGTTACTCTGGTATTTTCTTCGACCTTCACCTGCAGGTCATCAGGAATTGCCAATTTGACTGGATGAGAGAACCCAAGATTCAATATCAAGTCCTTCCCTTCAACTGCTGCACGATATCCAACCCCAACTAATATAAGTTTTTTCTCAAATCCTTTAGATACCCCAACCACCATGTTGCTTGTAAGGGTCCTGCATAAATAAATTAGACGGTTAGAAATGATTAACATTTTTTTTTTACTTTCTTATTTGTCATTAATTATATCAAGAAAGAAGAGAAGAAAAAAGAAGTGTACCTGAATAGACCGTGCATTTGGTTGGCCCTTCTTGTCTCTGTTGCCTTACTGACCTTAATAATTGACTCTTCCTTAACAACCTTAACTTCCGGAGGATAAGACAGTGCAAGCTCCCCAAGAGGACCCTTTACCTTCATACTCTGACCTTCTAATGTGATTGTCACATTGGATGGCACCTCGATGGGCTGCTTCCCTATTCTTGATTCTTTGCATTCCACCACTTTCCTCCTTACAGTAACACGGGCAACCGGAACACTGGAAACAAGGATTCCATTCTGTTCCCCCAAGAAAGAAGATCTGAAGTTGCTGGCATGCAAGAAAAATGCTTCAATTTTGGACTCATCTCCGAGAAGGATCAAGCTTTCATGATGATAAAAGGCTTACAACAAATGACATCCTCTTTGCACTTCTAATCAGGTAGTTCAAAAGTAGCATCCATGATAAAAAGATTACTCCCGCTATCGTTAACTTTAAAAGTAAGATATATAGAAAGTGTTAATTATTTGTTTGCCTTTAAAACCATTGTGAATTCTTTTACTTGGTAATTGATGGCCCGACAACATCTCTGACATTCTAATGTCCTGCAATATCTTATAGTGTTTATTTATCACACTCTGCAGGAATTGGCTAGTCCAGTTACAGACCAAAAATATCACAAATATTCCTTTATCTATATTGAGTGAACCTACACACACAAAACCAAAGGATCCTAAGGGATGATGACCACCCCATATGGTATCATTTTCACCCCCTTTTCTTCTCCAAAAGTCCACGTTTCGAAGTCAAAACATTTTAAGGATTATAATAAATTCCCATAAGTACTATTAGTTTCAAGAATTAAAATAATTTTGCTAATTGTGCAATTGATGTAATAAGAATAAATTGGAATGCTAATAAAATTTATAAGCTTAGTTTTTTGTTTTTAATACTAGAATCTTTGGAATACAATCATGATGGAACAAATCAAATAATTCACCAAGTCATCATGAGACCAAACAATGTTAAGCTTCTTACACAGATTGAGTTGAGGTTTCAAGCCTTTGTTTATGATACTTCTCTCTAGTACCATCTCCATCCAGCAATGATAATCCCCATAACACATTGCTGCCATTCTTATTTTGAGGTTCAAATGGTTTATGAATGGTACTTCAGACAACCAACAAAACTTGAGAGTTAGATTTCAAAACAAAGAATCCGTGTAGTTTCATTGACAAATAAATAGTATGAGTAAATTTTGGACATTGGAGAACTTGAGGTTTGGTTAACACTGGCTCGCACACTAGGGCATCCCAAAAGGCAAAGGGGAACACAAAGTGCTCGGAAGGGTTATCTGACAATATCATCGAGCACTATAGAACTTAATGATCAATTTCTAGACCCCATTGTACATTCACTAGAAACAAAATAATCGTAATTCTAAGGTAATAAGAAATAAAGAATTTATGTTACATTAGTGCCCATGAGACAAAAAAATTCAAGCATTAGAAAAGCAGATACAAATAAGAAACCTAACTTTTCAGTATTTATCAAAAAAAAGAAACCTAATGTTTCAGAAACCCATCAAACAACAATCGATAAAGTGCAGTAAAAACTGAAATATTCTTTTAAACACCCATGAAACTATGGAAGGGAGTTCCCCCAAATGACATGCTTATACGGGTACATAGAACAGATAACAAACATGCCATATAAGTTCAATTTCATCTAGAAAGAGCCAATCTGGATAAATCGAAACACAGCATTGCTTTCATTTTCGGCAGAGGTACATAAATAAAGAGCCACAAATATCCCTCGTCGAGTAATTTAAGAAAATTCATGTTCATTTTTTGATGCGAAATGCATGTTTGTATAATACAAACAGTTCTAGACTAATGTTAATGATAATTAGGGTATGATACCTGGTTCGGAAAGAAGCGGAGACTGTAGCAGCCATCGCACAATTTCAGTAGCTCATGAGCAAGAGAGTCGTCCGAAGTTTTTCGCTCCCCTTCGCTGAAAGGATATTATGATATCGTCTGTTATCCGCTGCCTCTTCCTATCTTCCGAATTACATAATTGACCCTAGATCATTATCAAAATCCCCAATTTTGGAATGTCTCGTTCATTCTCAAAAATCATTTATCTTTCACATTTGAATTTTGATATTATCATCTAAATTATGATTAGACTAGTTTTTTTAACTCGTGCGTTAAATGCACGTCAATTAAATCGTACATAAATAAAATAAAGAGAATAAAAAATCTTAAAGGATAAAATAAGAATAATCGATTTATTAACAATTACGCATAAGTATATCACTAATCATTATAGATTCTAAAAAAATTCCTTATACACAATATTTGTTATCTTATTAGTTGGTTTTTCATTTTCACCGCATATTAATATCTAAGTTCTTCAAAAAGAGACATACGGCTACATGTTAGTTATTGACTTTAACACTTGTTAATTATTATTATACTCCTATATGATACCAACAATGGTAATTGTCTTCTTTAGAACATGAAAGACAATCTTACATCGAATAAAGTTAATGATAATTTTAGGATAAAAACATTTTCTCCAACATTGCTTCCTTTTAAAAAAATTGTTTCAATAATATGATCCTCAAAATTTATGATGTTTAGTCTTGTTACATTGAACAACCCTGCAGTATAGTCAATGTTTCTCAATAGCATTACTGGAACATCAATTTTAAGTGTCAATTCATGACCTGACAACCCTGAACACTTTATACTATTCAAAAACTCTGAATGTTTTCGAACAAACTTAAATTTTTTCTGCCCTACAAATAAAATCTTAACTCAAATAAGTTCTTCATTTTGAATGATTACTTTTATTAAATTATATTTGTATTTTATGAATAAATAAATTTCTGATAAGAAAATAAGCTAAAATAAAAAATAACGAAATCATTTTAGTAACCTCAGTTTAAATTGTTTTTTTTTTGTTTTATTGACTCTGTAACTATTATTTTTATTCCATCAAATATTTTTATTTTACTAACATATTTTTGTTTTACTTTTTTTATAAGAATTTTTTAAAAACTTTTGTTCCATAAATTATTTTATTTTACTAACCTCTGCATTATATTATTTTTGTTTTGTTGATTATGTAACTTATATTTTTATAGTGGCTTGTTCCATAAATTATTTTTATTTTACTAACCTCTTATATTTTTATTTTCTTGACTCCGGAACTATTATTTTTGTTTAAAAAGATAAAAATGTTTAAACATAATTAAAAGAGAGAAGGTGGTGGTGATAATAGAGAACATATGGAGAAGACAGGGAAGAGAAAGAGAAATACAACCAAAAGAGATAAAATAGAGAGAGAAAGAATGGAATGATAACTCAAAGATCAAAAATTCAAAAATGTGATTTTGAAGGGAGAAATATGCATTTGTCATTATATATATATATATATATATATATATATATATATATATATATATATATATATATATAAAATGACAAATGCATATTATATATACTAGTGATACTCATGTGCGATGCATGGTTTGTACACGGGTGTAAAATTATATATTCAGTTAAAGTTAAATAATATACAATTAAAAATTTAATATGAATAAAATTAAAATATATATATTAATAAATAGTAAATTTAAAGATAGAAAATCACATAAATTTGAAAAATTCTTATAAGTTTTGGAATACTTCTTTATATACAACAATTTGTCGTTAACATGTACGCCTATTATAACTACCACTATATATATATTTGTAACTTTAATATTACATATTTGTAATTTTTAGACGTATTTATTAATTTAATATAGAAATTTGTAATTTTAGATATGTTTAAAACAAATACAAATCATTTTAGATCTGTAATTTTAGGTTAGTAATTTTAAATTATATATATGTATTTAAGAAAATACAGTTTAAAATATATATTTATAATTTTTAGATCTTAGTTCTTGATGGATGATTTGTATTTATAAGATCTGTAATTTTACTAAAGATCCATCATGTAAGACCCCGAACCTTCACGAGTTTGAGTTACTTACTTTGTGGATTGAATGACCATTACACCGCGTGTCTAACTTGATATGAGAACCTTGAGACGTGTAGGTAGGCCATTTAGAGGCCTATATTTTAGTTCTTTATGTTCCTCGAGACTTTAACTTGTTTAAGTTACAAGTCGTAACTCGACGATAGTCGGAAGCCGACTCAATTGAGTATTCTCTCGTAGTTTTTTCTTGCGACTTCGATCATAGCCCAGGTCATTACTTGAGTATATTGAGTATACTTTGAGTATTATACTCCCTAGGGAATAGATTCCCCAAGTCTAATCTTGCTTTGATGCTTAATGCATCGCATTCATCTCTATCACGTTGCGTGAGACCGAACCTCGCATATGTCGCATCTTTTGGAGTTTCTATATTCGTGTGTCATTTTTGGACCTTATAGGAGTACTCTAGTCCATATCATAACCCTTCTCGTATGTTTTATAAAATCAATCTTGATCATAGTATACTTGGTTGAGAGTTTGGAAGCATTGCTACTCTGTTTGACCTTTTGACTCTTAGGATCTTTCAGTTTACTTTCCTTTGCCTTGTGTCGTGTCTTTGAGACTCGTGGTTTGTTGGTTTGATTCCTAGACCATTTATACTAGTTCTTAACATGTTTAAGAACGTTGTTCCATGCTCGTTATATCATAGTTTAACTCGTTGTTGGATCGTTTGATGTTCGTTGTGAGTTTTCCCCTTTATTCCTCCTTGTTTCGGGTGATGTCCGGACCTGTTTCGGACATGTTTTGAGTGTTAAACATCCTATATGGTTTGGGGTTGATTTGGACACATTTGGGACCTGTTTTCAAGTCATTTTGGCCATCCAGACCCCGGCCGCTCAGCGCAAGTGACCGAGTGCGCAAAAAGGACAGGGGATCGCTCGCTCGCCTTTTGACAAGGCAACCGCCCAGCCCTGTTACCAACAATACGAGATTTTCTTATTTATCCAATTTGTAACCCAATTAGCCTATTAACCCTCCATCATTAGTGACCCTAATCACATGTATTAGACCCTAACTAAGTTTACTTAATCCTAATCCCTAATTAGGAGCCTAATACCTTTCACTTTCCTTGTGACATATGGAATTCCACTACTTTTGCATGTGGTTTATATATTCCATCCTTCTTTATGGCTGTCACCAAGAAGCCATTTCCCCCATTTTCTTCCTCCCTCTTCAGGAGTTCTTGTGTGTGAATGTTGAGGGGAGATTAGTGTGTGTTTCTTCCATAACTTGAGTTTCCGAGTTCCAATTTCCAAACCGAGACAACCAAATCGAAACTATTGACGAGGAGCACGATTCTCACCGATTAGATTTCTTTTATTTCATATTTTTCTAAGCTTAAGTTATGCTACTAATCTAAAGCCTTTTTAGAACCTAGGTTATCTTGCATGATAGTCTTTACTAAACTTGTTTCTACCATGCTATGGAAGACTTCTACCATGCCAAAAACTTGATTTGAGACTTGTTAACAATCTGGAGATTTTGGGTCTTTGACCTAAACTTGACTATTTAATTTGTGTCTAGTTTCAAAGATGTTATATGCATGCTTTGGAACAACTATTGTGAATGGAATTGTTGTAATTAACAACTTCCTTGAGATGATTATTAAAGGGCTTCACAAAGTATAAATTGTGGACTTTGATGACTGATTTCTATTGTGTTAGTAATCTAACCCTATTTGAATCAAAAACTTGGAAGAGAGCCTTTGTAATGTCTAATGCATTTGAACTCTATTTAGATGAAACTTAGTATCTCGACTCAATGGAGTTACAAGAATGTTTACTATAGTCTATATGACTCTAGGATGTAGTCCTACGAGTTTTGGGAAATGATTTGACCACAAATGTGTGATCTTGAATTGAGAGAGTTTATGTATGATTTGTGATTGTTGATACTTTGGGACTTCAATTGAAATTCCGGGACTTGTAATAAAGTGACATACCCTTGTTTTGGACCCTATGGTTTTAGGGTTATTGAAGTTGGAAATCGCGACTTTCAAAGGTGGCTTTGGGTGCATGTATGCACGTTGACTTGTCTATGACCTTACTTGCGGACCTTATTAATATCCTTATAAATCTGGGATTGTGTCGTGATAATTCTTCTATAAAAAGAATATTTGAATTGTATATGCCTTAGTACCCCCTATGATGAGTTTACTTGAGATTATGACTTATAAGTATATTTTGTGTCTTATCTACATGATCATCCTCCTATTGAATTATCGACATGCTCGATTTATGAATTCCATTAACAGGTAGAATTACGAACTTGAAATTGAACTAAGCTTGATTTGACAACAATCAACTTAGGATTCCTTTTTATACTTGACTTAGTGATTTTGAAATAGG
This sequence comes from Codonopsis lanceolata, assembly GCA_013146195.2. Lineage (NCBI taxonomy): Eukaryota > Viridiplantae > Streptophyta > Magnoliopsida > Asterales > Campanulaceae > Codonopsis > Codonopsis lanceolata. Next base: position 52,741,977 of record CM028380.1, read on the forward strand.
GTTCCTAAATGGAACAAGAACCTAGCTATGCCTCAACCGAGAACATAGAAAGGAGTCTTGGAACACATATAGTGTTCAAACTCTATTTGATTGGAAGTATAGAAATGACTCGACGGAGTCGCTGCTAGTGAGACATTAAACAACACCGGCTCAACGATCATTCCTTACAACATTTGACATCCGTTTAACTAGAATACTAGCTTCGAGATTCTTGATTTGATGTATGTTCATGCATGCTTAATTGTTAGCCGTAGAGTATAACATGCCTACTTGACTTGGATGAGATAGCTCTTATCGTGCTCGTCCTTACTTGATTTCCTAAATGAGTAAACATTTACTTGACTTGGATCAATTAGCTCTGGTCGAACTTGACCCTCTACATGTTCATGATTGATAAGTAAACATTTACTTGTCCCCCATTAAGTCCAACTAGCGTACTTATCTTATCCTATCTTGTCTTCCCTGGTTGACAATCACAATACATCACCGTTACGAATCATGAGATTCGTGATAGTAATGGGTTGTCGAACCAGATACGTGCGAACCCCTCCATTCTTGATCACTTTGGAGAAGAGTACCTTGTGTAACCATTAGGGCGCTTAGAATAATACTATCATTGGTCGATGTATCAATCACGTACATCTGACAGCACGTTCCTGTTAACGATTTGTATTACAGGATCTACGTTGCGGCACCAGTTCTATATCATACCCTCTTATAGGTGGATTTCTTCCTTGTACTTATGTAAAATCAAAGTGCTACCATGAATATGTGAGCTAAATGCATATATATACTTGTTATTGATTGTTTGATAATCGTGATGAGCCTGTGAACTGCTTGATATGTATATATGTAGGTATACATACTTCTACTTGACTAATCCCTGATTATCTTCATAAATATATATGTCGATATGTATACTCTTACTTGATAAATTCCATGAATGAATTATTAGGTATATAAATGAGTTATACACCTACACCTGATGATTCTATGGGAGACTTGGGATGTTTTATGTTAAGATATACGTTCGTAATTATTATCATTATTGGTTAACCCCGATATGCTTTAGCCATGGGTAATTGTTATATCAGGTTGGTTCCTTGTTGAAACATCGGTCTATAGTGCCGATGGTTTATTCGGGACTTCATTTACTTATCGCTTCCGTAGATTCGATTTTTGTAAATAGTATTTTTGTATGGCTTTGTATTTATGTGTCGAGCTTGTTAGCTCGACTATTCGACTCGCTTACTAATTGACAAATACTTGTCCTTTCTTGTCTTGTCCTAGCGTCACGACCTCGAGATTTCGTTCTGGAATACGGGGTCGGGTCACTACAGTTGGTATCAGAGCTTTTGTTAACTATAAGCCAGGATAGGATCCATGGCCTAGATTGGGTTTGGTGTGTCGTCAAGTATTTACCATCGAGTGTTCTGGTTTGTGCCTTATCGACATGTTCTTTTGTACAAATATAGGGCTTGGATTAGTAAGTTCAATTGGTCTAGATTACCGTGAATGTAAGTTTGGATTTAAGAGCATGATATTCCTCATATATCGCTTTTAAGTTGCAGTTATACCATGTGTATGTTGTTGCCTTGTAGAGCTATTATTTCTTGTCCGTGTGGGTTATCTGATAAACTCAGGTTGTCGATCCCAAGAGTGATCGTCGCGATGGCACTAATGCCTTTGATCGTTGTTACACATTTCATGAGCGAGAGGATAAGTCTCCCGTAGTACGTGTTGTATTCTGAAATCGCTATATAGGTATACATAGATATGGTAGTACTTGACCATGAGTCCCTACATTGTTAGTATTGCGGAATTGAGTATTCTTTCCCCGATGACTACTTTCCTGGTATAGAGAGGACTACTCCAAGATAGGGAATATTGTCCTGGCTTTATCATGAGACTTGGTGAGTAACCGGTAGGTGACCCCGTGATTTCTGATTGGATTGGTTGTCAACCCATACACTGTTTGACCCGTAGTGATTTGAAGTCTACTGGTTAGTAACCATTTGCTTCCTAGGGATTCATAAGCTATTGTGTTGCCTTATTGTTAGTCTTATTCGTTAATAAAAGTATTTGCATTGTGTAAAATGTTTTATCTATCATAAATAGATCGTTAAGAGTATGAATATTCCATACTTGGTATACCTGCATAGTAGATTAATATGTTATGCGCATGATATTGAGTGCCATGCCTATATGTAACTATACTAGTACTCTTGCCCGTGCCGATGGCACGGCGCCAGTTTGAGAATTTATCAATAAATAAAATAATGTGGAAATGAACGCAAATACCTAACAAAATAAAACATTTTACTTCGATATTTATTTTATAAGAAAACCAAGAAATAAATATTTTAATTGTAACTACTGTTAAAATACAAAAAATTAATTAATTGTTTTCTTAATAACGAAAACTCAGTCATCTTCTTCTGGAGGTTTTTAACTGTCACACGTTTATAATTTAGATTAAATGTAGAGCGTAGGATTGCAGTAAAAGAATTAATCTCAGCATGTAATTAGCTTTTACCAATTACACACGTGTTTTGGCATCTCTGTGCCTATGACACGGTGCCAGTATATATGATTTCGTCAATTCAAATGACTGTATCTAAATAGAAGGTGTTATTTAAAAAATATTACAGTTGAGGGGTACATTGTTTCAAGTGATAGTTGAGGGACTGATATTTTATAAGGGGTGATTGATCAAAAGACTAATCGCAGGGTGCGACTTTGTAATATAAAGATAAAATATAGGAGAAGAAAAAGGGGTGACTACTCATAATATTAATTGTAGGGGTTAAAAATGGATAACTACTCACACATGTGAATGTGGGGGTGAATCTCAACCGTTAAATTTTTAAAGATAATTTAATCTCAACCTCTTAATAGCCCTAGTCAATTACCTAGTTGTTTTATAAGGAAACATAATTCTAACAGTATAAGGAAACCCAGAAGAGGAGGTTACCCAAATAAATGACAACCGTAGGATGATAGTAAAATAAATAAATCCTGACCTCTGAATATCCCTAGTCAATTACCTAACTTCTTTGTAATATAGATTATATGTGTATGAGACCATGATAAAGGATGCTATTATGTGATTTATGAACACCCCGCATCCTATGCGACGAAAGCTTTTGAAGTCACTTTAAAGGGCCCCTGACTTGATTATTAAGAGGTCTTCGTCTGAGAACTAGAATGGTATGTTATAAGATAGGAATTGATTGAACCCGCTACCAAAATGGAATGGAACAGAAAATAACATACTGTTATACTTGTACAATTATGTGCATGTTGCATATGAAAGTGTTGCTACTGATAAGGTAGTTTGTTATGTGCAAATCTTATGTAAAATTTTGAGATTTTGTGACTTAATATTATAAGTGTTACACATGAATATTAATGAGTGTCTTGGAATGACTTGCTTACTCCTGGATGAGAGGCATTAAACCTCGACATCCACGTTTGATCAAGTTACCAAAGGTTGCTCTCATGTTGTTGTACTTTGTCGAGAGTCAGAAATGACTCAACCTTAAGAATGATTTGAATTGATTATGGAGTGTTGCACCGAGAAAAGAGACACCCCATGAAGAAGGTCTCAATTGTGTTATAAACCAAAGTTTTGACCTTGAGATCGGTAGTAGAATTGTGAATTCGAGGACGAATTCTTTTTAGGTGGTGAGGATGTAAGACCCTGAACCTTCACATGTTTGAGTTACTTGCTTTGTGGATTGAATGGCCATTACACCTCGTGTCTGACTTGATATGAAAACCTTGAGACGTGTAGGTAGGCCATTTAGAGGCCTATACTTTAGTTCTTTATATTCCTCAAGACTTTAGCTTGTTTAAGATACAAGTCGTAACTCGACGATAGTCGGAAGCCGACTCGGTTGAGTGTTCTCGCGTAGTTCTTTCTTGCGACTTCGGTCATAGCCTAGGTCATTACTTTAGTATATTGAGTAAACTTTGAGTATTACACTCCTTAGGGAATAGATTCCCCAAGTCCAATCTTGCTTTGATGCTAAACGTATTTCATTCATCTCTATCGCGTTGCGTGAGACCAAACCTCGCGTATGTCGCATCTTTTGGAGTTTCTATACTCGTGTGTCATTTTTGGACCTTATAGGAGTACTCTAGTCCATATGATAACCCTTCTCGTATGTTTTATAACATCGATCTTGATCATAGTATGCTTGGTTGAGAGTTTGGAAGCATTGTTACTCCGTTTGACCTTTTGACTTTTAGGGTCTCTCGGTTTGCTTTCTGATGACTGTATTTTATACGCAGTTATTGGGTATTATTCTGGCTTAAATTATGCTATTTCTCGGGGTTTTGTTGTCTAATATATATTTTTGTGTTGTTTTATAGTTTCAAGGACTTTTGCATCAATTGTACAAAATATAGGCACTTTTGCTGAATTGAAGAACTTCAGGGACCAAACTGCAAAAGTTGGAAACTAAAGTGCAAAAAGCTGAAAATCAGATTTTTATCATACAAAATCAGCCGTGATGTGATTTAATTGTCTTGGGAAACGTGAAAGTCATATTTTAATTCTTTCTAGTGTTGTAATTATATTGTATCTCATTTTACTCCTTGTTGTAGGATTAATTAGGTATAAATAGATCCCTTTAGGTTAGGAAAAAAAGAAAGAAGTTTTGTATTATTTTTCTTTGTCTATGAAGAAAGATTCTCCAAGAATGGTTCAAGGTTTTGTATTTTCAATTATGGAGAATTAACTCCATAATCTAGGAATTGGAGGTAACTTGTATCAAATCTATTGCTTTATGTTATATTTTTATTTATTCAATTCTTGTTGATCATGATGTTTATCAACCCCTTTATTATCTAGCTTTGAACAAATGAATGTAATCGCAAGTGATAAAGGCCTAGATGTGCGGATAACTGCATGACCAATATGCATATGTCGTACACTGGCTCACCATCATGATAAATTGAACCTATCGATGCACGAGAGTGATAAGTTAGGGTCAGGTTCATTTATATGACCAAAATGACAGTTAGGATCCATATGTTCTTGTGCCTAGGATATAGAATGGATGAATTATTTGGAGATAGAAACTGAACGGTAATTTGACAGGCTGTATCTATCTTTCGTGAACGAACCCAAGGTATTCAATGATACTTTATTTAAATAAACAATACAGTAGATACAAGTGAATCCTAATTCCTAGGCGTTTTACAAATCTTTGGTTTATCTCATATTTATCATGCTTTGTTAGTTAGATTATTTTATTGCTTTCGAGTTAATTTAATTTAATTTATAAAAACAAAAAAAACCCATTAGTTATTAATTGCTTTATTTTAATAGATTAGTTAAATTTACTTTAATCAAATCCAAATCTCTGTGGTTTGACCCTTGCTTCCCAAACTATTCTACAATAGTCTTGTCCACTTGCAATGAAATAAATTTAAAATAAGGCACGATCACTTTCCTTTTCCTTGTGTCGTGTCTTTGAGTCTCGTGGTTTGTTGGTTTGATTCCTAGACCATTTATACTAGTCCTTAACATGTTTAAGAACGTTGTTCCATGCTCGTTATATCATAGTTTAACTCGTTGTTGGATCGTTTGATGTTCGTTGCGAGTTGTGCCTTTTATTCCTCCTTGTTTCGGGTGATGTTCGGACCTGTTTCGGACATGTTTTGAGTGTGTTAAACATCCCATATGGTTTGGGGTTGAGTTGGATACATTTGGGACTTGTTTTCAAGTCATTTTGGTCATCTAGACCCCTGAGCGCTCGCTCAGCCAAGTAACTGAGTGAGTGCGCAAAATCCAGAAGCACACGACAGGAAAAGGGGACTGAGCGATCGCTAGCCTTTTGACTAGGCAACCGCCCAGCCCTATTAACAGCAATATGATATTTTCTTATTTATCTAATTTGTAACCCAATTAGCCTATTAACCCTCCATCATTAGTGACCCTAATCACATGTATTAGACCCTAACTAAGTTGACTTAATCCTAATCCATAATTAGAAGCCTAATCCCTTTCACTTTCCTTATGAGATATGGAATTCCACTACTTTTGTTTGTGGTTTATATATTCCCTCCTTCTTTGTGGCTGTCACCAAGAAGCCATTTTCCCAATTTTCTTCCTCCCTCTTCAAGAGTTCTTGTGTGTGAATGGTGAGGGGAGATTCGTGTGTGTTTCTTCCATAACTTGAGTTTCCGAGTTCCGATTTCTAAACCGAGACAACCAAATCGAAGCTATTGACGAGGAGCACGATTCTCACCGATTAGATTTCTTTTATTTCATCTTTTTCTAAGCTTAAGGTATGCTACTAATCTAAAGCCTTTTAAAACCTAGGTTATCTTGCGTGATAGTCTTTACTAAACTTGTTTCTACCATGCTAGGGAAGACTTCTACCATGCCAAAAACTTGATTTGAGACTTGTTAAAAATCTAGAGATTTTGGGTCTTTGACCTAAACTTGCCTATTTGGGTTTGTGTCTAGTTTCAAAGATGTTATATGCATGCTTTAGAACAACTATTGTGAATGGACTTGTTGTAATTAACAACTTCCTTGAGATGATTATTATATAGCTTCACAAAGTATAAATTGTGGACTTGGATGACTACGATTTCTATTGTGTTAGTAATCTAACCCTATTTGAATCAAACACTTGGAAGAGATCCTTTGTAATGTCTAAGGCATTTGAACTCTATTTAGATGAAACTTAGTATCTCGACTCAATGGAGTTACAAGAATGTTTACTAAAGTCTATATGACTCTAGGATGTAGTCCTGCAAGTTTTGGGAAATGATTTGACCACAAATGTGTGATCTTGAATTGAGAGAGTTTATGTATGATTTGTGATTGTTGATACTTTGGGACTTCAATTGAAATTCAGGGACTTGTAATAAAGTGACCTACCCTTGTTTTGGAACCTATGGTTTTAGGGTTATTGAAGTTGGGAATCCCGACTCTCAAAGGTGGCTTTGGGTACATGTATGCACGTTGACTTGTCTATGACCTTACTTGCGGACCTTGTTAAAATCCTTAGAAATCTGGGATCGTGTCGTGATAATTCTTCTATAGAAAGAATATTTGAATTGTATATGCCTTAGTACCCCCTATGATGAGTTTACTTGAGATTATGACTTATAAGTATATTTTGTGTCTTATCTACATGATCATCCTCCTATTGAATTATCGACATGCTCGATTTATGAATTCCATTAACAGGTAGAATTACGAACTTGAAATTGAACTAAGCTTGATTTGACAACAATCAACTTAGGCTTCCCTTTTATACTTGACTTAGTGATTTTGAAATAGGGTTCCTAAATGGAACAAGAACCTAGCTATGCCTCAACCGAGAACATAGAAAGGAGTCTTGGAACACATATAGTGTTCAAACTCTATTTGATTGAAAGTATAGAAATGACTCGACGAAGTCGATGCTAGTGAGTCATTAAACAATCCCAGCTCAACGACGGTGATGAGTGATGGAGATGGAGTTTTCGACAGTAAAGAAGGGTGGTCGAGTTTTCGGTAGTGAAGGAATTCGGTTGGGAGAGAGAAGGAGGGTGAGAGAAAGAGAGAAATTCGGTTGAGGGGGTGGTGGTGGGACGGGGTTTGAATGAAGGAGATAGAGGAGAAGGGGGTTTGGCAAGGAGATAGTTTAGACCATCTCCTATAGTTTGGTGCAAAAATTACACCAAATTTTTAAATTTGTGCAATTTCAGTACCAGATTTCTTCCATCATCTATTCATCTCCAACAATTCTACTTCAAAGTTTACTCTAAAAGGAATATTTCAAGTGAGCAGCCCGGTTTTAGGTGAAAAATTGTTTGTGTATTTAGCGGCCACAGAGCAGGCTGTAGCCGCTTTGTTAATTAGGGAAGAGTGTAATGTTCAGAAGCCTGTTTATTATGTGTCCAAAGCCCTCACCACTGAGGGACGGTATTTTAATGCAGAAAAGTTGGCTTATTCACTTGTCGTTGCTGCTCGGAAACTTCGAGCTTATTTTTCTGCACATTCGATCATTGTATACACTGATATGCCTCATAGAAAAATCTTGCACAAGCCAGACTCTTCTGGTCGGTTGCTCACTGGGTCGATTGAGCTCACTGAGTTTGATATTGATTATCAACCTCGGCGAGCAATTAAGGCACAGACTTTGGCAGACTTCGTAGCTGAGACTAGCTTTAAGGATTCGTGCGAAGAGGAGGTTCCTTCCAAGCTAGCATCAGCAAATACACCAATTTCAAAACCCCGGCCAGAATACTGTTGGGAGTTGCATGTTGATGGTTCGGCTAGCAGATTCGGAAGTGGAGCTGGGTTGGTGTTGGTTCCACCTGAGCAGGATGTAGAGTTTGAGAAAGCATTACGCTTTAAGTTTCCAGCTTCCAATAACCAAGCCGAGTATGAAGCATTGATAGCAGGGCTCGAGCTCGCGCAAGATGTGGGAGTTCGAGAGGTGATTATTTATTGCGATTCCCAGTTGGTTGTAAATCAAGTCAGGGGTGATTACGCCGTTCATCATCCTGTTTTGGTTCGTTACTGTGCGATGGTGAAAGAGATTTTAAAGGACTTTGATTATTGGGAATTGGTATGAATAGCTCGCGAGGATAACATGCGAGCAGATTATTTATCTAAATTGGCTGAAGATGAAATCCAATCCTTGCACCCAGGGGTCATGATTGAATATTTAGAGATTCCTGTCATAGAAAGGGAGGTGATCATGGATATTGAGCCAGTTTCAAAATGTTGGATAGATGACTTGAAGGCTTACATCGAGCAGGGGACCTTGCCCGAGGACAAGACGGAAGCTAGAACCATTCAGAAGCGGTCATGTCGATATCTTAATCTGGATAACATACTTTACAGACGGTCGTACACTAGACCTTTGCTTCGATGTGTGCGACCAGTGATGACGGAGGGAATTTTGGGAGAAATTCATGAAGGTAAATGTGGTGGTCATCCTGGTCAAAGGTCATTAGCAGAAAAGGTTCTGGCAGCTGGCTTTTATTGGATTACTTTACGGTGGGATGCAAAAATGTATGTTCGGCGATGTGACAAGTGTCAACGCTATGCAGACATACCTCGCCTCCCTTCAATCGAGCAGACTCATGTGGTTGCATCGTGGCCCTTTGATATGTGGGGTATAGATCTCATTGGCCCATTTCCAGTAGCTCGGTCAAAGTTTAAGTATGCGGTGGTCGCTGTGGATTACTTTACTAAATGGGTGGAGGCTAAGCCTTTGGTGACCATTAGTGAAGTTAATGTGATCGACTTTGTTCATGAGCATATATGGTGTCGATTTGGAGTTCCACAAGCAATTGTGTCCGATCATGGGACTCAATTTTCAGAAAAAATTACTAAAGCGTGCGAGCAGATGCGAGTGAAGCATTGGCAGTCATCGGTGGCATACCCACAAGGTAATGGGCAAGCTGAGGCCACTAACAAACAGGTTTTGCATGTCCTTAAACGAAACCTCGAAGACAAGGCAGGAAGATGGGTAGACGAGTTGTCTTCTGCTTTGTGGGCGGTTAGAACGACGGTCAGAGGACCTACTGAGGCTATGGCTCCAGTGGAAATGTACCTGCCCAATCATAGGGTGTTGCATTATAACGCTGAATCTAATAGTTCAGCTCGGGCAGCCGATCTGGATTTGTTAGAGGAGAAACGGTTGGAGGCCAAAATGAGGATGGCAAATTAAAAACAGCGAGCAAAGGCCCACCACGATAAAAGGGTTCGTGGTCGATCATTTCTTTGTGGGCGTGTTCTCGTAAGATTGAAGCAACAGTCATCGAGCGGAAGCTTTCCAAAGCGGGAAGGGCCTTTTCAGATTGTTAGAATTGTGAAGGAGGGCACTTATATGTAACGAACAGAGGATGGAAATGAGTTGAGACATTCATGGCATGCAGATCACCTAAAGAAGTATTATCGGTGATTGGCAGTATGTAATTCATTTATCTCTTCTTTTTATTTTGCAAATGATAATTGATTGAGTAAGCAGATATGTTCGGCTTATAAAGTTTAATGCAAAGCTCAATTATACTTTCAATTTGAAAGTTGGTGTTTGAGTCAGTTGCTTTTGTTATTTTTCTCGATTATTCTCTTAAGCGAGCATAAGTTGTTTAAGCTCGTGCAAAGGGTTGGTGTTCGAGTTAAATGTTTTTATTCTCGATTATTCTCTTTTGCGAGCATGAGTTGTTTGTGCTCGCATAAAGGGTTGGTGTTCGAGTTAACTGTTTACTCTCGATTATTCTCTTTCACGAGCATAAGCTATTTATGCTCGTGAAAAGAGTTGGTGTTCGAGATGATTGTTCATGTGTTCTCGATTATTCTCTTTTGCAAGCATGAAACCATTTGTGCTCCGGAAAAGAGTTGGTGTTCGAGTTGGTGGCTTATTCAGTTATGATTTCTCTTTCGTGAGCAAAGGTTGCCTTTGCTCGGGAAAAGAGTTGGACATTTAAATCAGCAATTCATAGTTGAAGTCTTAGAATGCAAGCAGGCATAGCAAAGTAAAAACATTCATCGCAATCATCACGATCAAGAAATATTACAGAACCATGAATGTAAATTGTTTTGAGATCAAACAAGGCACGTAGGCCAGAAATTGGAACTTCATGCATTTAAAGGGGTATTGCCTTGGGCTGTTGGGTCTGGTTCAGTTGCTTCGGGGGCGGCCTCGAGGATGACAACTTCATCGTCACCGGCTTGGTTAGGGGTATCTGCATCTACTTGGGGCTTTGCCTGGGATTTCCAAATCTGAGTCATGAGCTCGCTAACGTTGGCCTCGGCAACCGGAGGGGGAATCCATGGAGATAGGTTTTTCTCCGCATCAGCTTCGGCGAGAGACTCTAGCTCGTCCTCGGTATATGGAACAAAAGCGTGGCCAGGTCGGGCTGAAGAACAGAAAAGTGGGTTGGCGCCCCACTCGGCTAGCAGCTCCGATTTGATCTCCAGCCCGCTGCAGAAAAGTTGCCTCAGTACGTGGTTGACTCCCTGGAGAAAGAAGGGATAAGCTTCATTTTCCACACAGGCAGCAAAGTCCTCGGAGTCTTTGTAATCTTCAATGATATTTTGCTTCTGCACTTCGCTCGGGAGAGATTCTGCTTGTTTCAGTTTTTCCTCCAAGTCCGCAATCCTCGTATTGGCTTCTTCAAGATGAGCTTGGCTGGCTCGAAGATCTTTTCGTACTTCATCAATGTTATTCAAGGCCGTTTCCTCAGATTTTTTAGAGAAGTCTAGATGGGACTATAAACTCTTCTTCTTAGCCTCGACCTTGGAGAGCTCGGTCACTTTGCAGGTGAGGCTCTCCTCGGTTGTCTTTAGCTCAGCCCGAACAGAATTAACAGTCTCCTACAGCTGGTTCTTTTCCTTCAACAATGAGGCATTTGAATTGATGTTGTCCATCAGTCGTTCGTACACCATCTCCGTTTTTGTAGCGATCTGTGGATAAAGATGTGGTTAGCATCTGAAGAATGTTAAAAAGGATGGATTGCGAGGAAAGTGTTTACCTCAAACAGGCACATCCCGACCTCACCCACCATAACAGAAGCCGCCTAGTCGGCACTCTTCTTCTAACCCCACCATGACGTAGTCTTTTTACCAGGCCAAGTCCTATAGTCACTGGATACCCACTGCGCTTGAAAATGTTGATTTTGTCAAGGTCGGGCTCGTTGCCGATTTCAGCGATGAGGGCCCCGGCCGCTTCTCGATCGTTGGGCATGAGGAAATTTTCTTTGTGCCAAGACGGTATGGAGGGGGTAGCTTCCTCGAGCACGGCTTTGTCTGCTCGGCGTGAACTTCTGTCCCTTCTAGCACTTTGGCTTGGTTCAGTGAGGTTGATTACGGGCTGGGAAGTTGGTTCGACCCTTTGTACGGTAGGGGTTGGAATGATGAGCGTAGCAGGGTGACTGGGTTCAGGCTGATTACGTTTGGTACCACGACCAGTGGTGGTGGTCGGGACAGTTAGAAGAGTAGTAGCAGGTTGGGTTGACAGGTGCTTGTTCCGTTTGCTTGAGCCTTTTTTCGCGGCTTGGAGGAACTTGGTGACATCGGTTAATTGCTTCATGTCTGTAAAAAGTTAGAATAAATAAGAGCATAAGAATAATAAAAGACAACAAGTGTATAAGATCAGCGTGAAAAGCAGAGTTTAAAGAATAGACCAGAAAGCGAGAAGGGTGGTCTGCAATGAGTTCCAGTTCGCGCACACTCATCGCATTCATTGGGGAATTTTTGCCGTGACATGGACCCCAATATGGATGTGGAAGTTCAGGATCAATGGTAACTCGGGGTTCGACTCCTTCCACGGGCCAGTTGAGGATTCCAGCTCGTTGGAGAAGAGGTAAATCAGAGGTGAGAGCTCGCCAGTCAAGTACGAAATCCTGACCAGCCCGGCTATCTCGTCCCTCTTTCACGCCTAGCAAAGTTCTGAAAGCCCTTGCTATCCTGGGTTCGCCAGCTCGGTAGGCGTTCTTGTCGTATTCGGGGAGCCCATAGTCGTTAAGATAAGGGGCGAAGGGCCAGCCGACGCTTGATTCGACAAGTAGGGCTTTCGAATCCCAGCCATCTACTTTGTTCGGGCCCTCGTTGAGAAGCTTAAAGTAGTTCGGATTTGAACGGCCGGTGATACGCCCAGACTTTTTGTCCAAAGAAAAAAGAAAGAATTTTCTAAACAAGGTCATGTCGGGTTCGAACCCGAGCAACCTGCAGGCTACTATGAAGGCCATCAGGAATCTTACTGTTGTCAGGGTTAGGTCGCATGGAAGGGTATTGGACTCGTTTAAGAATTCTACAACAAAGGGGTTAAGGGGAAGGCGAAGTCCAACCAGGAAAAAGTCAAAATAGAAAACCATATTATCTCCCTGGAAATTATGTCCTTTCTTGTCGATGTCAAGATCGAAGGCGCGGACTCGATAATGTTTGGGATCCATTCCTAAAGAATAAAACCAAGTCTTGGACTTCATCTTGAAGTCGTCCCACTTGTTTGAGGGAGGAATATGTGGAACGATGTGGGTAGAAGAACTTGGGTTTTGCCCGGGTTGGTGATTGCTTGAACTGAGAAGGCTTCCTGCTCGGTCATTTTCAGAAGGGTTTTGGTAGGTGTTGCTCGCGCCTTGTTCGGTTGTTTGCTAGGGCTTTCGTCTGCGAGGAATCAGAGTGATCTCCTCCTGCTCGCTTTCTTCGGAGCTTGGACTCGAGGATGGTGGATTTTCTTCTGGTGCGCCATGGTCGTAGTTTCGACTTTCAATTTCTGATTGGGTATCTTCGCTAGACATCCTACAGGAAAAAGGAATCGAGGAACGCATGTTAAACCTTGTTTGGGGTGGTCAGGCAGGCATAAATTAAATTAAAACCTATGGAAAGAGCCGGTCAAGAGATCGGTGAACAGGGCGCCGATCAAATCTTCCTCGATTCCCTTGGTTTGGTTTGAAGTGGTTGGATGATAGAAAAGAAGGCAAGATGAATTGAGGGGATCGGAACCTATGAATCTATGTTCTTAACAGTTTGCATTGTGAGTATAAGGTTCGAATGAAGCAAAAGAACCCTAACATGGGTCAAAATAATGGAAATAGGGAAGAAAAGCAGAAATGGAAGTGTGAGAAAGTACATGTTCTTCGTTGAAGGGTGCTAGTTTCGGATCTTGGAAAGCTGTTGAAGACTGGATCTTGATGCTGGTCTTGTTGGTGTTTGCAGAAGTGAAGATCGGTTTTCTCTTAAGCTCTGTAAATTTTTATGGGTGGTAAAGTTTGAAATGAGGGGAGGCTCCCGTCTTTTATACTTGGTGAAACCGGCGGTTGACGGTCACTCATCATTAGGGTTCGCGTTACGAGGCTCAATTCTCGAGGCGGCATTTAATGCCTTGTTGGGAAACGGGCCTGTCTCTTCAAAAAGCGGCGGTTGACGGCAGCTTCGAATCGTTTCCCTAAAAACCCTTTTGGGCAACCGTCTGTTTAAGATCTTTGCTCGAGGATAGTTTGATTCACATGTTGAAAGGATTCAATTACACTTTGGAGGATATTCACGAATTCTGAGTCTTTCTCCTCGCCTCGAGCATGAATACTTGATGGACAAGGAGTAGGGGGCTACTGAGCTGCTCGGCCCAATAGGCCCAAGCCATAGGTCACGTGCTTGGTACATGGTTACAATTCAATCAGGCGACCATCCTACAGTTAAGGCTACGAGGAGAAGATTAAATGGTTCTTGCACGTTGCGAGCAGGGTCACAGTCTTTAGCGAGTAAATGATGTCAGCGAGCTGGGGGCTTAACCAGCGAGCAAGAGCATGTAGCGAGCATGTGGTATCATGCTCGTGGATTTAAGAATTGTTGTCAGTTGAGGACGGTTATGTCCGGAAACTTCTCAATTTGACCGTTGTGGTTAATGGGACAGTTAATAGGGCAATTAATATGCCCGCCATTAATGTCATGATTATTAGTGGGCAGTTATGAACGGTTATACCCTCCGGCAACTATAAAAGCCCCTCAAAATGAAGAGGGAAGGTATGTGATTTCTATTATCTAGCCAAAACTCTGCTGAATTATATACACACCCGCATTCTTGTGCTAATTCTCACGCCGGATGACTTTTGCAGGGAGTGCACATGCCAAGTTTACGGTTTGCTTTGTCTAATTACAAAGTTGGGCTTTGGAGATTAATGGATACGTTGAAAGCCAGGTATCCAGTTGGACGGGTCCAGTGCGCCCAGAAGATTTTGGACGCATCATCAAGTATATTATTCATTATTTTATTTAAAATATGTGTTTAATTTGTATTAATGTATTTTAGTAAAACAAATATATTATTTATTGAATTAATATTATATAAAATTAAATACTATGCAATAATAATAATTTAATGCAAGAATTTAATTGAGACTAAAATACAAACATATTAAAATTAATAATTAAATGCAAGACATTAATAAAGACTAAAATACAAACATTAAAATAACTTAAATAAACAACTAAATAGGCATATGAAAATACAGCTAAAATCAAACATTTAATCTTCTAAATTCGTAAATCCATCTCATAAATGATCGATTAATGCATCCCGAAGTGTAATATGAGCACTTTTATCCTTTATTTTTTATATTGCTCGATAAATCGGGTAAATCGAGTTGTTTCATCTACCATTTCTACATCCGGGGCATGCGCTTCCATAATTTGTATTAATATTAATATTATTAAAATGTTAGTTGTATGAGTTTAATTTAATGTAATGCAATTTTCGTTTTTTATTAATGTCTAATATTTATAAATTTTATTATAAATAATTTAATATTATATATAACTAATAACTAAGAATATAAATATAAATAATTGAATTAATTTTTTGTACTCTTTCCTCTCAAAATTATCGTTTGGGTTGACTTAGTGCACGATTTAAGAAAATACATTTGACTGAATTATTAATATTAGTTTGATGTGTAGTTCACTTTAAAGCTCATTTGTATGTGACATATAATTAAAGTATAGTAAAAAAGTAAAGGTAAAGTGGTAAAAGTGTTGTCCTAAAAAAAAGTTTCAAACAAGATAATTATTTTGGGACGGATGAAAAAGAAAAGCAGAATAATAAAGTTGGGACGGAGGGAGTATTATTTAAACCAAAACATCAAAATATATTTAAACAAAACAACAAAACTAACAATAATAATAAAAACAAAATATAAAATAATTCATAACAAAAAAAGAAAAAGATAAGAAAAGAGAAAAGTGAAGATGAAGATGTGAATAGTTGTGCTTTGAGTTTGAAATATCATCTTCCCAGCTTAAAATGAAGCAACAATTGAAGTTGTTGGCAAAGCAAAAATGAGCTTCACACTTCAAAATGAAGATTTTGAAACAACCTTTGGAGATGGCCTAAGTGGCTTGAGGGAGTTGAGGGAGTTAATGGGAATAAATGAAGGGGAGTGGGGGTTCTGCCGAGGAGAGAGAGAGAGGATAAAAAGGGGTTGCCGAGGAGTTGGTTTAGGGGTTTTGAGGGAATTAATGTGAGTAAATGGTGTGGGGAAGGTTGTTAGAAATAAATGTTGGATGATTAAATGAACAACATTGTTAGTCTTGCAACTAATTTTATGATTTTTTTTTACAATTAAGTTTTGAAGAAAGGTAAAGTTTTCTTTATTCAAAACAAATTTTCTCAATTAAAGGCTTAGTATTTGTTTGGTAGAGCATTTTGATCAAAATTCTAGCAAAAAATGAAGCGTTTTCTTTTTAAAAGTGTTTTTATGCAACAATGCAACGTTTTAAAAATATGTTGCGTTTATAACAACTTTGTTGATAAAAATATCGTTTTGAAATAGTTTTCCAAATGTGTTTACAAAGAAAAAATTACGTTTTAAAAACGCTACGTTTTGAAAAAGCTGCATTTTCAGAACGCTGCATCAAACGAGGCTTTAGTTATAAAGAGAGTTGTATATTAGTGGTAAGGATATCATTTTTCTTAAACAAATATAAATATTAGGGGGATAATTAGGTAATTTTACACTTTAAATAGTGTTAAGTTTAGTGTCTTAGGTGTTGTTGCATTTATGTATTGTGCCTTTTAATTGATCCATTTCGAATTGGTTAACAATCCCAACTATACATGGAGAGAGCGAGGAGAAAAAATATCAAATAATAAGAGCTGGTACAATGGAGTAGCATTTGGGCGCTACTGACCAAATCATCCATTCAATGGCAAATCATTCGGTAGCTAAATTAGGAAAGTAAAATTTGGGTAGCTTTGTACGCTCCCGGAAGCTAAGGGAGCCAGTTGCAAAAAGATCCAAAACGACAACTTGCGGAAGGGCAAAACTAGAGCTGTCAAGGTGGGTTGGCGGGACGAGTCAACCCGCAACCCACTATAACCCGCCATTTCGCGGGGTGGGGCGGGTCAACCCATGAAATGTGGTGGGTCGAGAAATTGCCAACCCAATCCAACCCATCTTGGGTTGTGGGTTAGGCGGGCCAACCCACCAACTTTTCTTTCAATTAATCAAAATAATAAAAATAGCCATAAATAGCACAAAAAAATGTCACAATTCATTAAAAAAATATTTTTCTAATATTATATTTTTAATAGTGTTTTCTAACAATTTTCTCTAATATTAATAGTATAAAATGAGAAAAAAATATAAGTAAGAAATTATTTTATCATTACTCTTTTTGTATGTTTTTATAATAATTTTTTTGTAAATATTATGATTAATATACCTTATTCTGACATCTTTAGTTGCTATAAGTGTCACTTTTTAAACAAATTCAAAATCATTTACTAATATTTCATATATAAAAAATAATCTTACATTTTGAGCAAAAATGATTTAAACTAATTATTTCAAATTTATGACTTGTTTATTTGAAAGTAGTATATGGCGGGTCAACCCGCCCCGACCCGCCACAACCCACCTCAACCTACAACCCGCCGCGGGCTCAACCTGTTTGGCTCACCTCCTAATGGGTTCATATTTTTTCAACCCAACTCACTTTTTAACAGCCAAATTTGCAGACAAAACGCAGCCCTAAGAACACAATCAACAGTCATGTTTGAAAAAAGTGGCCGACACTCAATTATCTACCTTTCCATGTGTCGCAATTTGAATGGATCCGCCATATTTTTTACTTTTTATCCGATATTTAGCTTTTTTTCACCTCAAAAATTATTTTTTTTTCTAATTATTTTTTTTAAAAAAATCTACACATTTTTATCTATAAATAGAAACTTGGTTTGCTGCATTTGGATATCAACTCAATTTTCTACAATTTTTTTGATCTATAATATATAATGATATAATATAATTGAGATAAATATAATAGGATATATAAAGTTATTGGAGTTTGTGTCACCGCTGTAAGATGTTTTTTTGTTGGGTATCTTAGAGTAACTTAAAGAAGTTTTTTATTTATTTTTAATGATTTTGGTAGTTTGGGGAGCAAACCGTTGTACATGCTCTAAGGCCACCAATTAGGGCTTCAAACCACAACGGGTGGCGCTGCATTTTACCCGCATAAATAATACTTCATCCGTTTTCAAATTAGTGTTATCTTTCCCTTTTTCGTCTGTATTAAAATAAATGTTCTCTTTCAAAACTTTCCATTTTAGGATAACACTTTTACTACTTCACCCTTACTTTTTCTACATACTTTAATTACGACCACATACTCAATGAGATTAAAGAAAACCACACATATCTCCGATATTTATAATATAATCAATTTTTTTTTTTCTTAAACGCTGCACCGAGTCAAATAAGGACAATAATTTTAAAACGGAGGGAGTATTACTTTTTCCTTCTTTAAATAATTGTTTGATTTTTTTTCTAAATGGAATTTGGCGTATATTAATTTATAATTTTTAAAAGATGAAAAGGTGGTTCAATTAACCTTACTTTTTAAAAATAATATGTCTCCTATAAGATAATCTTGCAAGTCTTAATTCGTAAGACGGATCTCCACTCTCTCACAACTCAATTCACCACTGTCGGGTCGGGTAAGGAGGATTTGTCTTTAAAAAAATATCTATAACCGTCTTACCTAAGTGTTTGTCTTTTAAAAATATTTATACATACTTCCCTACTCGTAAATTATTCAGTTAGATCACCAAACTTTAATTTCGTTCACAAATTGCCCCATTTTAAGTTTCTGTTAATTTTTCATGTTAAATAGTTATGAAATACTCATTTTACCCTTTCAGTGAACTAATTTGTGTGATTATGACAAAAATAAATCTTTTGGCACACCTTACTAATATTTGTAT
The DNA here is from genome assembly GCA_013146195.2 of Codonopsis lanceolata. Classification (NCBI taxonomy): domain Eukaryota; kingdom Viridiplantae; phylum Streptophyta; class Magnoliopsida; order Asterales; family Campanulaceae; genus Codonopsis; species Codonopsis lanceolata. Next base: position 52,760,702 of record CM028380.1, read on the forward strand.
AGACCACTCTACTTTTCATTTGTATTAAATAACACTCATTTTGTAAATTAAAAAAAGGCGAAAAGTTGAATGCATGATGTGTATTTAATAATTTTGCCAAAAATATTAATAAAACAAGTTTATGTTTTACTTTTGTAATATAAATTTACCAAATTACCTAAGGTTCATCATACCGTAAAAAACTATTAAGAAAATTCTGAATTTAATAGTTGTGGTAAAATTAGACATAACTTGTTTTTTTAATATTTGTGGTGAAATTATCTAATTCAAATCATGCGTTTAACTTTATATTTTCTTTTTAAAAAATAAATGAATGTTTTTCAATACCAATGTTTTGAAAATGTAGGGTGACTTAAACAAATATTTTGAAAAAGTAGAGTGATTCAAAATAGGTGACAAAAAAAAAGCATCTTCAAAGATAGAGTGAATTCTAGAAAGTTGTTCAAAATATGCATTTTGCGATAATTGTTCAACCAATGAGGTTATTCAAGGGGTAAAAGTTATCAGAAACTTAAAAATGAAAAAAATTGTTGATGAAATCATAATTTGGTGGCCTCACCGAATAACTTACAAGTATGATCACATTTAAATGAATATTTTGAAAAAAAAAGTGTGACCCAAAAGACTTTTTTCACTTATTAAAATTATAAAACACATAACTAAATTAATATAGATCGCAATTACATTCGAAAAACATCATATTTGATCAACATAATAATAATTTATTAATTTAGAGACGATGGAGTAATAAGGTGGAAGGTAAATTAAAGAGATTATTAGTATGCGTGTTTGTATCATAGGCAATGAATTGTCGAAATAAACATAATTTATAACTGACGGAATAATTCAAACAAAACCCACAACTTAAGGTTTTATATGTAATTGTAAATGGGTAATTCAAACATAACTCATAACTAAGAGATTCATTTGTCACTCATACTTATGAATCAATATGAACCATCAATTATGTTTAATACAATTCAATCTAAGCAACCAATTTAACCATGAGTTTTTTTATAATATTGATTGAATGAATACACTTATCTACTAAGACCTTTCTTAAAAAAGATACCCACACATGTTTCTCACCTCACGTCAAGACGACTGGGATTGGACCAGTCCTGACCATTTATTTATTGTTATGAACAAACAATATGGAAATCTCACTTTATTTACCAAGCACAATCCAAGTTGGGTTGTTAATGTATATAGTTGGGCAAGAATGATTCTTTACTGAGCTTGCAAGACTATTTTGGCCTTTGGGAGTGCTTTTTGCAGCCCCTCTCACAGTCGTGGACTCGTGGGCTCTTGTCCATATTTGAAAAAGATTTATTTAGATTATGCTAGAATCGGTCAACTCCCACACTTGTGTAATAATCGAGTTGAATGTCATCAAACTCTACCCAGTAAGTAGAATCTGATGTTTACATTTTCAGTAGTATCACTTTCCATTCCTATTTATATAATTGATTCAACCACGTGGATTTTTCAGCAGAGTATCTGATTACTTTGAATTATCAATACCTTCCAAATTTCCATCTTGTTCATTTGTTATTATTGCTAATTATTTATTTGTTTGGATTACAAGTAGTAATTACAAATGGGCATGTACAAATTTGGGGGTTTGAAATAAACCCAATATAATAATATTTTTTGGAAATATTACTGGTTTCCCATGTGGGTATCAGTCTCTGAGAACTATCTTGTTGGTTTCGCTTGGATTTCATGTTTTAGATTTTATTTATTTGTTTGTTTTCATCTTTATTCTGAATTGGGTTTTCAGAATTGAAGACCCTTGTTGTTGGAAATCTTTGATTCTCTTTCTTTTCCAGAAGTCTTTGTTGGTGGCTTTCACATTCATTTCATGACATAATCTTGTAATAGATGCTGCTGCTTTTCTCTCTCCCCTATAAGTGCCAATGTGAGCTGAAGAATTTGTTTCTTGAATAGATGGCTTTCTTGGCTATGGACGCTCAGACTCCTGTGTATGCCATGAGAAAAGCAGTGATTTTGTTGATTGTGTGTGTGTGGATGCCCTTGGCAGCCATGGGTAGGACTGGAAATACAAGAGCTTCTTCTTCTTCGACTTCAACGCCTAGAATTGTGAATGTTGGGGCTTTGTTCACTGTTAATTCCGTTATTGGACAATCGGCGAGGCCTGCTATTATAGCTGCAGTTGATGATGTCAATTCTAATACAACCATTCTTGGAGGAACACAATTGAAGCTTATTATGCACGATACGAATTGCAGTGGATTTATGGGCACCATAGAAGGTAATTCCTTTATATCAGAACTTTTTCCCTTTTGGCTTACGACACTTGCTGCTATCTATATGTGGTCAAATCTCATTGTTTAGAGCCCTGAGCAATTGCGCTTGCCATTTAATTCATTCCAGTTTCAATATTAACAACTTTAGGCAGTTCTTAGCCTCTAAATCAAGTAATATGCAATTTAATGAAGATGTTGTAATCAGAATTCTATTCTCTTGTTATTTTGTTGTCCTGGACTTTAATGACTTATTGATCATTAACTTTGAGTAATACACTATTTCATGAGATTTTTTTGAAATTAGACTTCTAATCCCTTTTGATTTTGTTATCCTGGATTTCAATGACTTCTAATCCCTTTTGATCACGAATTTGAGTACTACACGATGTCATGCATAGTTTCCTTAGGTCTTTGGTGTTTCTGGGTGTGGTTTACATCTCCAGGGAGTCATCTAATGCTTCCTCATTTGGTTTATACCTTTGATAGTACTTTTGTTGGACTGACAACCCATGTCAGTTATTAAGATTGTTTGTTTCACTGAAAATAATTAGTCGAAAATTATTTTGGAAAGTTGTTTTTCCATATTAAAAGTACTTGTTTTTCTTAAGTTTGCTTATTGCATGGAAATTGGCTTGAAAATGCCTTGCACAAAGTTAAACAAACGAAGGAGAATAGCTATCTACAGAAATAAGAATACACAAAAGTGGGTGAGAGATGAGCTTCATTTTCCAGAAAATGACTTCAAGAGCTCAAATCCTTAAGTCGTTTTCTTTACGAGAATGGGTGATTTTCATTTGACTTGTAGAATATTTTACAGTTGACTCACTTTCTTGGAATTCCCAAACCCCTAAAAATTCGAAAAATGTTTTCTGGAACCATTTTTGGTGAAACCAGTCGAGCCTTGGATCATAAATGTTTCATTAACCCCTATCCCTCTTTCCCTCTATTCATATTAGATCTATGTAAACAAGGAAATTCTAACAGTCATTCCTACTAATGTAGCTTTGGAGCTGATGGAGAACAATGTGGTTGCTGCAATCGGCCCACAATCTTCTGGAATAGCACATGTTATCTCCCATGTCGTTAGTGAACTTCACGTACCACTCCTTTCATTTGGCGCCACAGATCCCACTCTTTCTGCTCTTCAGTACCCTTATTTCCTCCGCACAACACAAAATGACTATTTCCAGATGCATGCAATAGCTGACATGGTCGAATACTTTGGATGGAGGGAGGTAATTGCCATATTCGTCGATGATGATTATGGTAGAAATGGTATCTCCGCATTGGGTGACGCGCTCGCAAAGAAACGAGCCAAGGTCTCTTACAAGGCTGCCTTTACCCCTGGAGCCCCCACGAGCGACATAAATGACTTGTTAGTTGGAGTAAATCTGATGGAGTCACGGGTTTACGTAGTACATGTAAATCCTGATTCAGGTCTAACAATTTTCTCTGTAGCAAAGAAGCTAGGGATGATGACCAATGGTTATATATGGATTGCTACGGATTGGCTTCCTTCTGTTTTAGATTCTTTAGAGTCAGTTGATCCCGACACGATGGATAATCTACAAGGGGTGGTTGCACTTCGCCATCACACCCCAGATTCGGGTTTCAAAAGAAGTTTTACGACAAGGTGGAATAATATTAAAGACAAAGAGGCCGTGAATTTCAATTCATATGCACTCTATGCTTATGATTCCGTATGGTTGCTTGCTCATGCCCTCGATGCCTTCTATAAAGGTGGTGGGACCATCAGCTTTTCGTATGATCCGAAATTGCGTGACGCCAATGGAAGTGCAATCCACTTATCGGCACTTCGTACTTTTAATGAAGGCCAGAAATTACTCGAAACAATTCAGAGTACAAGATTCACTGGTCTGACGGGGGAAATTCAGTTCGACAAGGAGAAGAATTTGATTCATCCAGCATATGATGTTCTTAACATTGTTGGAACCGGCTCAAGAAGGCTAGGGTTTTGGTCAAATTATTCTGGCCTCTCTGTTGTTGCTCCGGAGATTTTATATACTAAACCTCCAAATACATCGACCGGTAATCAACATCTTTACGACAGTGTAATATGGCCTGGAGATACTACAGTGAAGCCTCGAGGATGGGTTTTCCCTAACAATGGGAAGGCTTTACGTATTGCCGTTCCCTTTCGAGTCAGTTACAAAGAATTCTTAACTAAAGACAAAGCTCCACCGGGAGTAAGAGGCTATTGCATTGATGTGTTTGAAGCTGCTGTGAATCTGTTGCCCTACGCAGTCCCACGAACCTACATGTTATATGGAGATGGTCAAAGAAACCCAAGCTACAGCAATCTCGTGTATGGAGTTGCCAATGATGTGAGTATTTTCTTGAAAGCCTCTTAAGGTGGCCTTTTCTTGATAGTCATAGTATTTGCTTGTTTTATTCTTCAGAATTATGATGCAGCAGTTGGAGACATCACAATTATTACAAATAGGACAAGGATTGTGGATTTTACACAGCCTTACATGGAGTCTGGGCTTGTTATAGTTGTTTCTGTGAAAGGAGCGAAATCCAGTCCATGGGCGTTCCTCAAGCCATTTACCGTGGAAATGTGGTTAGTCACTGGGGGATTCTTTCTTTTTGTCGGAGCAGTTGTTTGGATTCTTGAGCATCGGATAAATCACGAGTTCCGGGGACCACCAAGGCAACAACTTATTACAATCTTTTGGTTAGTATCATTTCCATGTTAAAAGTCCTCCGAGTTAGTTACTCACTACGGTCTGCATATCTAGCGTGAGCACGACTTTAAAGCACTGATATATTTGCGTGAATATCATGTTTGGTTCTGTAGAATTGTTTGTTATAGCAAATGTAAGTGCAGTCAAGACTATATAATTTGGGATCCTGAGATTAAAATTCATGAATGTAAAAATGAATTCACATCGGGATATACCATCTTCGTCAGTTCAGGATGAAAATATAGAGATTGTAACTTTTGAGTCAAACATTTTAAGAACTATTTTTTTCCCAAAAGTACCCCTAAGTTTAAATTTTTCTAATTTTTAAGTCTAATCTTACAAGCATAAATTTAGAAATTCATAAAATTATTAGGAACATCCTAAATAGAAAGTAGAACTCCTTGAGTTGTACGAACAGGGTATATATATATATTTTTTTTTTTTTTATTATTTTGATAAGTAAAGAATATATATAAATACCGGCGTCAAAACAAGTAATGCTGCCTTTGTACACTAGGAGTATACAAACTACTCAGCTCTAAAACTATTCACAAAATCCACAAAAGAATGCCCGAGAGATTGATCTGTCACAGAACACCACAAAAACATTGTGTGCAAAAAACAGTCTCTCAATTGATCCAGTGAAACCTCACTATTATCGAAAATTCTCCTATTCCTCTCTTTCCAAATAGTCCACCAAATACCCACGGGAATGGCACCCCAAAGAATATTGCTCCTCCTACAATTGGAACGAGACCAACTCAAAAGCATCCCCCAAATAGAACTGGGCATTACCCACGAGATCCCAAAAAGCCCCAGAACAGTATACCATAAAGAGCGAGCCACCGGACAATGCATTAACAAGTGATTAACACTCTCTTCGTCACCTTTGCACATTCCCCTTTTGTGAATGTTTTCTCCCGTAAGAATCGCCTCATGGCAAGCTTCCCAAACAAAAAATGCAACGCAACTGGGAGCAATACTCCAAATTCCTTTCCAAGGAAAGGGATCCCCCTCTCTGCCCAACATAGCACAAAAATAAGATTTAACAGAGAACTTTTTGCTTTTCGATGCAACCCACCTTGCCTTATCATTTCTGCTCCCGTCAATCTGAAGCGAATAAAGCGAAGTGAAGAAATTTTCACAAACCTCCATCTCCCAATCTTGAAGATCCCTACGAAACAAGGGATTCCAGACCACTCTACCCTTATCAATATGCAACACCGAACTAACATAGCAGTTTTTGTCCACCGCCAAATTGTACAACTTAGGATAGACTCTCCATAGTTCTTCTTCCCCACACCAACAGGGTATATATATATAACTTGACCAAATACATTATCTTACCATCTATGGTCATCGTCAAGAAACCAGGCTAGCGTGAGAGGATGATACAAAGTATGAGGCACACGCTACAGTTTAAGCGTTTAAGTTAGCGATTCACCATGGTAAAGCTCTGATTCCACAGACTACGGTTGGTTTAGTTTTCTTTTAAAACCTTTATCTTTTGCTTGCGGTAAGTTTGAAAAATCTCTTCAGAAAAAGGTGATTGTGTAAAAACACCTGTGGCTCGCCCATGTCTGCCTCTAGTCTTTCCTCCATTTCTTATTGTTTGGTTTGGTGAACTGATTTTGGTTTTACATTTTGCAGGTTTAGTTTCTCAACGATGTTTTTTTCTCACAGTAAGTTGCCTGGGGGTCATTTTTTGACTAAATTCATTCATATAACTTGATTTACTAAGACTAAATTAAATTTCTCAAATCCTGTGCAAATACCAAAACTGACACTCATTTAGAGTACATTTCAATCCTAGAAAATCCACAAATTTCCTAAACCAATTTTCCCCATCACTCTATGCAGGAGAGAACACTGTGAGCACTTTGGGACGCTTAGTGCTGATCTTATGGCTCTGGGTAGTGTTAATCATCAATTCAAGCTACACCGCCAGTTTGACCTCAATCCTCACGGTGCAACAGCTGACATCACACATTGAAGGGATTGATAGCTTGATCTCTAGTACAGATCCAATCGGGGTTCAGGATGGATCTTTTGCATATAATTATCTGCTCGAAGAGCTCAACATAGCTCAGTCCAGACTCAGATCATTGAAAAACCAGGAAGAATATGCTAATGCCCTTCGTCGAGGTCCAAAAGGCGGTGGTGTAGCTGCCATTGTCGATGAGCTTCCATATATCGAGCTCTTCATGTCCAACACCAAGTGCGAGTTTAGGACTGTCGGTCAGGAGTTCACAAAAAGTGGATGGGGATTTGTAAGTAACTTTTCCAGCCTTACCTGTACATACAGTATGTATATATATATATGCTGTTGTTGTTTCTGGAATCTGTAATTCATGTGCATAGAGTAGTAAGTTCTGAAAAGTTTCCCATTATATTCCCTTAATTCAGGCATTTCAAAGGGACTCTCCTCTTGCAGTCGACTTATCAACAGCAATTCTCCAACTCTCTGAGAACGGTGACCTACAAAGAATCCATGACAAGTGGCTGTCACGTGATTTTTGCTCTGCACAAGTGACCCAAATCGAAGACACCAGCCTCTCTCTTGGCAGCTTCTGGGGCCTATTCCTCATTTGCGGTATAGCATGCTTCATTGCTCTTACAGTGTTTTTCTGTAGGATGTTATGCCAATACCGTAGATATAGCCCCGATGGCGAGGAGCAGGAAATTGCGGAGCCTGAACCTGCAGGGCCTGGCGGGCCCAGCAGACGCACCTTGCGCTCAACTAGCTTCAAGGATTTGATTGAGTTTTACGACAAGAAAGAAGCTGAAATAAAAGAAATGCTGAAGCGGAAGAGTATTGAGAGACGACAAGCCAGCCAATGCTCAGACGGGCATCAGAATTCGCTTCCCTAAGGGGAGTAAGTTTGTTTCCAGACCGGTGTTTTTTCCCGATGCACCTGGCCTTCTGTATATTCTCAACCAAAAACCACCAGCAGATGTAGAAACTAATTCTTAAGATACAAATTGGTTAGAATTTAGATCTTAATGCATACAGATTTAATTGAAACAATTATGGATATCTTAGCCACATGTTTATTAGAACTAGTAAGGTTTGTGCACGTGGTGTTAATAATTTTTTTAAAAGTGATTTGTTAGTTTCTTTCTTTTTTTTTGTTGACTTTGAATTATTAGATTTTTTTGTGTTTTAATTTTTACAGTTTTTGAAACTTATAAATTATGTTCTTGTGTATTTAGCATTTTTTATATTTTGTTTTTCAGTTATTTATAATATATGCTTTTAGTCATTGTATAGCAACTTATCATACATTTTTTTTGTTGGTTATTTTTAAATCTCTTTTTTTAATACCAAACATGAATTTATTCATTTTTATCAGTGTGTAAATTGAAAACAATTCAAATTATCTTAGATAAATACATTGTTGTTGGAGACTTTGTTTATGTTGTTTTTGGAATTTATAACTCTTTTTTTTATAAATATTGTGTTGGAGAAACAAACTTTCAACCTCAAAGTATATAATTACACTAAAAATACAAAATTCCACCAAAGTATCTATGAAGTTCCACTTTGTCACACCTAACTTAAGTTTTGTGTCATTTTCATATCATTTTATAACTTTTTGTAGTTTACCCCCTAGTCACGACGAAGGTTACCAATCTGACATTAAGGTGCACATGAGATTTCATTAAATTTTGGTCATTTTCTAACAACGTTTTATCTGTTTTTATTACCCAAAGAGAAACTTCTTTTTCTTCTTCTCCAACAACTTTTTCTCTGTTTTTTCTCTATCAATGACCTCTTATGTAAATTTTAATTGAGATAAAACTCAAGAGTGTATGAAATTTTTATTCAAAATTTTATATTGAAAAATAAATAAAATAGAGAAGAATCATATTAGATATCATAGAGATATAACTGAAGATCAGATAATCACAATCAGGTGTCAAAGTCACTACGAATAAGAACCCACAAAAAATTAAAGATGTCATAGCTCCCGACATTTCTCCATTTCTTTCTCGTACAACACAATACACAAGCATGCACCACGAATTCCAAAACCCAAATTTGAACTCATCACAAATGTATACGACAAAGATGAGGCACCCCATGGTTCAATCCGTCTTCATCATCCCTAGCTTCAACTCAAATAAATTTCTCATCGGCACCGTTGATATTGTTTATGGTTTGATTGGACCAAATTATCGATCTTAAACATTATTTGTCACCGTATCTATCACTACGATTACCAGACATGACATCATCACCACCAAATTTGACATGTAATATGGAAATGCTACAAAATTACGTTGAAGGCCAAAGTGGATTTGGTGGATACTTAGGGAGAAATTTTGTATTTTGGACTACTTTCGATGGGACCAAAATATGATTAGCTCTCCAAATTGAGTCGTGCTATTGAGACCCCCCGTTCCTCCAAGTTGACTCCCCTTTTTCTTTTTTTTAATCACAAAAATACCCTCAAGTCTGAAGACAATTATATCCTTGCAACTGATAAGTAGACCTTCATCCTATTTTTCTAAACCAAAAAACTTCTAAGTAAACCTCCACCCCAAAACAAATATGTCCCATTCTTCCTAACTTCAAAATGTTCATCTCCTTCATCTCTAACAAAAGTCTCCAAAACATACTCATTCTTCCCAAGTCATTGTTCTTCAAACCCTTTTTCTTCCTCCAACAAATATACCTCTTTATTCCCAAACATATATTGTTCTTCTTCATCTTCCCCTTCTTTTGTTGTGAAAGCCTTCTTCCACAACCAAAAATCTTTTTCAACTTTCCAAAAAAACCTAGGGCTTCAAGCCTTCAACATTGAGTGTGAAAAAATCAAGCGTGAAAAAAAGAAGCTAATATGACTATTGTGGTAAACATTTAAAACGTTTTTTTTTGCTTAAAATTGTTTTAAAAATATTTGTTTCTTCTTAGAAAAAAAAAAGTTTTTCATCGTGTACGGTTCGGACATGGAATTCCGAACATTTTTTATTTGTTCCACCCTGAGTGACTTAACATTTCTGATTTGTTCCACCTTGGGTGGTCAAACTTTTTGTAAATGTTCAACTGATGGCGGATAAACATTGTTCCACCTACATACATATTTTATCCATTTTTCAACTGTAGGAGAAGATGAAGATGGGTTATGATGAAGATGGCTTTGTGTTTTGGGGAAAGGATTGCACAAAAGAAAAAGGAGCATAAGGATTGAGTGTCTCTTTGGAGATAGCGCAGAAGCCGTCTTCTTCGTATGGAGGGGAGGGGGTATCAGTTTATTTCAAGATGGGTAGTGGGGTGTTGGGTTTTGTGAGTGAGTAATGTAACATTGTGTGTTCAAAAATCAAGAAGGGTAAAATAGGAAATCAAGGGGGGTACACTCATAGGTATCAAAGTATTTTAAAATAAAATGGGGGTATACTTAGATGGGGTGTCAATTTGGAGGATCCGGGGGTCTAAATAATGCGACCCCCCCTCTAAAAAAATTACACAATTAATCTTACATTGCACCCCAACCTACGAAGTGTCTCACTTTCATACCTTATTTTTCTATTTGTCCCACTTTGCCCCCTTCTGTATATAGGTGTTGAAAATAGTAACAGAAATGGTATGTGAATGTCACATGAAGATTATTTTGATCATTTTTCTTGTGGTGCAAAATGAGATTTGGTTATAACTTCATTATTTAGTTACCCATTTAATATTTAAATATGTTTTTAAATAAAAATAATAAATAATTGTTTCAATAATCCAAAAATAATTATATGGCCAATTTACAATTTGTATCCACCAAAATAGTGTAAGGTTTGTCTCATAATGATATGCGATGTGTTGAGCATGCGATATGCAGTCAAATCTCAAATAGTGTCACCGTCGAAGATTATTACCTCTTTCGATTTTAGCCAAATTCCATCTTCGATCTCCCTCATTCAGACCCCTACAAACGTCGCGCCTGAAGTAGCAATCAGAGGCTATAGAGTATACTTACTAAAAACCCTTATAAAAACATGTGATTAACCGAAAACCAATAACCCATATCGTCGAATTCATCAAAAAGAGAGACGGACATAAATTAAGAGAAATGGTAAGGGTTTTATTGAAATACTCTTCAATTTTATTGGAGAAAATTGGGCATACAACCGGCTTGTATATGGCTTAAAACAAAGTATCGAAATTGAGAGGATGTTGACCAAGCTATGGTTCTAGATGATTTCGACCTCAGAGCATCTGTCATGGTGGTCGGATTGGATTATTTAAAGAATTATTAAAGAAAAAGTAAAGTTAAAGCATGTAAGAGGATGAAATGGGTGATGAGAAATTCATTGATTTCAGTGGTGGTTAGGTTTCATCGGAGAAGGTGAGTGGATCCAAATTCATATAAGAAATCAGATATGGGACATGTATCTATGGGTAAAAGTTTTCATATATTTTGTTTGCGTACTTTGTTTTCATCATCAAGTTAAAAAAAATTGATAATGAAATCAAACGCGTATCTATTTTCTGGGTTAAGAGAGAGAAATTTGGAGTGGACAAAACTCAGATCGGGTTTTTGGTTAATTTTTGTTTTGGGAACGACTGAAGATCAGAAAACATGTTGGATTTTTTCTCTAGATTTTCTTTCAGCAAGAAAAAAATGAATGGTGGACCCCCACTCCATTTGTTTTAACATTTTAACTTTACACACACATTTATATAATTTTTTTAGAAAATTATATTTTATTTCTTAATTTTTATTAGGTTAAAATACATTTAGCACCCTCAAAGTATACACTAAATTCATAATATTTCCCTCGAGTTGACACCCACAAGGAAATGTCAAATTAATGTGACTTTTCTAACGACTGTGTTTATGGTGAAAAATAGGAAGAAAAAAAATAACGTCAGATATTATTATGAAACAAACCTTAAGATTTGGGTGCACAATGTGATTTGGTGGATACTTTTGGGGGAAATTGTAATTTGACATAATTATAAGAAAACGACTATCCTTACAACTAATTATATTACATTCCTTACAACTAGGTTCTGAAGAAATGCAAAGTTATTTTGGACAAAAAACATTTTTGTTTTTTTTCAAGGCTTAGTTGTAAGGAAAGTTATAAAATTAGTTATAAGGCTAACAACGTTGTTATTATAAATTTTCTAATATTTAAATTAAAAATTAAAAAATTGCATTACTCTCAAAAATGAAATTTATAATTAATTTAATTTATTTTGTTATCATTCGCTTTCTTCTATCAACCTCATCATTCATAAACCCACCACCATTATCACCTCAAATAACACTATTAATCCAAAAATCAAAATTTTATTTATTTATTTATTTTTTTTGTCTAATTCTTTACTTCTTCGTTCAAATTAACTTATATGTGACAACAAAGTGCATCTTAGTGGTAAGACGTTTCACCTACACCAAATATGATATGGGTTTGATCGTTCGAGTCACCGTGGGGGAAAGTGGAGAACCACTATTGATCCTCTTTAAAAAAAAAAAAAACTATATGCAAAACTTCATCATTTATAGACTCACCACTACCACAACCTTAAAATTTCACTATTTACAAATCTAAATTAATTTTTTTGAATTTTCAAATTTGAAAGATTGAAACTCAAACACATATGAAGATTTGAAAAATTGATGATTTGGAAATCTAGCGATGTCCTATTCTACCTAAACATCCATTGTCATGCTTACAATCACCCCAAACACCACTCTTAACCACCACCACTGGCATCCCTACAATCGCCGCCACTGCCATCACCATTCACCACCACCAAAAAAACACGTTCACCTTACTTTACTAGAACAGAAAAATAAAATATTTTTAGCTTCCGTTAAGTCACCGTTAAAACTGGATGACAGTTAGAGATAATGACTAAAATTGCATATATCTTTAAAAGTATAATGACAATTTTGCTTGAAACATAATACAATGGCAAAATGTAACAATTAATCAATGTACAATGGCAAAATTAACTATTCCCCCCCCCCCCCACAAAAAAAGTTAATTTTTTATTTGATTTGATTCATTTTTTAATTCTTTACTCCTTCCTTCAAAATAATTCATTTGCAAAATTCATCAATTATAGAAACATCACCACACAACTTTGAATTTCACTTTTTACAAACTCAAATTCAATTTTTTGAATTTTCAAATATTCAAATTGAAACCAAAACTCATGTGGATATTTGAAAATATAATGATTTGGAAATCTTACAATGTTGTATTTCATCTAAACCACCACTGTCATCCCTACAATTACCGCCACCACAGCCCCAAATTAACACCACCATCCCTACAGTCGTCAGTACTACTATCACCACCATCAAGAAATGCATTCACCCCGCCTTATTCAAATAGAGACATAGAATCTTTTTAGCTTTCGATTAGTCGGACTTTTTTTTAGAACGTCTTTCATTTCTTAGTTTCTATCCACTTTCGGCGTCAAATTACTAAGCAAAAAGATAATCTAATTAATTTTAGGACAGACTACTTGAAAGGATGTCGGTTGGTGGCAATATCTTCCAATAAAAAGAGAGTTGTGGTAGAAAAAAAGAAAGCCGATAGCTAGGGGAGGGGAATAGAGAGATTCTCATATGTAACTACCTCGGGTCCTATGAAGAGGAGCAAGCAAGTTAAAAGTAAAAGAGGTTTGAGGTTTCGAAAGCAGTTATAGAGAGGAGTAAAATATTTGAATCCAATTATTTATGATTACTACAATTTGTTTTGTTTGTAATATCTATAAGTTTGAGACTAGTATGATAGTTTTTAATACTGCTTGTATTAGTCTAAAAATTCAAAGAATTAAACTGTAGATTTTAGTTTTTAGTTTTTTTTTCTAACAAAACACACAAATTCATCAAATGGTTCTTCATTTTTTTCATCTTCTTAACATTATGACACATTTTCTTAACTCATTTCTCTTATTTTATTAATGGGTAATAACTAAACATGCTACAAATTTACTTAAGACCTCGATACTCACCAACAATTATATTACTCCCTCCGTCCCTAAATAATCGTCCTAGTTGACCCAGCGCCCAGTTTAAGAAAAAGCAATTTACTTGATTATTTATATTGGTTTAATGTGTAGTTTCATTTAAAGCACATGTATATGTGGCTCATAATTAAAGTAGAGTGAAAAAGTAAGGGTAAAATGGTAAAAGTGATGTTCTAAAAAGGTAAGTTTCAAATTAGACAATTATTTTGGAAAGGATGGACGATAATTTATGGACGGATGGAGTATTATAGATACAAATTTTCATATAAATCTAATAATATTTTTCCCGAACATATATAAGAAAGTAAAATCATATTACTTTTTAGTTTCAACTGAATAAGGGTATTTTTGTCATTTTATAAAATATTGAGCGACATTTGTAACGATAATGATAGGAAGAGGAAACTAATAAGAAAATCAAAATACAAGACGAAATGAATATAATTAAAAAATGTTGGACCTAACTTTAAAATAGTTACAAGTCAAGGGATCAAATTATTATTTAATTATTTATGAAATTAATTAGTCTATGACAAATTTACTCTTTTGGTCTTAATTAATGGTGGGTGATTTATTCTATTTATGTCTATTTTTTTCCAATCATTATTGTTTGACATGGTAAATTTATGCGTATTGTCCTTAACAAAACTCACAAATTCATCAAATGGTTCTTCATTTTTTCCATCTTCTTGATAATATAACACATTTTCTTAACACATTTCTCTTATTTTATTCATGGGTAATAACTAAACATGCTATAAATTTGCTTAATATCTCGATACTCACCAATAATTCTATTATTATAGATACAATTTTTCATATAAATCTAATAATGTCTTTCCATAACACATTTAAAAAAGTAAAATTATATTATTTTTTAGTTTCGAATAAAGTTTTAATGTCTTTCTCTAAAGGTAAATTTTTGTCATTTTAAAAATAATGCGACATTTGTAACGATAATTTGACGAGAGTTCTTGGTAGTGTAGGTACTCAAGACGAAATATTTAATTAGGAGGGGATCAAATTATTATTTAATTATTCATGGAATTAATTAGCCTATGAAAAATTACTCTTTTGGCCCTAATTAATGGCAAGTGATTTATTGTATTTATGACTATTTTTTTTCAATCATTATTGTTTGGTATGGTAAATTTATGTGTATTGTCCTAAACAAAACGCACATTCATCAAATGGTTCTTTATTTTTTTTCATCTTCTTGATATTATGACACATTTTCTTAACTCATTTATCTTATTTTATTCATATGGGTAATAACTAAAAATGCTACAAATTTGCATAATATTTTGATACTCACCGAAAATTCTATTATTATAGATACAATTTTTCATATAAATCTAGTAATGTCTTTCCCGAACATATTTAAGAAAGTAAAGCCGTATTATTTTTTAGTTTCGAAAAAAGTTTTACCGTCTCGACAGAGTAAATATGTTTTTGTCATTTTAGAAAATAATGTGCGACATTTGTAACGATAATGGTAGAAGGGGAAAAATGATAAGAAAATCAAAATATAAGACGAAATGAATAAAATTAAAAAATGTAGGACCTAACTTAAAAATAGGTACAAGTCAAGGGATCAAATTATTATTTAATTATTCATGGAATTAAAATTTTGAATTGTAATTTCAAACATCTCAATTCCGTAAAACTAATTATATACTGAAACCTAAGAATTTAAATTCAGAATTTTGATCTTTTTCTCCTCTATTACTTTACATAATAACAACTCACCATTCTTTCACCACGACCACCACCACAGCCGACCACCACCACTATATGCTATTTATTTTTAAAAATATAAAAAATTATAAATTTGTTGTTAACAATATTTGAACATTTGTTATTTGAAATCACTAACCACCACTATCACTAGGTTAGATTATATATTTGACATATTTTTTAAATCTTATTTTAACTACAATCTAGAATAACAATTGAATTTCACATATTATTTAAATCATGGAATTACTATGATTTTTAAAGTAAATTTTACATTATTTAAATTTCTTGACATGTAAATATTTATAGAATTTAAAAATGATACAATCGGACCCTCAATTCAGATCTTGTCCTTTTGACTATTTATCAAGGTTTATTTCTCTTATCTATTATGTTTGAATTACCCTTCTACAATTACATATAAAACCTTTAGTTGTTGATTTTGTTTAAATTATAGTTCGATTGATTCTAGTATGTGAGTTACAAATGAACCCCTCAGTTATATATTATGTTTGAATTACCCCTCTACAATTACATATAAAACTTTTTGTTGTGGATTTTGTTTAAATTATCTCATTAGTTATGAATTTTGTTTATCTCAATTATTAATTAAACTGATCATATACCGACACGTGCCTATAACACGGGCACACAGTATACTAGTATACCTTACTTGAGATCACATCTAAGCAAAAGAAACTCGTCGGATGTTTAAATGCGTGCCACTCATTGGTACCGGTAAAATAAATAAAATCTTGTTACAATCATGCAGGTTGAAAAGTGTAAGAATAATAAACTAAAACTAGATTAATGTGTCTTCATGGGGTTATGCCACACGTTTGATTTTTAAATCAGTTGGTCAGATTCCAACCACATAGATATGTGTGTGCTAGGTCGGTTTAATTTTTAAATCAGTTGGTAAGACGTGATCATTTCTTCCTCATATTTTGATTACATCTCTCTTTAATTTATATTTTATTTTACTTTTTCTCTGTGATGATAAAAAATAATCTTAATTTGTAAGATGGAGTATCACTCTCCCATACTAAAGACTACTAACATATTGTGAGCCAGGTCAATAAGACCCGACTTAAAGAAAATACTCGTATTGATGTCTTTTTTAAGTTTTTGCTTTGAAAATTAAACGAATAAAACTTAACTTCTCTGAGTGCTCAAGACTAGTCCCGAGCCGAGCTCAAGACTAATCCCCGAGCGGCCGAGCCGTAGGACCACAAGTGACAATATAAGCTATGCGAACAAGTTTTTGGCACAATGTTGAAAACCTACAATTAAACTAAAACAACACGTTATTAATATATCTACGCGCTTATTTATTTTTAAGTTTCAGTTATGAGAACGTAGTTGTATAAAAACTTGGCAACTGGAGTTTTGTTGCTCATGATCCTATCCAGCTCGATTCATTCAGAGTTTTGGTTCGGTTCGATTCGAAAAATGGACAAGAATGATGATGATGCACTGATGTCCAATCAAGAGGACTCAAAGATGGACAGAGACGAGGGAGCCACTTTCTTTGATTATTTTTGAATTCAGGCCCCCGCAAATATCGGTCAACGGTCCCTATTGTGCGGTCACCATCATTCCTCGCCAAACAAACGGTGGTTAGAAAATCAAAAACATTGTAATACTAATTTAAAAATACCTCCAAACTCTGGAGAGAAACACGAGAGATCGCTCAGAGGCCTAATTAGCCAGCTTTCCAGTTTCATGGCCTAAGAAGACAGTTCTTGAGAGGGCAAGGGCAGACACAGATCAACTTTGTACAATCAAAATACATATTTAGAAAATTTTAAAAAAAGGAAAAAGGAACAGAAAACAAAGAAGAACAGAAGCAAATGACGAAGATTTGTCCAAGAAAAGTTACGTTATAACCTCAAAAGAACTATCGTCTTGCGGGTCACTCTCCTCCGTCGTTGCGCATATTCCTTCTGGAACCAAGTCCTCTCTTGTTGGATTGGAAGCTCAATTCATTATCGACAAATACAATTACAGCATCTCCCTTCTCCGTCTCCTCCTCCTCCGGTTGCTATGGGAAGTTCTTCTACCTTTTCCTCCGGGGAAATGACAGCCGCATCTACCTCCTCATCGTCGTCGTCCGACTATGATGGGAATAAAGACTCTTCCGATTTGGTTGCTTTGAAGATCAGTCTATTGGGAGATTGTCATATAGGCAAAACAAGTTTTTGGTTAGTACTATTTAGTAATTTTGTGTTCTTAATTGTTACTTGTTATATATACTTCCGGTTAATGTTCACTTTAGTATCAATACTCTTTTATACACACTATATATTAGAATCAGACCACTGGCTATCCGGGCATCACTACAAAATGATGCCCCGGCCACGCGATTAATTGCTAGTGATAGGCTGGTGGCCTCTTGCTACTACTTGCCTAGTGTTTCATATCATATGTTGTATTTTCCGGCTTGTTTTACGTTTATCAGTTCATTGAATATAGATCTTTATCATAGCTTTATTTCAGTTCTGTTTCTTGTTATAGGCAAAGTACGTAGGGAAAGATAAAAAGGAAGAGATTACGGGGATAAATCAGATGGATAAAACTCTCTGCGTTAGAGGAGCACGGATTGC
Organism: Codonopsis lanceolata; assembly: GCA_013146195.2. NCBI lineage: Eukaryota > Viridiplantae > Streptophyta > Magnoliopsida > Asterales > Campanulaceae > Codonopsis > Codonopsis lanceolata. The sequence goes on from CM028380.1 coordinate 52,779,006, forward strand.
TTATAGTATTTGGGAAGTGGGCGGTGATGCATATTGTCTAGGTAAAATTTCTATGCAACTTTTCTTTCTATTTCTTGAAAAATGAAATGATGTTTTCGCAAGTGAAAAACGTTAACGTTATGCTGTGTAGGAAATGATAATTCCCGGAATCATTTTCCAGCTGCTTGCAAGGACTCTGTAGCTATGTTATTCATGTTTGATTTAACAAGTCGGTGTACCTTAAATAGGTAAATAATTATATGATTGTAGTTTCTCAATTCACTTGAAATTTCGCTGGAATCCAATTCCTGTTTCGTTCGTGGCAGTGTTATCAAGTGGTATGAGCAAGCAAGGAAATGGAATCAGGTAAATACTTTTTGAATCGATACACCAGTGAAAGAAAATGGAAATGTCATGATTCCCTTTACAATTAGCATCAAAAACTTGGGTAAGACTGTCTTACGGATCATTTTTATAAGACGGATCCTCTTTATCCAATCCACAGTGTATTGGTGGGTTGAACTGTAAGAGGGTGAATCTCCTTCTTACGAATAAAAATCCGTAAGATGGTGTTTTACACTAGACTTACCCCAATTCTATTCCTGTTTCCGATTTTTCACTTATTGAATGACTTGTTCGTAGACTGCGCTTCCAGTGATGGTAGGAACCAAGTTTGATGATTTCGTCCAATTACCAATAGATTTGCAGTGGACAATCGCTAGTCAGGTAACTTTTCTTGTTTGTTCAATATTTAATTTCGTTTATTTCATCGATTATGTTGGCCTGTTGGGTTAAAAGGAAAACGACAGAAATTTTTGACACATTTCTACTTGTTTTGAAAATATTTTGAATTCCTTGTTTACTTGGTTCGCTTTTCTCCTTCCACAAAAAATACTAGATGAAAATTTAGGGTTTACACCTAACAATGTGAACATTTGACAATTGAGCCTAAAGTCTCTACACATAACTACTTAAGTATGTTGGTGACTGTAAGGATTCAAAATCAAGGTCTTATTTAGTGCAGTTTTTTCAAAATGTAACATTTTTAAAACACAATGTTTTTAAAATGTAATTTTTTTCTTATAACTATGTTTGAGAAACTATTTCAAAACGTTATTTTTATATAAACAGAGTAATCGTAAAAAATGACACAGCGTTCTAAAACTTTAGTTTTCCCTCACCATTCCAAATTGGAGCGTTTCTAAACACAACATATTTTTAAAACGTTATATTGAAACATTTTAAAATAGAAAATGTTACATATTTTTTATTAACGTTTTTTGGTCAAAACACTTCACCAAACAAACTCCAAATTAGTCTAGAGGGAGCAATAAACAAGCCAGCTGATTGAAAGGGACTCTTACGCCCCTTTATGGACTTTATGAAGAAAAAACATCAGATTTGTAATGAATAATGATCCTATGAAAAAAAGGTAAAGAGGAAGATAGAGGGAAAAAAGTGAAAACCACATGTAATCACAAACCAAAAAAAAAATGTGTGTCCAAACAGGGCCTTAGATATAAGTCATTTTTTAAGACTAAACGCACCAAACTTGACCTTTGCAAGGGAATAATGGCATGAAAGCTGATTGATTGCCATTTGCCAACCATGTATAATTAATTGAAGGAAAAATTTAGACGTAAAATAGGTACTCTCAACTGTCTCTATTAAACTACATTGATAATCGTTGAATCAATCAATATCCCGAACCTAAGAGAGGGGACTTGCAAGTGGATATGGTTCCCCACTAAATTACTTGGTCTAGTCTAATAAGGACTCCCAATTGAGCAGCTTTATATTTCATTCTAGAAGTATTTGTATCAATCTATTAGGGGTGACAATTGGGTAGCTAAGCTTTAGTTTGGAAAAATTAATATATTCAATTATATCCATTAATGTTTAATGAGTATAATTAGATAATATCCAAATTTATCCACCGATAATTAATTTGGTATTACCCAAATTTATTCAATAAACTTTTATCGTTTACAAAAAAAATACAATTATATTCACTAAAGTAGGTTAACTTTGATCAAATGCTTCAAGGAGCAAGGAAATCGTTAAGGGTGTGGGGATTAAGAAAAAGAAAATAGGAATTTCAATAGATATGATTTATACTCTGCCGTCCCTAAATTATTGTTAGACTTTCTTTTTTTCGCTCATCATCATCTCAAAATAGTTGTGTTGTTTGTAAACTTTCGTTTTAAAGAAAACAATTTTACTATTTTATTTTTACTTTGTTTTACTACTTTAAAAATGATCTCACTTATATATGGACTTTAAAGAAACCACATATTATATAAATATTAGAAGTGACAATTTTCTTCTACGCTCATTTATCAGCCCAGACCGCCTAACAAATAATAGGTATGATGGACATGATCATTTAAGACAATTAATTATGATTCGCTAAATGAACACCCACCCTAAAGCTCATTCTCTCGCTCTTCTAATTTCGCTATAATTTTTGCTCTTTCTCATCTCTCAATTCACTTGAAGAATTTATTCATGATTAGCCTCTCTCTCTCTCTCTCTCTCTCTCTCTCTCTCACACACACACACACCTCACACACCGACTCTCATAGATCACGCACAGTGCATAACTGCAACTACAAAATATGTGGTGCACCGGTGCTTTTTCCTTCTACCTATTTGGCTGTCTCATGTACTACCTTTAATTGTTTTTTTTTTATATATATATATATATATATATATATATATATATATATATATATATATATATATATATATATATATATATATATATATGCAATAATTATTTTATATGTTTTGTTTTATTTTGTTTTTAAGCAAAAGTTAATGTCTGTGTTAATTACAAGTGAATATTGGGTATCACAGTGATATCACATTATTCATGTCGCCAACCTTCCCTCAACCCCCCCCCCCCCCCCATAACAAAAAAAATATTTAAAAAAGTAGCTTTCCTCTTTGGTTTGTCTCAAAATAAATAAAAAAAATTGTTAAAGGAAATTATTGTTTTGTATTTATTATATTTATTTGATAATTTTGTGTTAATGAAGAGATGGGCGTCCACGGACGCCCATGCCCATTTGTTGTCCGCTCATATATGATCGCGTTATTAAATTTGACACTTAATAAAAGACCTCACTTACTCAAAACTATCTTTTCAAAAAAGATCACACTTACTCAAAATTATCTTTTATGACTTTTTTTTTCATGAAAACCTCATGATACCCTTACCGAGTCGATTAAACAATTCAAGAGTCGATAAATCGACTCATGAATCGATCAAAATGAATCTTGGGTCGATTGGATTTGAAAAGATAGAGGGAGACGAGCAAGCTTACCTCGACGGCAGTGACGAAGGAGGCTTTGACGATGGTGAAGGATGTAGAAAATGGTGTGCGCTACAAGAAAAGTGGCGGAGTGCGCAATGGGGAGGTACGGAGGACAGAGATTGCATCGCGAAGAGAGAACGAGAGAACGCGTGGATGGCACTACCGACTCATGCGCAAAGATTGAAAGAGCTATTTAGGGTTTGGGAGTTATAACCCAAAAACCCCAATTTGGGTTCAAACTTACCCCAATTTGGGACAGTTTCAGCACTATTCACTATTCCAACTCAAACCCTTCACACCAAATCTTACACCAAAAAGCATATTCCTTATCATATTCTATTTTGATTTTCTACTTAACATTTAAAATTGTAATTATTAAGATTACACAATTAATAATTATTATATTTAATAAGTTTATTTTTATAATATTATTTATATAATTAATTATATATTAAAATTAGTAATTTAATATATTTTAAATTACAAACCATTTGATAAATACAAACACATACATTATGATAAAGCAAGCAATACATCTATTTAAATGTTAAAAACTATTTAAGTTGTATGTCTTTTTTTATTTTTTATTTACCTAATAGATCAATTTATTATAATTTATTATTCTTTTTTAATGCTTTAAAATAAATTACATTATTAATATTTATTACATAGCGATTATTAGTTATTAATCAATTAAAATATTTTTAAATTCATAATATAAATTATGAATAATTTATTGTATTTAAAAATCAATTTTTTTGTTTTAAAAAAAAAGTGGGTCCCATCAACCCCAATTAGGGGTTAGATGAATAGTATTACTCCAAATTTGGGGTGACGCTATTTATGGTCTCAAATTGGGGAGAGGTTTAGGGGTTGGGTTAGAATAATTTGATGTAAATTTGGACACAATTTAGTGATTTGGGATATCGGTTGGAGTCGCCCGATGGGCTTTGTAGGAAGTTGCAATCTTTTTTGGTGAAGAGGTCATAAAGGATAAAATTTCTGGTCAAAAGGCTACATTCGATAAATATCACATTGCAATGGAGATAATGAGGGTGAGGTGGGTTGCTCTACGCTATTGGGTAACCGAACCGGTAAAATGGGTAAAACACGTTTATAATTTTTATATGATGTCTATTGGGTGAACTATTTAATTAGCACCAAATTACTATAATGGGTTTTAAATAGTTAATTGAATAAGTCTTTCATAATATATAATTAGATGTATTCCAAGGACTATTAGACTCTGTTTATTTTACGGGAAATAACTTTCGAAAAACATTTTCATCATTTTTCGATATTTGATAATCTCAGAAAAATGTAGTCAACGAAAAAGTTTTTCTTAGTCAACGAAAAATGAAGCATTTTTTTTCGAAAAATAACTTACGGATTTATTTTTCATAAGTCATTTTCCGAATGTTCGAGCACTCCTCTGTCCCCTTCCACAATTACACATATTTACATATACGCATAATATTTCACTCAATAAATAATTTTTTTAGAAATATAAATGGAGTTTGTGCACAATATTTATAAATACTCACCACGTCCTAAAATTAGTATCAACTATATTATTTAGAGACGTTTCAAACATTGTCCATTTTTAAAAAATGTTTTTTTCATATCAATTTTTTTTATTTGTATATGTGAGATTGAAAAAAATATGGATTATACTTTATTTATTTATTTATATATGGTTTTCCGTAACATTTTTCGTATATTTGTCAAATACCTGAAAATATTTTTCGACATATTTTCAAAAGATTTATCAAACGCCTAAAAACAAAATCTTTTCATTTTTTAAAAATTATTTTCCAGTGATCATTTTCTATAAAACAAATAAAGTCTTTTAGATTGATTAAAAATATTGTCACCCCACTATCAATTAAACATATAGCCCTATTATGAAAATAGCATCTATCGTTTAATGGATTTTAGGTGATATACTATAATGCAATCCATAACTAGTGTAGTCTCGCCATAGGCTAGTCTCGACTTTTCACACTTCTCATAAGTTCATAACAAGTAGCACGTGTCTATATGTTAATAGCTCGTAGAAACTTGTTAATTACGAAGCGTATATAGAGTTAAATGAGCTTTTTGTCGAAGTCACTCCTTATGCCTCTATTGGGCGTTTCAAAAGTTATCCTAGCATGATACCTTTTTTTTTTTTTTTGGCTGCAAAAGGTTGGAGGGGACATAGACCATACCTCAATCCTTAAAAAAAAATTAATTATTTTTAATGCCTTGAAAGGTCGGTCCGCTACGTGTAGCCCACACACTGGCCCACTGACTATCTTATAAATCAAACACAAGTTTTACCTCTACCCGATGTGGGATTGGGGTATTACAGGTATGACTCGAACAATTGGTGCTTTTGGGGAGGCTTTGAACACCCGATTAAGTCCCAGGGTGCCTCTGGTAGGACTTGAATACTCAACCTCTCCGTTAAAATACGTGAGTAGCTAAATGAGGCCTTTGGATAAGGCTTTAACAACAACGATGCCTCTGAAGAGACTTGAACACCCGACCTCTCTACTGAGAGTTGTAAAGTCCAGAGTGTCTCTAGTGCGACTCGAACATCCAACTTCTCCATTAGGAAAAGTGAGCAGTACCAATTGAGTTAGAGCTCGTTGGTTCCTAGCATGATACCTAGATATAGAAATAGTAAGTTTATTAATTAATATTAATATGAAGAGTATAGGTCAAATTTCATTAAAAAGAAAGGGTTGTTTCATTGCAAATGTTTCTCTTAATTTGTTGCATTTGGCAGGCAAGAACATATGCAAAGGCCTTGAACGCAACGTTATTCTTCTCGAGTGCATCCTACAACATAAATGTGAACAAGATCTTCAAGTTCATCACAGCAAAGCTCTTCAACTTACCTTGGACTGTGGAGCGCAATCTTACCATCGGGGAACCTATTATTGATTTCTAACATTATCGATAATGCATTATAGTAATTGTAGATACAAGTAAGAAAAAAAGAGAAGAAGGCGAACGGAATGATTGCCTAGTCGATCCGTGAGGAAGGGATCACACAACCGGTCACTGGATTTCAATGCTGGCCTCCCCAGTGAATATTCTGAGTTGTTTCTTTTAATTTTAAAGTTTAGTGGAGAGAGACTAAGGTAGAGGCGTATGTACGTACGTAGAGCCCCCCATCTCCTTTGTAATAGATGTGTACTCTCTTTTTTTTTTTCTTTACTTTTTTTTATAGGAATGAGAAAGAGTGGTTTATTAATGGCTAGTCTTAAAATAAAAATAAAAATAAAAATGATAGCCTCTTCATAAGAGCATCACCATTGTGAGATTTTTATTAATTTCCAATTAAGAAGTTGATAAAAATCTCCCCAATATGGTATTCTTATCGTCAATTAGGAAAAAGGGAAATTGATAAAAATCTCACCATTATGGTATTCTTACCGTCAACTAGGAGAAAGAGAGTGTGAGAGCTTCTTATTTAAGAACTTGTGGGAGGAGAGAGAGTGAGGGGACAACCAACCACTTTCTCACCTCACTCTCTCGGGTGTGTGTGGGGGTAGGGGTGGGGGTTTTGTTTTTATTAGATAATGTTAAATTTAATAATTTTTTGTGTAAAAAATTGTGTAAGAAGATTATACAATGGGAAAATATATTCTTAAATTGGTAAGAAGATAAAAATGTATAGATGACAATAGGATCTAATTAAAAAATTATGTAAGAATTTATAACATTGAGAATTATCTAAGGTCTGATTCCTGAATCCGTCAGAAATGGAAAGATGGCATACTGATAGTTTAAAATTATTTAATTAACGGTGCGACTTATAAAACTTGAATGTCATCTTCTTCATGATGGAAAATCTATATATACTAGTTATTTAGTCCGTGCTATGCACGGATACAATGTGGGATATATATATATATATATATATTTTTTTTTTTTTGTAATAATAATATAAATTTTAGACATTATAATTAGATTGTTAATCTCTTCCATGGTTTTTTTTTTATTGTTAATATTATTAAACGATTTTTTTACCTAAATACTTTTAAAATTAATATAAGTTTCTAGCTAACGTGAGATATATATTTTGTATTAATAATAATAGTAATTTTTTATCTAAAGAATTTTAAAATTAACATATAACTTGATAATAATATTAGAAGTCATTTTATTAAAAACTTGTAAAATCATAATTCATTTTTAAACAATGTAAGATAAACATCTTCTATTGATAATAATGGTATAAGTTTTTTATCAAAAAACTTTGAAAACCAACATCACTTTATAACAAATGTATGCTACATCTTTTCAATTAGTAATTAATAATAGTATTTTCAATACAAACATCAATTTCTAATCAATGTGTGATACATCTCTTCTATTGATAATAATAGTAAAATATTTTGTAACCATGTGAGATACATCTCTTGTAAAAGTGAAAGTCTTTAGTCTAAAGACTTTAAAATCTAACATTTTCTTTTTAAACAATGTGTTATACATCTCTTTTATTGGTAATAATATAAAAGAATTTAAACTCAACATCATTTTCTAGCCAATGTGAGATATACATCTTCTAATGGTAATAATGGTAAAAATCTTTTATCAAATATATATAAGTAAAAATCATTTTCTATGGTTCAGTCACCTCACCACCTTTGGATAAATCTTCATTCTAAAGCATCCATGTGAAAGCTTTAAAAACTTTTGGTTTTCTAGTGACTTTGAAAATCAACATCACTTTCCAACCAATGTAAGATGTATTTCTTCTATTGGTACTTAATAATAGAATTTTTAAAACCAACATCAATTTCTAACCAATGTGAGATACATCTCATCTATTGTTTTTTTTTTCCTCCTAAGGGGGGCATGGGAAGGGATCGAACCTGAGACCTCACACTTTGTGAAGCCTCATGTCTACCACTAGGCCACTCCCTTAGGGACACTCATCTATGGTTGAAAAATTAGTGTTTTTAGTGAAATAAATTGTGCAACTTGAGGCATTAATTTATTTACGTGTCATTTGTTTGTTGACGAAGGTAATTGCGCAAATGTGTTCTCCTCGGTGAGAGCATCAAAATGATATATTTATTTGTCCAAATCGAGTTTTGGATAATAAGATATCGAGAATTAAAAGTATAATACTTTTTAAAACAATTACTATTTTTAGTGAGAGAAATTGTGCAACTTGAGGCACGAATTTCATTACGTGTCATTTGTTTGTTGGCGAAGGTAATTGCGCAAATGTGTTCTACTCGGTGATAGCATCGAAATGATATATTTATTTGTCCAAATCGAGTTTTGGATGAATAAGATTTCAAGAGTTAAAGTATACTACTTATTAAAAAATTAGTGTTTTTAGTGAAAGAAATTGTGCAACTTGAGACACAAATTTCTTTACGTATCATTTGTTTGTTGACAAAAGTAATTGTGCAAATGTGTTCTACTCGTCAAGAATATCGAAATGATATATTTATTTGTCTAAATCAAGTTTTGGATGAATAAGATATCAAAGCTTAAAGTTTGATGTTAAATGCGAGTCATTAGAAGTAATATATAACCTTGAAGAGTTTTATCTCACATTGGTTAGAAGTAATGTTAGTTGTAATTTTTTTTAAATATAAGTCTTCTACTAATGACAATAGAAGAAGTTATATATACTAATACTAATACCCCTTATCATATTGATTATTATTATGTATTATTATTATCTAATGGTTAGAAAACAAAAAATATATATATCTTGTATTGCTAATAATAGTAAGTCTTTTATATAATCTAAAATAAAATAATTAAAAATCAACATTATTTTTTAACCAATGTGAGATATATATATACATCTTCTATTAGTAATAATGGTAGAAGTTTTTTATCAAAAAACTTTGAAAACAAACATCACTTTATTACAAATGTATTATGCATCTTTTCAATTAGTAATTAATAATAGTATTTTTAATATAAACATCAATTTCTAACAAATGTATGATACATCTATTCTATCTATATATATATAAAGCCTAGATAGTCTAAAAATAGTAATTTCCCGCCAAAATTTACATCCCTAAAATAGTAACCCCTATTTATAACAAGCATTTAATGAATCCTATAATTAAATAATACAAATTTAAATACCAATAACTCCTTGAAAGTAGAGCCTAGGAATTAGAACCATTGCATTCATTGTTTTGTTATCCAAACAAAACCTTTTATGCATGCAACATTTAGTTTTTCATTGTACCAAATAAACTTCAGAAAAATCATGGATGACTTTGCGCAAGAAATTTCATTGAAAAGAATCATAAATACTCACAATTAATTCTAACTGAATGACTAATATATATATATATGATTTTATTTATGATTTTTTTTGTACTTAACCATATTAAAAGTTATTAAAACAAATACTTTCAATGAAATCACAAAAACTTACAATTCATTATAACTACATGAAATATATGAAATTTTTTTGTCTATTTCATCGGACCAAAATTCTTAAAAGAAATATTATAAACAAAATTACAAATACTCATTATTGATATTAAATCATTGACTGACCAACAAAGATATATAGATTTGAAATTTTGTTGTCCATTTCATCATATTCTAAATTTAAAAATCATCAAAAGTTCATCTAAAACACGAATGCACATGATTAATTATAAATGACTGACAGATCTAAAAAATATATCGATTTAAAATAAATAAAATTTAACAAATACTTCAATTAACAAGAACTATATAATGGTAAATAACAAAATGAAACAAACAATATTACAACATAATTTTTCCTCCAACAAAGAGGAAATGTTTCGGAAGTGCAAAGTTAGCTCTCTTTAAATAAAAAAATGAACCGACCATTTAATCATGAACGAACTGATTTGTCGTTGTGTTCAAAAAGTAATCAGATTTACATCCAATTGTGGAGTGCCCAAGTAATCTCAGTTGGAAAGTTACCTTGATGACCTCCTTTTATAGAGTTCTATATTTTCGAGGATAGAGAATGAGGAGAGGGATAATGAGTAAAGGGAGTGAAGAAGAAAAACTAAAATGAGACATGGTTCCATAAGTTGGGTTAATAGTTTGTTTTTTCTTCGGTGAGAGGGCAATGTTGCTGGAATAAATATCATGACAAGAGGTAACGAGACTCAAGATAAGAGTTTTTAATATATATATACTCTAAAACGATGTCGTTTTAATGTCCGTGAGTGGGGGCGAAGTAACAAAGCCAATAAATTAAATTTACCGACCATTTAATCATGAACGAACTGATTTGTCGTTGTGTTCGAAAAGTAATCAGATTTACATCAAATTGTAGAGTGCCCAAGTAATCTCAGTTGGAAAGTTATCTTGATGATCCCTTTTTATAGAGTTCTATATTTTCGAGGATAGAGAATGGGGGGAGGGATAATGAGTAAAGGGAATGAAGAAGAAAAACTAAAATGAGACACGGTTCCATAAATTGGGTTAATAGTTTGTTTTTTTTTTTTTGATGAGAGGGCAAGGTTGCTGGAATAAATATCATGACAAGAGGTAGCGAGACTCGAGACAAGAGTTTTTAATATATATATATATATACTCTAAAACGATGTCGTTTTAATATCCGTGAGTGAGGGCGAAGTAACAAAGCCAAGAGATTAAATTTGTTTTTTTTAATTGTAATTGATTATTGATATTGAAATAAGCCATAAATAGACTTAAATAAGTGCAAATAGAATTATTTGAGTCAATTTTCAATCGATCATCGTCAATTAAATTTGTTTAGAGTACGTTTTGTCATTCAATTAATATGTGTCGGGTTATATATTTATTTTTTTCTTTTTAAGAGTTTGAAAAGAATATGGTGAAAATCTTTTGACATATTCAACCGCTGTAAGCTTTTTAATCGAAAACATTTTTGATATAAAGGGCTGCTTACCTTTAATGAATCGGACATGCTTGCGATAAACATCGATTCATAAATGTATGATTCAAAATTTGAAATTTCATTCCATAGCAAACATCACGATTTTAAATTGATGCCTCATGTTTTGGTCTATTTCTAATTCATGGCGATGCATTGATTCTAAATTAATGCATTATCGACGTATCGCGTGATATTTTTTGTATTTTCATTTTAATTATTTATTTAATTTTGATAAATTACAGTTATTCCAATTTATTTATTTTATTATTGTTAATCAACTGACACATATATTTCTTTATTTTCATATTAATTTTTAATCAAATGAATCAAATGATATTTTTCTATTTATTGAAATAATCTCTTCTTTTAGTTTTGTTTTTTGTCTTCATTTTGCTTGATTATAATTTAACTGAGTATTATTTAATTGAAAAATATATATGTCCGTGCGTTTAACGCACGGGTATAAAGCTAGTTGGTAATAATAGTATAATATTTTGTAACCATGTGAGATACATCTCTTGTAAAAGTGAAAGTCTTTTAGTCTAAAGATTTTAAAATCTAACATTTTCTTTTTGAACAATGTTTTATGCATCTCTTTTATTGGTAATAATATAAAATAATTTAAACTCAACATCATTTTCTAGCCAATGTGAGATATGCATCTTCTATTGGTAATAATGGTATATATATAAAGTTGGTGAGAAGCACTATGGTTGTGTCACCTCACCACCTTTGGATAGATCTTCATTCTAAAGCATCCATGTGGAAGCTTTAAAAACTTTTGGTTTTCTAGTGATTTTGAAAATCAACATCACTTTCCAACCAATGTGTGATGCATTTCTTCTATTGGTACTTAATAATAGAATTTTTAAAACCAACATTAATTTCTAACCAATGTGTGATACATCTTTTCTATTGTTGAAAAATTAGTGTTTTTTGTGAAATAAATTATGCAACTTGAGGCACGAATTTCTTTACGTGTCATTTGTTTGTTAACGAAGGTAATTTCACAAATGTATTCTACTCGGTGAGAGCATCAAAATGTTATATTTATTTGTCCAAATCGAGTTTTAGATAATAAGATATCAAGACTTAAAGTATAATACTTGTTAAAAAAATAGTATTTTTAGTGAGAGAAATTGTGCAACTTGAGGCACAAATTTCTTTACTTGTTATTTGTTTGTTGGTAAAGGTAATTGCGCAATTGTGTTCTACTCGGTGAGAGCATCGAAATGATATATTTATTTGTCAAAATCGAGTTTTGGATGAATAAGATATCAAGAGTTAAAGTATAATATTTATTAAAAAATTAGTGTTTTTAGTTAAAGAAATTGTGCAACTTGAGGCACAAATTTCTTTACGTGTCATTTGTTTGTTGACAAAAATAATTATGCAAATGTGTTCTACCCGTCAAGAACATCGAAATGATATATTTATTTGTCCAAATCAAGTTTTAGATGAATAAGATATCAAATCTTAAAGTATGATGTTAAAAGTGAGTCATTAGAAGTAATATCTAACCTTGAAGAGTTTTATCCCACATTGGTTAGAAGTAATGTTAGTTGTAAAAGTTTTTAAATATAAGTCTTCTACTATTGACAATAGAAGAAGTTATATATACTAATACTAATACCCATTATCATATTGATTATTATTATGTATTATTATTAGCTAATGGCTAGAAACCAAAAGTTTTTAAAACTTTCCACATGGATGCTTTAGAATGAAGATTTATCTAAAAGTGGTGAGGTGACACAACCATAGTGCTCCTCACCAACTTTATATATATATATATATATATATATATATATATATATATATATATATATATATATATATATATATATATATATATATATATAAAGTTGGTAAGGAGTATCATGGTTATGTCACCTCATCAATTTTAAATAAATCTTTATTTTAAAACATCTATTTAGAAGTTTTAAAAAAAATTGGTTTTCTAACCATTAACTAATAATAATACATGATAATAATCAATATGATAAGGTATATTAGTATTAGTATATATAATTTCTCCTATTGTCAATAATAGAAAACTTATTATCCAAAACTCGATTTGAACAAATAAATATATCGTTTTGATGCTCTCACCGAGTACAACACATTTATGCAATTATCTTCGCCAACAAACAAATGACACGTAAAGAAATTCGTCCCTCAAGTTACACAATTTCTTTCACTAAAAACACTAATTTTTCAACAATAGAAGAGATGTATCTCACATTGGTTAGAAATTGATGTTTGTTTTAAAAATACTATAGAACAAACGTATCATACATTGGTTGGAAAGTCATGTTGATTTTCAAAGTCATTTGATAAAAGACTTTTACCATTATTACCAATAAAAGATGTATATTTCACATTTGTTAGAAAATGATGTTGAGTTTAAATTATTTTATATTATTACCAATAAAAGAGATATATAACACATTGTTTAAAAAGAAAAATATTAGATTTTAAAGTCTTTAAACTAAAGAATTTCACTTTTACAAGAGATGTATCTCACATGGTTACAAAATATTCTACTATTATTACCAATAGAAGAGATGCATCACACATTGGTTAGAAATTGATATTTGTATTAAAAATAATATTGTTAATTACTAATTGAAAAGATGTATCATGCATTGGTTAGAAAGTGATGTTGGTTTTCAAAGTTTTTTTGATAAAAGACTTCAACCATTATTACCAATAAAAGATGTATATCTCACATTGGTTAAAAAATGATGTTGATTTTTAATTATTTTAGATTATGTAAAACACTTACTATTATTAGCAATAGAATATATATATCACACATTTGTTAATAATTGATGTTGGTTTTAAATTACTATTATTATTACCAATAAAAGAGATAAATCTTACATTGGTTAAAAAGTGATGTTGATTTTAAAAGTCTTTAAATAAAAAGACTTCTACTTTTATCATTAATAAAAGAGAAGAGAATAGATATATCTCATTATACAGAAAGAGATATTGGTTTTATATTATTTTTTTAAGACAAAAAATTTCTACTACTATTACCAAATGATGAGATGTATTACACATTGATTCGAGAGTGATGTATGTATTAAAAGTCTTTTTATAAAAGACTTAATATCAATAGAAAAAATATGTATTTCACATTAGTTAGGAAAGTGATATTGGTTTAAAATGTTTTTTAATAATGTACATCGCATTGGTTACAAAGAGATCCACATTATTTAGAAACATATAGTGGTTATAAAATTTATAGATAAACGGATTTAATTTTATGTTATTATCAATACAAGAGATGTAACACACATTGTTTACAAAGAGATGTTGGTTTCAAAATTATTTAGATAAAATTACTACTATTATTATTTTTATGTTATAACCAATAAATGAGATGTATCTCACATTGTTTAGAAAAAAATGTTGATTTCAAAAGTTTTTATATAAAAAACTATTATTATTACTATAGAAAAATGTATCTCACATTTGTTAGAAATTAATGTTGGTTTTAAAAATACTATTATTACTAATAGAAAAGATGTACACCACATGGTTAGAAAGAGATGTTTGTTTTAAAAATCTTTAGATAAAAGTCTTAGGTGTCGTTTGGTAGCTAGGATTAAGGTCAAATATGATTAATAAGCCGAGTTGTCTGATGTTTGATACGCAATAGGTGGTCGGGACTAATAGGACGAGCTATCCGAATAAAGTCATTATCCCCTCATTATTAATACCAAGAGGGAGGGTGGTATTATTAGCACCCTTACTAAAAAAAATTGAGATTAACATTTGTAATCTCAAAACTACCCAGATATACAAGTGAGGATTAATAGCGAGGGCACTAATAGTACTGAGATTAATAATACTGTTTATCCTTGTCCGACTACCAAACAAGCCCTTAAACTTTTATTACCAATAGAAATAGAAAATAAGTATTTCACATTATTAGAATATGAAAAAATGTGTATCTTACATTGTTTAGAAAAAGATGTTGGTTTTAAAAGTCTTATAGTAAATATTTTTACTCTTATTACCAATAAAAGATATGTATCTCATATTGTTTAAAAATAAATGTTTGTTTAAAAAGTCTTTAAATTAAAGATTTTTTGTTACAAATAGAATGAATGCATGTATTTCACATTGATTATAAAGTATTCTACTACTATTATCAATAGAAAAGATGTAACACACATTGGTTATAAATTAATGTTGGTTTTAAAAATACAATTATTACCAATAGAATAGATGTATCATACATTTGGTAGAGGGTGATGTTTGTTTTTAAAGTCTTTAGACATAAGATTTCTACCATTATTATCAATAGAATATGTATATCTCATATTGGTTAGAAAGTGATGTTGATTTTAATTTTAAATAAAAGACTTTTACTATTATTACTAATAGAAGAGATATCATACATTTATTAAAAAATGATGTTGGTTTTAAAAGTCTTTAGATAAAAGACTTTTACTTTTATCATCAATATAATAGAAGAGATGTATCTCACATTATTTATGAAGAGATGTTGGTTATAAATTTTTTTAAAATAAAAGATTTCTACTATTATTACCAAATGAGGATATATATTACACATTGGTTAGAGAGTGATGTTGGCGTTAAAAGTCTACAATTATTAGCAATAGAAGAGAAGTATTTCACATTGGTTATAAAAGTGATATTGGTTTAAAAAGTTTTTAGATGATGTATCTCACATTATTTAGAAATAAGTATTTGTTATAAAAGTCATTAGATAAAGACATCTTTTGTTATTACCAATAGAAAATATATATTCATATTTTTAAAAAATGAATGTTGGTTAAAAAGTTTTTATCTACTACTATTATTACTAATAGAAAATATGTATATCGCATGGTTAGAATGTGATGTTGGCTTTAAAGTCTATCTAAAGACTTAAATTTTCATTATCAATAAAAATATTAAAAAAAATATCTCACATTGTTTAAAAATGAGTTATGATTTTAAAAGTTTTTAACAAAATGACTTCTAATATTATTATCAAGTTAAATGTTGATTTTAAAAGTCTTTAGATAAAAAAAATTACTATTATTATTAATACAAAATATGTATCTCGCATTAACTAAAACTTATATTAATTTTAAAAGTATTTAGGTAAAAAAAATCGTTTAATATTAGTAATAATAAAAAATATTATAACCATGAAAGAAATTAACAATTTAATTATAATGTTCAAAAATTATATTATTATTACAAAAAATATATATCTTATATTATATCCATACGAAGCACGAGTTAAATAACTCATGAAGTACTAAATTGAAGTAAACTTAGTCTGCAAGTCGCAACCCTTGGCAATTGGATATTTGAGTAGCAAATCAAAATATATGAAGTCTATTTGTGTTGTCACACGTATACACACTACACAGGCTTACTAGTTACCACATCTGTGTTGTCGTCATTATCAACTTAGCCAATATAAAGGATCTTTCCCGAACTTATGGTAGGAGCCTATGATTTTGTATACATTTGCTGTAAAGTGGGTAGTTAGGAATTAGGAATTAGGAATAAGGATTAGTTGAGACTTGAGATTTGAGACTAGTCCTGTGAGACTTTAGAGTGAAAGTGGGTAGATAATGATTTTGTATACCTCGACTTTCAAACTCACGTAGTCACGTGTGACCCTTTTTAAATTTTATAACCATTTTTAAGCGGACACTGGGTCTACACGTGGAAAAAATTAGTATTAATTTTGTCATTATATTTGACATATCTTTAATTTTATTATTTTTCTATTTTTAAAAGATATGTAATTTCGTCATTATAACTGTCATCCACTCTCGAATGGAACTAATTTTAGTTGTATTGTGTTTTTAAATTATAAGGGGATCTTTTTTTTATTTTAGGGGATAAGCAAATATATTTTATGAGCAACAAAATGAAAGTATGAATAAAATATAAACTTTTTCCTAAATAAAAAACAAGAGAAGAAAATTTTAATTAATTAATATATACATTTTGTCTTATTGAATCATATTATAAAAATATAATAATAATAATAATTTTTAATAAGTTCAAAAGAAAAATCTATTCAACTAACAAATTTTGAAAAAAGTTAATTAATGAAATCTAGTCGTTAACACTCATTTGTTGAATGAGATTTAATTCGTAAAGATAATTGCTTAGAATTAGAACTTATTTTTGTATTGCCGTTTTTTTTTTAAATGCACTATAATTTATAAAGTAAGATTAGAAAGAAAAAAAATCTTTAATGTAAAGGAAAAATTGCGGGCCAAATCTCTTTCAAAGTTTTCAACCGCTTTATACCCTTTTTTTACTGGAAAAAAACACTTCATACATTGTGATGCACAAATTCATGCATCGAGATGCATCCTATGTACATGGGGATGCACGTAAGTATCTTATTTTGTGCATCACGATGCATGATTTTATATGCATCTGTAGACACCCCAATTTCGTACCCCTGATATGTGACTCTGACATATGATATTAAGAACTGCTTAAACTTAACAATTGTCAAGTTACAGGAGTCAAAAATGCGAAAGGCAAAGCAGGATGCGCAAAACAGTAAATTGCGAGGGGTGAAAGTGCCAAAAATAGAACTTGAACAGGAGCATGGCGTGGCCAAAAGGCTAGGTTGGCGCCGCGCCATACCATGGAGATGTCGGCGCCCACTCAGCTACAGTGCCTCTGAAAGTTAACGCATTGTGCAAATGGAGAAGGCTGGTGTACAATTGATTAATGCTCGCTGAGGGAATTTATAATTCCCGATGAGTCCCTTCTTCCTACTATAAATAGAGGTGATGGGCTCCCCTTTCAGACACACCAAATCGATCACGAAGAAACGCTGAGAAATTCTCTCCGCGTCTCAACAACGCCAAATAGTGAGATAGGTGTGTGTAGCCCACCAAAGCTTCCAAACCCCGTCCAAACTCCGCCAAAACACAAATCTACTGCTTAAAAGTGATCCCTAGCCTTTTAGTTAGGTATCCACCCTACTTCCCCGGTCCAAAATCCATAAAGTAAGCCGTTACTCTGCCCGAGTAATAGGCTGAAATACACAAAAAGTAAGTCGTTATTCCGCCCAACCAAAAAGGCCAAAACCTTCCGAAATAAGCCGTCATTCTGCCCGAGCAAACGAGCCAAAGTCATCCAGAATAAGCAGTCATTCTGCCCTAATAACAACAACAACAACACAACAACAACAAAAAAGACTCCCTCTCCCTGAAGGACAAAGCGAGCACACTACCGCTCTAAAAGGTAATAGCCTTTAAGGGCGTTCTTTTTATTTATTATTTATAAAGTTATTATTTAAATCCGGTCCAATGTAGCCAATATAAGCCATTGTGCTGCCTAGATTAGATTAGGAAACATTATGTAAAAGAGCCGTTATAGTGGCCAAATATTTTTAAATATGTTTGTAATTATTGTAAGGAAATGACTGCAAGTCCGTAAATAATGTAGCCACGGATGTATTTGTTTTATTTTCCTTATCTTTTAATGTTTTATTTATTTGCTAAATAAATATAACAATAAGCATACTTTAGCCAAAAACCATTTTTGAGACCGAAAAGGCGAGTTGGGTGCCTATCACCTTCCCAACTCATAACTTAGCCTCCGAACCAGTTTTCTATCTCTGGTTTTCTTTTCTTTTTTTGGTTTTGTTTTATTTTACCTTAAAATAAAGATGACGACTCTAAAACTTTTTGGATCCAGTGGGGCCTCGCAACACTCCTTCTTTGCACTTTTCCATTTTCCCCTAAAAAATGGAGAATGAGAATGAAAGGGTGATGTATTCTCATATCCTGATATCCCCTAAATAAGGGATAACTTGATGCGGGAAACCTAAAGCTCTCATAGTGATCTGAAATGGACCATAAGGCTATTTTTAATAAAATCCATAGTGGGGGCGTCGCAACATCCTTTTTTGCACTTTTCTGTTTTCCCCTAAAAAAGGGAAAATGGGAATGAAAGGGTGATGCATTCCCACATCCTGGAATCCCCTAAACAAGGGATAACTTGATGCGGGAAACCTAAAGTTCCCATATTAGATCAAAAATCCACTAAAGGCAACCGAGGCGCATTCCAACGCGCTATCTTAGACAGCACTCCTCTCACACTTTTGATTTCGTCTTTCCCTAAACAAGGGAGGGTGGAACGAGAGCAATGGATGTCCCGCATCCGCACGTACGCGCACCCCTATCCAAGGGCGCGCGGGCGCAAGCCCCGGGAACCCACAGCATCACGATGCATGATTTTATGTGCATCACGATGCATGATGCATTTTTTTTATTACAAAATAATATAGTTATTTAAAGCCGTTGAAAATTATTCAGAAAGAAGTGACCGAATTTCTCCCCAATATCAATACTTTCATAAAAGATAAATGGGCTAAAAAGTGGGCTGAACATGCATCTAAAACCGAGTATAAACTAGTATATAAAAACTATTGAATAATTGTGGGCCGGTCCCTTTTCTAAAATATTAATCGCTGAAGTACCCTCTTTTTTTTAACCATAAAGGTACACTTTCCATTTTTTTTCCTAAAATGTCATCATTCTCACTTCTCATGCACCTATCTCTTTTGCTACAAATGAGTCTGTAGAATTAAAAGCAAGTGGGTCTCGTCATGACTTTTTAACTTGAGACTTGGTCCATCTCTTCGAAACTTTTGTTTTGTGGCTCTGGATCAAGGCCAAATAAAACCTACCATCTGGCTTTCTACATGCCCATGTCTTCACCTTGGATTTGCTTCGTAGTTCTCATTGCTATTACCCCAAAAACAAGAAATACAACTCTGTAGTAAAAAATTGAAATATTTTCCATCTCAATTCCCATTTCTAAAAATGAATTTCTTTTCACTTTGCCTAAATATCATACTCCAATCTTTGTTTGGTCTTGCTTTTCAACAAACACACACACACAACACAATGAAAGAGATGTCTATATTAGCACCAAATTCTCACATTTTGTACAGACAAACTTCCCTGTAACATAGAGATCAGCAACAACAACAGCTTTTGTGGGATAAAAAATAGAGACTCAACTGTTAGCTCTCTCTTTAACTCGACCTTCTTTAAACACTCTTCATTTTCTTCTCTTTCTCTTTCTCAGATATACATATATGCATCGGAGTTTTCAATGCGAGCATCAGAGCTTTTGATGCGAGCATCGGAGGTTGCGATGCCCAATGTTTACATTGTGATGCCAAAATTTGGGGGGGGGGCTTTATCCGCGCATCTTTTGTTCATTAAGGGTGTCTTCGTCATTTTTCCACAAGAAGTTTACCTTAACTGTTTAAACAAAATATCATGAACTTTTTCTATTATAATTTCACCACAGGGGATTGACCTGAATTTCACCAAAAAACTAAAGTATAAACGACCTAATTGTGGTTTCACTTTTAATTATGACACATCAAGTTCAAGTGTCCCTGCATTTTCTTGAAGTTTTTAAATATTAGGGTTACATAATACTCTCCTCATTCCAAATAAATAATTTCATTTGACAAATCAAACTTTTTAAAATTGTTACATTACTTGTACATCTTTCTTTTTGCACTGGAATTATTACTATTTTTAGAAAGAAAACTATTTTTCGGTACAAACCAAAAAGGAAATAGTCACTATAACGGATATAGTTTTTTTTTTGTTAACCCCACGTCTTGAAGTCAAGAACTGGAAAAATTGAAATAAGTCAAGGAAATACTTTTAATAGTAAGAATAGATAACCTATTAAATCTAGCTTTGCACAGGTTAAAGGAAATGTTTTTGGCTTTGGCAACAGTTGATTGTAATAAATAAAGAGTAGGTCACATGTATGACCATTCTACGGATCTTAATTCGTAAGATGTAATCTCACTCTCTCACAGTTCAATCCATCAATACACGATGGATCGGGTAAAGAGGATCCATCTTACAACAAATATCCATAAGACCGTCTTACACAGTTTTTACCATAAATAAAAGGCTTAATTATCAATTTGGTCACTCTGCTATTGCAAAAAATCTTTTAAGCTTACTCCACTACCATTTTTCACAGTTTGATAACTATGTTTTATAAAAAGTATCTCATTAGTCACTCCGTCTAATTTTTTGGATGAACCGTTTAGATTTTTTCTAAAAACCCAAAAATACCATTTTTAGGGAAATTAAAATGAAGAAACAAGAAAAAGAAATTAAAAGTTGTAATCCAACATTCAACAGTCACCTGGGAAGGCCCATATCTCCAAACCCTAAAAACCGTGATGACAATTTCATTTGAAATTCTCCGGCACCAAAATTTCCTATCAAAAGCCCCAATTGCTTCGGTAATTGCTGTCGAAATGGATACTAATGCCGATGCCCAACCCGCCACCATGTTGTTTAACAAACCATGACTCCCTCTCCATTGAACAATCCCACTTTTCAAGCCAACAAAAAATCGAGCGAGTCATCGACCTCTTATGCTCGGAGTCCATCAAGGCATCAATGGTGCCCATGGATCCACCTGCGTTTGGGCCCAATAAATAGCCGGATCCAATGTAGTAACGAAGGTTTTCGTTCCGTGAGCAGCGCTGAATGACGACTTCTTCACTCTTTAATCTTTTTAGTGGAGCTCCTTCTTGGGGTTGTGAGTAATTTACTCCCAGGTCTGTCAATTACCAACTAATTTCTAGCTTGAGGTTGAGCAAATGAATCTCGACATATTTTGATTGCTTTAATATTTTTCCCCCATTCTATCTGTTTTTTAAAAATTTATCCTGTGATTCTTCTTCATTTCGTGAAGGAGTCTGCTAGCTATCTCTTAGCTTTTCTTTCTGTGTGACCCTAACACCAAAATCTTTAAACGTAACACCATTTAATGTATAAAATGATCTAAATATCCTTTTTAACATTTAATAGATAATCATTTTTTGTACATACTAGTAGATGTTTTATAAAACATCCGCTAGTTTGTAGCGGTTGTTTTGTCCGAAATCGAAAAAAAATGCAAATCAACGGTTTTTTGTTCGTAATTGAAAAGAAAAAATAAATCGAATCAAAATCAATTTAATTCACATGCGATATGAGGAGGTAGTATACTTTAAATGTGAAGAGGGGTAGTAAAGTAATTTTATCTTTTAAATGGTGTTGCGTTTAGAGATTTGGGTGTTACGTTTAGGTGTTCTGTTTCTTTTTTCTTTTTGTCCCTAAATTCTGACATATGCTTCCCAGATTTTCTATTTTTCTTATTTTATTTTAAAATAATTTATAAGTATTTTATATGGAGTACTAGTTAGTTTTAAACTATTTCCGGGGAATATAATATGAGGAATCTCAAAGAAGAATGAGTAGTCTTGACTAAATTTTTCCTTATGAATGTTGTAGGCTGCAGTGTACGACCGTCTTCGTATTGATTCCTGGCAAAGATGAAGCGCTGCTAGTCTAGTGAGATGCCTTCCTTGCCCTGGATTTCGGCCTTCACATTGTCGATCCAATTTTGCATCTAGATTTCGGCCTTCACATTGTCGATCCGATTTTGCATCTAGATTTTGGTGTTGGTGACTTGGTGTTCTATGCTTGATTTGAAGAAGATTAAAAAAGTACAGTAGAATTATTATTGTCATTTGTGTTGTGTGTATCAAAAGATATCTCCCCCATTTTTTTTGAAATCACTGGAAATTGGTGGTGGATATTTTAGTCTTTTTCACATCGTTTAGAAAGGGCATTTCAGTTTTTTTAAATGAGTTATGCTAACTGCATTTATTTGATACATCATATTGATACTTTTTGTAAAATAAAGTTACCAAACTGTGAAAAATTGTAGTAGAGTGAGCTTGACGAACTTTTCGCAATAATAGAGTGACCAAATTGAGAATTAAACATAAATAAAACATGTATACAAATAAGTTTTATTAGCTTTTGTTGTTTCTTATTGTATCTTAGATTTGCATTTGCTCATACATTACATTAGGTTCTATACTTAGTGACTAAATGAGATGCGTACCAAGTTAGCGTAACAACTGTGTATAGAACTTTGTCTTTATAATAGTTTTTTAGACTTCACAGGTTTCAGCAGTCCTCACCAGAAGACTTCAGTTAAGGCTTCACTAGTAGGCTTCACCAGCAAACCTTGTTTGCCTGCAAATAACAGTATTACGTGTATCAAGATGTCCAGTTCATCACTTATCAAGAGGATTATTAATTCAGATATTTATACAATATCAGTTTGAATTTAATCCTTCAAGGATTGACTCCTGAATCAAAGGAACACGTCTTTCCAGCTTTTCCGAATAATGAAAACTTTCACCTCCTGAACTAGACAAAGCGGGTACACAGTCTGACACGTACAAACTATATCAACTACTACATGTTTGCAACTATGTTGTCTTCCACCTGCTCACCTAAGTAACTGATCCTCTCTATACCCCTATCAGTTCCAATTGAAGAAGAAGTCAACACACAGCTCCTTGCATTTAATGCATCCAACCTAATAGAGTTGTTACTCACTTCGTCTTCTTCAACGGTTTCAAGGATGCTTGCATATAAATTCTGCCATTGAAGATTTGAAGAATTTAATGCTCTGAACTTATTCAACAACATCAAGTCATCTTACTTAGAGCATTTAAGAGATCGTAAACTGATCAACGAAATCCTATACAACATCAAGAAAACTGCACATTAATTGCTACTTATTTACTTCATCTTGTTGTATTCATTAACTGTTCTTTAGCATAGTGAAGATTCTGTTTGCTCAGATATTCACTTTCCCCCCCCCCCCAAACACAAGTCAAATATTTTGTAAACGATTCATTAGAGTTTTCTGTAATAGAACTAGTGGAAAACATAGTGCACTTTCAAATTCAAAGTTGACTGATTTGATGGTGGATGTAGTATTCTTTATAGTACGAACCATCTTAAAATTCATGTGTTCTTTGTGTTCTCGTATTTACTGTTTGATTTCATTATCTGTTATTTAACTTATTCCCTTGAGCATCAAACTTCAGTAAACAACCAAGTCTACTGATAGTGCTTCACCAATCACCAGCAGAGTTAGTTTGTCTTCCTTACAAGTCTTCCGTTACTTCAACATTTTCAATAGGTTGTTAGTACTTGTGTTAGGAACTGTCACGAAAAGTTTTAAAGTATAACTAGGCTATTCAACCCCCTCCTTCTAGCCTAGTATTGTGTCCTTTGGAACTAACATTTTTCAAAAAATCGTTAGATTAATATTAAATGAAAGTATTGCATATGCTAAAGGTTATATTATGAATAATAAATATTATATTTAAGTGTTTGTTTAGTGGAATATTTTGACCAAAACGTTGGAAAAAAAATGCAAAATTTTATCTTTAAAAGTGTTTTAATGCAACGTTTTAAAACGCTCTAATTTGGAGCGTTTTAAAAATATGTTGCGTTTACAACTACTTTCTTTATGAAAATAGTGTTTTGACATATTTTTCCAAATGTGTTTACAAGAAAAAAAAAGTTATGTTTTAAAAACATCGCGTCTTCAAAACGATGCACCAAACGATATGCATATTCCATATGTCCCAAAATAAATGACGTTATAGGGTTTCAAGAAAAAAATTATAAGACATTTTACCAAAATTACCCTTATCAATTACTCTTTAATTAAATGTTGTATTGGAATGAAAAACATTTGTTTTAAAAAATCCAATAATTTAGAGAGAAAGTGAGATGAGGAGATGTATTGTTCAAACTTAGAGAAAAAGTTTGATGATTTAAAAATGGACGTTGAGAGAAAAGAGAAAAATAATCATTCAACTCATCAACAATAATTACACTTAAATAAGGATGAATCAATAAGTTTCTAAAATCTTTGTGCAAATTTTTAAAACGTGAGTATAGTAGATGGGTGTGGGGATTTGTCTAAACACTTAATAATTTGATTAATAGTTTGAAATTTTATGCAACATCACTAATTTTACGAGAAAAAACTCAAAAAACTCTTTAAGTAGAAAAAAATAAATGTAGTGTTAATATGTTATGTCTAATGCGATATGAGCAACCAAATGTAGCACAATAAATTGGTTACAACTTACAATGGTGTATCAATGGTTGCCTTTAGAATACGGTTTATTTTTTCTAAACACGTCTTTTCTAACCGTTATGAAAATGTTTTTAAAAAAACAGTGTGTAGAAATATTCATATTACAGAACCAAAAATTTCATCCATCCACATAGGGCTGTCAAATAGGGAAAAAGCCCGCAGGTATGCCCGCTCCGCCACCTATTAGGGGCGGGTTAGGCTGGTGTATTCGATACCCATTTGGAAGTGGGCTTTTCGGGCTTTGCCCGCACAGGCCACAGTCGTTTGCGGGTTGGGGAGGGGCAGGGGGCAGGCAGCTTGCATATTCTGGAGAATGACTTGCATATACTCATAGTGGCCCAAGCCCATTTCAAACTTCAGTTTAGCGTGGATAAGGGTTAGGTTAGGTCAGTCTCATACTTTCTTTCTCACATCATATTCTCTTCTCTCTCTCACTCATATTCACTCAAATTCTCAAAGTCTCACTTCAGTTCACGGCCATCACGCTTTCTCCAGTCCACTCCGATGACTCCTCACTCCAGTCTCCACTCTCCAGCGGGCAGCGGCATCGACTTCATCTCATCGCCGTCTTCGTCGTCTTTGTCGTCTTCGGTCTTCCTCTCTCCTCCGTCTCTGCTCGTCATGCTTCGCCACCGCCGACTTGGTCTCTTCATTTTCCTCTCTAGTCTCATCTCAAATCTCACGCTTCCTAGTTTAGCCTATGTAGAATTTTGATTTATAAGTCTTCATTTTAATTTTTGAGGACAACTTTTAACTGCTTGAGCTCCAATCTCCATTTCTATTTTGTTTGAGTTCACGGTGTATACAATGGTATATTTAATATGGGTATATTGGTATATAATTATATAATTTGTATATTAAATAAATAAATGCATTTTTTGCGGGCTTTGTCTGTTTTGCCCGCTACCCTACGCGGGGTGGATTGGGCCAAGAGATTCAATACCCGTCAAGATTGCGGGAATTCCTACCCCGGCCTGTTCAGTGGCAAACTTTCCGGGCCTGCGGGCAAACCCGTCCCATTTGCTCGTTTTGACAGCTCTTGATCATCCACCAATCACATTAGAAGAAGAAGAAAGAAAAAAAAAATAAAAAAAATAAAAATATATATATATATATATATATATATATATATATATTATATAAAACGGATCAGGGTGGTTACAAAAGCTATTTATCGGTCAGGATTTAGTTTTAACAAAGCTATTTACCGGCCAGGATTTGTTTTTACGAAACACAATCAACGACCAGGATTTCATTTCATCTACAACCGCTTAATTCTCCTACTCCTACTTCATCTCCTACACCTATTCTCTAATATTCTAGCTTTATATATATATATACACACACACACACACACACGCGCGATATTTAATTATTTATATATAATATATATTATTTATTATCTATTATACAATAGAGCTCAGTCTTATAAAGAACGGCTGAGATTGATTATTTTACTTTATATCAAACGGTCCCTCTGAGTCCCCCTCTCCCTATACAACTCCAACTCTTTTTCCTTTTCGAGTGTTTCTCCGGCAGTTCGCGTCTTCCAATTCCAATGGGTTTCTTCTCCTTTTACAGTTTAAAATTAAGATATGTATGTAATTTTTTTGGTAAGAAGATTCTTGATGAGGTGAAGAAAAAAAATAAAAAAATTATTTGGATTTGATTTCGAAAATATTAGGAGTACTAATTAAAAAAATTATTGTAAATTCATCAACAAGCAAAAGCTATTTTTTTCTGTAATCAAAATCTAAATTAATTTGTTTTTTTTTCAAACTCATTAGCTTAAAAGCGTTAAAAATCTATCACGAAAATAAGCCACATGTCTCATTCTAATTAGTTATGCGTGAAAAGATACAAAAGAGTGGTACATGATATTGTTAGCACCTACTCGAGGAGCACCCAAGTTAATCTATAGGGGCACGGGCACGGGCACGTGCTGTAATATATAAAACACAAATTTAGACTCTTTTTAAAACATGATTAAAATATATATTGATTTATTCTTCCTATTCGCGTTGTGCCATGGGCACGGGCACGAAGACTAGTCTATTATATAATATAGCTCAGTCTCATAAAGAACGACTAAGATTGATTATTTTACTTTATATCAAACGGCTGAGATTGATTATTTTATTTTATATCAAACGGCTGAGATTGCATATTTATACTTATATCAAATGGCTATAATTTATTCCGTCTGACACATGTGTCCCCATGAATTAGGACTGTCAAGAAGATTCCTAATCTAATATAAATTATTTTTATCTCATATATAAATCTCATCTAAACTGTTTTTATCTCATATAACTGATTTTAAATATGTCTCTATTTAATTTATGACTTATTAAATCGACTTATTGGATAGTCGAATTTCAATCTGACGCTTGCACAGTGCCTTGATCTTTCTTAACAGAGTCCAACATAGATGAATAAGTTAAGTCCTTCATTCTCTTTTGAATAAAATTTTGATAAGAGAAATTACGTAACTAGAGAATTTGACGATAAATAAATAAAATAAAAGACAAAAATTTAGATAAGACAGTTTTATAGAAATCTATAATACAATACAGCTCAGTGTTTACTGTTTTACGGTGATCCAACGGCCCTTATTTCTCTTAGCTCTTACATGTGCGAATGACTACATTATTATTTTACATTTACTCTTTTACTGAGATTTTACGGTTTTACAGTTAATATTTTACGTTTTTATAGTTTTACAGTTTTATGATTGCAAAAAGTTTGTATTTGTATTTTTTTTCTTTTTAATTGTTATCGTAATTAACTTAATCAATTAAATTTTTTTCCGACCCGTAATTTCATATACAAATTTAAAAAAAATTAAAAACGTAAGTTTTGTAATTTGAATTTTTTAACTGTTATCGTAAGAGCATCCCCATCGCAAGCTTCCTAAAATGAGGTGGCCTCACTTCCAAATTGGAAGAGGCTGAATTTGCGTTGGGAGACTTCCTACCATTTCTTCCAAATCTGACCTGGACATTAAATGGGGGAGAGAGAAACCGGTTTCTTCCAAAATTGGAAGATAGAACAGAAATAGGAAGCTCAGCCGCGGGGTAGGAGAGTGGGCGTCACACACGGGCTGTGTGTGGCGCGTGTTCTTCACGCGAGCAAAAGGCGAGTGGGAGGGCATCTGGGTGGGGTCCACGGCGGCAACAGGCTATTCAATTGTTCTGACTTTTTGCTTTTTTTTTTAAATTAAATAAAGGTGGGAAAAGATGTGTGTGACTTTTTGCGTTTTTCAAAATTCAAAATCAATTTGGGTGAAAAATTTTAAAAACTAGCCGTTTCCCACTTTTTTTTTCAATAATTTTTTTTTCTTTTTTTTTCCTTCTTCCCTATAAATACACCACCTCAACCCTCTTCATTTTCTCCACAACTTCTTTATTATCTCTTCTATTTCTTCATACTCCTTTCTAAAAATTCACTTTCTCTACACACTTAGCTTCCAAATGGATCCAAGAGATACTCATTTTTTTCAAAATTTTTTGAATTCTTCTGAAAATGAAGAAAATCAAAATACACCTAACTCTTGTGTTCCCGAAAATGTTCAACATTCTCAATTTTCTTCTACTCATGATACCCCAATACCCACCTAATTTTCCCAACAATCCAAATGTTCCCAACTATCCAAATTTCTACATGCCGCCAAATTTTACAAATTTTCCAAATTTTCAGAATTTTCAAGTTCCTCAAACTATTGGGAATTCATCTGGTAATGTTCATTTTCAACCGAATTATTGGCAACCGACGGGAAACCCATTTTTCACTCCACAAGGTACGCCCCGTGCAATTTCTCAACCTTATATATCTTCTAATGAGTCACGTCCAACAAGTGTAGATAGGACTTCGTCTGGTAATTTTCCGGCAACGCCGTCATCGGTTCCGGAGACGCCAATCAATTTAGAAACAATTGATTTGGATGACGAAACTGAAGCGGTACCGGTACAACACAAGTCTCAAGCACGTGCAAGATGGACCAAGGATGAAGATCTTGCTCTTACGGAAGCTGTGCAGACTATTAGCCAATGTCCAATAATTGGTAATGGTCAAAAGGGTGCGCAATATTGGAAGCGTGTAGCTGATTATTACAACGAGCATCGCCCAAGTGAATCGATTCCAAGAGATATCGCGAAGTTGACACCACGTTGGTCAACTAGAATTGCTCCATCTGTGAGAAGCTTCAACGAAATCTACAATAGGCTTGTCAATGCTAAACACAGCGGTTGGAGCGATGATATTTTAATGAAAAATGCAAGGGCAGTATACCATCAAGAAAAAGGTACTCACTTTCATTTTGATCATGTGTGGGAAGTGTTAAGAAATTCTTCTGTATCATATTTTAGTCAAACAGATCTTCTTCACACCAATAAAAAGTCTAAGACGTCAGACTCCGATGGCGGTTATTCTAAAACTAGTGTGGATGCTGAAGATGTAGAAGATATTGATTTACGTACTCGACCGATGGGAAGAAAAGCGGCAAAAAAGAATGCAAAAGGTAAAGGAAAAGTCGAAAAATCTTCAGATGTAGATGAGTTGCATACCCGCAAAGCTGATCACATGTTGTCGTTAGATAAGTACTCTGAAATTAAAAAAATTGAAGCGGAAGCAAAAAAACTTCAAGCGGAAGCTGTATTTGCAAGAAAACAAAGAAAAGAGCGTGAAAGGCTCATAAAGGACATAAAATTTCTTACTGAAGATACCTCAAACATGACTCCAGAACAGGTTGTCATACATCGACATGGATGCGAGCAAGTAAAGGCACAGTTGAGGAAGAAAGGATATGAATTTTAATTATTAATGTTTTTTTGTAACTTTATTTAATTAAAGTTTTTATGGAACTTTAATTAATGTTTTTATGTAACTTTAATTAATGTTTTTATGTAACTTTAATGTTTTTATGTAACTTTAATTAATGTTTTTATGTAACTTTAATGTTTTTCTGTATAATATGTATTTTATTGATAATTTATTAATTAAATTATAAATTATTTAAATTGTGAATAATAGTATTATTTATAAATTAATTAATGTCATTATTTATAATTTAATTATTGATTTGTTTGAGAAATATAAAAATAAGATTGAAGTGTAAAGTTAATGATGTGGCAGTGGGACCCAACTAAGAAGATGTATAAGAAGATTAGGAATGGGAGATATATTCTTAAATGGAATAAGAAGAGAAAAATGTGTATGTGGCAGTGGGACCCGGCTAAGAAGATGGTATAGGAAGCTTTGCATTGGAGATGCTCTAATTAACTTAAGCAATTTAATTTTTGTCCGACCCATTTTGTCCGGCCGCAATTTAGTATACAAACTTTTAATTAATCCCTCTGTTCCGGACAAAGAGGACCCGTTTGAAAGTCAATTTTTTTAAGAAAATAATATTTTTAGTAGTTCATTTCCACAGTATATTTTTGTCGGCTCGTTTTGTCCGGCTGCAATTTCGTATACAAATTTTTAATTAATCCCTCTGTTCCAGGCAAAGAGTCCCAGTTTGAAAGTCAATTTTTTTTAAGAAAATAATATTTTTAGTAGTTCATTTCCATAGTATCTGCTTCATTTATTGATAAATTTTCAAATTGGCGTCGTGCCATCGGCACGGGCAAGAGTACTAGTATTGATTTATTTGACATCGTCTCATACTGACATCGTTTCATAGGCCATAGGCACGGGCACAGAATGTAGTATATATATATATATATATATATGTGGTAGAGATGATAGACCGATAAGACTAGAAAAGGCAGTACGGTAACCATAATTTATTTTTGGCCAAATTACTTTTTACCCCCCAAAGCTTCCACCAAATCTCAATTTGTCACTTAAACCAAGGTTTGTCCCACTTTAGCATTCAAGGTTGTCATTTGTCTCATTTAACCTCCTCCCGTTCATTGTCGTTGCTAAAATGACGTTAACTTGCACGTGGTCTTCCACGTGCGGGTTATTTTCGTCTTTTTCCATCCCAGTTCACTCCTCCACCTCCCTTTCTCTATCCTATCTATTCTTCATCGTATCTATCCCCTTAACCCAGCAACCAAGAGAGATTGAAGCTTAGAAAGAGAAAACAGATGGAAAAATCCCCTTCTTCTTTCTTAGTTTTGTCCGCTCTCGCTATCTCTCTCTTAAAAATCCGACCTAGCAACTATCTATGGCTCCAACTTCACCAAATCCTCTATCTTCGTCCAAGCCTCTCTCATCTTCAATTGCCATTATCCATTCGTTCTCCCAGCATCGTTCATCCGACCCATTTTTCGGACCTTTTCCAGCTAGATCCGACAAAGATCTCCTCCAGCTCTTTCCATACTTCGCTTCTCCATCTATGTCAACGACAACCTACGAGAGAAAGACGAAATCTGCTTGCAATCTATAAATAAGAGGAGTTTTATTCTTTTGTGAACCTGTTTGCTTCCTTTCGTCTTATCTGATTCCCGTGAGATTTCTTGTCGATTCTTAATGCAAAGCCGAAGTTTCTCCCCCGTTAATCCCTCAAAATGCCACCACAATCCTTTCCCTAACAATTTGTAGTCTCATCACTTCAGTTTAGACGAAACTCACACAATTCACACTTACCCACCTCGAGTTTTCGATTTTTGATCTGTAATTGATCGAACCCACAACCTGTTTTCCACCCCCAGTTCCAGTTGAGGCCAAGCTAGGGTCTTTCCTACCACCATTGGTTATCGATTAGTGTTAAACGCTGCCAAATATTCAACCTCTATTGAGACATGTGTGAATGACAAAAATTTCGAGTGAATTATGTTTAGGGTGCTGGATTGAATGTGAAGCCGTTGGTTGAAATGATAAACAAGGATGAAAGTATTGTTCGGGATACTCAATTGGAAGGAGATGAATCGAGGGTTAGGGTTGAGTTTGAGGATGACTATAAAACTTTACATAATTAGAATCCCAAGGGTTTGAATGAGTCTGCGACTATTGGGAAGGAAGAGTCTGCAATGGAAAGGGAGGCGTGGAAGTTGTTACAGGAGAAAGACAATAGGCAAAAAGACAAAAATAACTCGCACGTGGAAGACCACGTGAAAGTTAATGTCATTTTAGTAATGGCAATGGATGGGAGGAGGTTAAATGAGACAAATAACAACCTTGAATGCTAAAGTGAGACAAACCTTAGTTTAGGTGGCAAACTGGGTTTTGGTGAAAATTTTGAGGTGTAAAAAGTAATTAATTTGGCCTTTATTTTCCAACCCCCTCCCCGTACTTGTAGTAGTAAACCATGTGACGTTCGATACCAACGCAAAGGTGGTCAAGGGAATGCCAAAGTGAGTCCGCACAGGTTAGCATCAGCAGTCTCATGAATCATATGTAGTTGTACGAGAATTAAAGAAATAAACCACATCACATGGTAGAGTTTGACATGACTTGACAATTTGTACAGTTATCCTTAAATATATTTGGTTCACTCCGTGGCCATTTTATGTTTAGACTAGAGTGCAAAATCACAATCTCACAAACTTTAACATCCGTGAAATGTTACAAATTTATAGTGAAAGTGAGTAATAAAAAACTATATTCCCATTATATATTTGTTGGCTCAAAAGTCAAAAGAGTGTTACTTGAGATTCTCTCTATTTTTTTATTCTTGTAATATAATAATATGTTGAGTATTATTGATTGATACTAATATATATTAGGGCGAAATGCACCATTAGTCCTTGTACTTTGGTTTTGTCCACAATTAGTCCCTGAACTTCAAAATGTCTCACCATTAACCAAAGTTTGTGTTTTTTGTCCACCGTTGGTCCCTTACTCAAACGCCGTGAACTGTTTCACTGTTAACTGCCCATGTGTGATATGCGTGAGCAAAAGCAAGGGACAAACTGTCTTTTCTCGATGGGCCTGGCAGTTAGGCATTGTTGAGCGCCAAAGTCTTCCCGCCTTTCATCAATCTCCTCTACCAAACCCATTTAACTTTTCCAATTAACGCCATTAAAGCAGCCCCAACTCCAAAAATACACCAAACTCATCCTATCCAAGAACAAAAAATGGGAGACGTTCTCTGCTCGTGTGGATCCAGGGTCATAGTCAGAACTTCATGGACTGATGCGAACCCAGGGAGACGATTCCTTTCTTGTTCACGTAAGGTAGGAGTGAAATTAATTTTCATTATTTGATATACTCAACTTATACAGAAACACCAAGCCCAAACCTGACCCAATTTCTTTCTTCCAATTTCTTGTTCAATCTCTCTGTTACAATCTCTTTGATCGCCTCCTCTGTTCCATGAACTATATGCCTCGCATGCCAAACCACCGAGAATAAACCTAACCCAATTTGTCTCAGTTCATTTTTTTGTAATTTTTTTGAGTTGGGGGGTTTTCTTTGATGATAATAACAGACAAAAAAATTAACTACTATTTGTAATATGTTGATCTATTATGAGAAAAAGATTCATAGTTGAAGAACAAGTGGTTGACTATGTCTCAGTTCATAATTGTATTAATATGGAATTTCTTTGTAATTTTCTCGTTTATTGCAGAAAAAGGGTTGTAAGATAATTTAGGTGGGTTGACTCACCTATGTGCGAAAGAGGAATGGTAATCATCCCTGGTCTTCTCAAGAGAATTAGGAAGCATGAAGCAAGAGAAAATAAGAAAATGAAGTGGATGTGAGGCATGCTAATTGTTTCTTGGTTCATTATTGCAATGTTGTTGATTAGTGGTTAACAACATTTTTTTCTTATATTGTATTTGGGAATAGGAATACAATTGTTAGAGGAAAAATGGTAGTTGCTGAACAGGGGTTGTATAGTCATCAAATAGTTGTTGATGAACAAGAATTGTATAACTTTTCAAATATTAATGGTATGACTGTTTGTGTTGTCCTATTGTTAGAATTAATAATGAGAATTGTTGTTAGAATTAATAATGAGCAAAGGTAATGAATCCAAGTTCACTGATGTTCAAATTCCAGTAGTTAATGAATTCTAACAAATGCAAAGATATTATTAAAACCAATTTTGGTTTCCAGCCCTGTAATTGCAAAAGTAACCCACATTTTCTTCTTCATTTGCTTTCATACTTGTATCTTTTATCAATCCAAGTTCACTAAGGATCACCTTATTACAAAACAATTAACCAACAATATAATCCCCTGTTTGGTCAAGAGATTAAACTAAAAAACTTACCTGGCAATTATTTATAGTTTGGGAGATAGCCAAAGTGAGCTTAGAAGTGATATCACTATGAGTAAGTGTGCAAGTTCTTGGATTACAAAAAAATTCAATCAAGAAATCCAAGTTCACTGATGTTAGAATGAAGGTCATGTTCTGAACAAAATCTGGAGAGTTAAAGACAGACATACAAAATACCCAAGAATATACAACATACAAAATTTGGAGAGTTGAAGGCAGACATTGGCAAATTTGGAGAGTTGAACAAAATTGTTTGCTAACTAGTTTATAACTTCAATAAGGTTGCAAAAAATACTCAAATATCTATACATATATAAAAGGAGAGGAGCAAGTTTTGTAAAGTTCTCGCCAAAAGTGACTTTCCAAATTTAGAAACACTTTTAATTTGTATATAAGTCACATTTTGCATTGGAAATTGAAAATAGAAAATATAATTATTATGGTTGATTGGATAAATGATTCCAAAATTCTCTTCACATTCTTATTTAGTATATTAAGAAAAATATGCATAGTAGAAACAAAAGAGATAATAAAACAAAGTATTTTTGTCAATTTTTTTGCATCAATATCCAGGCTAAGAAAGATAAAGATGGAATAAAACAATAATTTTGAAACTAAATCATATAAACACACTTTAAATTAAAACTAATTTATAGACAATCAATTAATAATAATACCAAGATTTGACAAAAAAATTTATATTTCATCATAACCAAAGTTATTATGGTAAAAAAAAAATTATAAATCGAGATAGGACCAATTTTTCGAGACAGCTAGCTACATGTAAAAAAAATGGAAATCTGATAATTTCTTATTTTTTAGTTACTTATATATGTTAAAAAATTCAGATACAAAAAAAGTACTGATGATGAAATTAATCAACATTCAGATCGAATTTGTTTGTTAGTTGAACTAAATCACGAATTAAAATTAATAAACGAGTTTTGAAGTTAAACAAAGTTTTTGAAATATTTTTGGAAACATGAACATACCAACAAGTTTCCAGTAAGTTGGTTGTCATAGTTTCCGTTGCCGAACTTTCTTTAGATGGTAACCTTGGGGTTGGCCATCTCTGCAAAAAATGAGTAAAAAAATTGTAATGTGTGGTGAAACTAGGGTAAAAGTGTTTTCTTTTCGTTTATATACATCAACTAAAACAACGTGGTTTTACGAGTGTTTACCGAGTCACGGTCCAAAAGTTATCCATAGCACGGTTTAAATCAAATTTTCCGATGTCTACCATCGATCGTTTGGATTTTTGGTTCATTTTCCTTAACTCATCTCCTACATTTTATTTTCCTTGGTTATATATTATTTTAATTATGTTTTCTTTATGTTTGATAATTGAACCGTAATACTTGAATTAGTTTGTAAAAATTACCAATTTTGAAAAGTTTAATTAGTTTTTAAGGTTTTATGACACAACATGTTAATATATCACAAACAATTTGTCTTTTGTCTGATATTATACGCGCTATCAATTGTTTTTAATATTAATGTAACTTTTATTTATATATATTTATTTGCATATATTTCAATATCATTTTTTACTACGGAAAACATATCAGTGAATTTAAATCAGAGTAGAGAATGAGAGAAAGTGAACCTCAATTCCATTGTTTAGAATTGGAATTGTGGGCTTCAATGTAAATTTTATTGTTTATATCTAGAAAAAATATTAGAATTGGAATTGAACTGAAATTCTTAATATTTTTATTCTATAAATTGATTTTGTTCTCCAAAGGTAAAATATTTTTAAACATAAAGACTCTTGATTTTCATTAATTTTTTTTTATTTCTATTCATTTGCTTATATGTGTAGATTTTTAATTGAACTCTACATGAGAGCCAAACAAAATAATCTTAATTTTAATATTACAAAATTATGATATTCAATTCTACACATCGAACTCATAATCTTTATGTTGCAATCATTTGTGTATTTTATTAGCACTAAAGTTTTAACTATTGTATTGATATGAATATAGGCTCCGTGTATCACACGAGTGCTTTGTTTATAATTTTCTATTATTAACTTCAATTTCTACTGAACAAAGTAAACTATTTTGGTCAAGGACATGTCACTTCGATATCAATTTAAAAATATGTTAAAAAAGTTATTGTTATTATTAACATAATTTTCTATAATTTGTTTTATATGCATATTGAACTCATGATTTTTCATATAATTATTCTGTTATATGATTATCATTAAAATAACAATTGTGTTGTAGTATATATAAAAACAAAAGTGCATAATTTTTAGAAATTTCTCGCAAAAACTCACATTTCAAAAATGGAAGCACTTATGTTATGTTTATATCAATTAATTTTTTTTAAAATTGAAGTTGAAAAATGTCATTTAATGATGTTGATAGAAACTATTCCAATTGAGTTTACTTTTTTTATTTGGAGAATTAAATTTGAAAATGACATATAAATTACATATAAATAATTACATACCAAAGTCATATAACTATTAAATATTACACAAAAATAAAGTAGAAATCAAAATTCTAGGCAAACTATTCATAAGCCAAACAGAGTCCATGTGCATATAACTAATTACAAACAAAATCAATATATACAAATAATTCATAAAAATGATATTTATTCAAAAATATTTAATAGCTTAGTATTATTATAAATAAAAAATAGGTAAATAAAAATACTTACGATTGTTTTTAATAAATCTTGAAGTATAGTTCTATAATATTTAAAACAAAAAACAAATAAAAAATACTAATGGGTCTGACTTTGTTTATTTTTTTAGTTTGGGTCCGTCTTAGTTTAAATTATCACTAGATTTGGTGTCCGTGCTTATGACACGGTGTTAGCATGAAACTGATTCAATGTATGAAGCAGACAGTATGCAAATGAATTGATATATGCTTGAGATTTTATAAATATCAGATGAATGCACACTACACAACTAAAAAGAAGACAAAATTCAATAAACTAAACAAACAAATACATTTTATGATGATCCATTACAAATAAGTAAGAATATCAAGAACTTTATATCATGTTCAAATTAGAGTGACATTTTCTCATCTTTTTTTTTTTTTGTTAATTCTTTATGTAAGTGAAAATTGAAGTGTAATATATAAGTTATGTTGTTGAAAGAGATACGTGTTTTTTTGTGTAGTTTCAATTAAATAGTCGTATAAAAACTAAGATACAATTTTTTTTAATTACATCACATCGATGAACAATACATATTCTGAAATTTCAAACTGTGAGTTAAATTTAAACGATACATGCTCGTGAATATTTCAATTGAATTACATATTCTGAAATCTCAAGCTGTGAGTTAAATTTGAAGGCTGAAACTCAAATAATGTTCTGTCGTAACATAGTCTATTCACTTGAGTTATGCAATGACACGCGATTAATTGTTATAAGGCTGAGAAACTATGTTTTAGAAGGTTGAGTTATTTCAAATGGCAATTATAGTGGTACTCTTTTGAATGTCACTGATACTATTTGATCCTATAATTTCTTTCAAATTTCAGATAAAACATTTTTTGTTTTATGTCTTACGCAATGTCTATGAATAAAAATCATGGTAAGTCATCTATAACTATTACTAAAACAGAAACCTCTTCTGCCACGTGGCAGCTTTCTGTGAAAAGTTAAAAGTTTTAAATAGATTTTGTAATTCCATGTGTCACCTTTAAAATGATAAAAAAATAATTAAATCGATTAGTTTAAGATAAAAATTATAAATCTAATTAAATAAGATAAAATTCCTAAAACTAATTTGATAAGATAAAACGGATTTAGGATATAGTTTTACGAGCAAATTTATGATAGAGATTTATGATTTTTTTTCAAATATCGTTTAATTAAACTAGATTTTATCCTATGTAATTTATACAAGTTTAATTTCATTAAAACTATTAAATTTCCATCTCTTTTCATTTTCATAATTTTTAATTCATACAAATTATCCACATGATAATTCTATGTTATTTATTCTTCTACAAATTTATATTTATTAATATTTCAATTACATATTCATACGATCAATTTAGAATATTTACCTTATTTTTAGTTTTTTTTCAAATTATTCAAATTAATTTTTTAAACTATTTATTACAAGTTTAGAAAATCATCTTATTATTAAAACCATGCATACTGCACTTTTTTTCCTACCAAAAATTAAAACCGGTTAGATTTAAAACCAATGGTTCCTTTATACATGATAAAAATTTGTTTTTTTTACTATTTTTTGCTGACAAAATCGATTAATGCCAGATATATTTTACCATGAGAATTGAGGAGTTTTTACAAAATCGATTTTTACTATTTTTTACTATTTGATTTCAATTCTCATAGATTTTAATCTTTCAATTACATGACTATATGATCAATTTTGAATATTTACCTTTTTTTCTTTTTTTAAAATTATTTTAATTACAAATTTAAATATTTATTACAAGTTTAGAAAATCATCTTATTATAAACAATTTTTGAAAAAAAAAACTATTAAAATCATGCATATGGTAATATATATATATATATATATATATATATATATATATATATATATTGCTGCCAAAAATTAAAATCTGATAGATTTTAAAACCGGTGCGTCCTTTATACATGAAAAAAGTTTTTTTTTTAACCATTTTTTGTTGTCAAAATTGGTTAATACCATATGGATTTTATCACCTTTTATTTTAACGTGTTTCACTTGATTAGTACTCTAAATTTTTTTTACAGATATATTTTATCACATTTGATTTAGATGTGTTTCAATTGATTAAAACTCTTCAATTCTCATGGTAAAAGTTTTTTTTATTTACCATTTTTTGGTAACAAAATCAATTTGTACCAGATAGATTTTATCACATTTGTTTTAGACAAGTTTCATTTGATTAAGACTCCTCAATTCTCATGGTAGAAGTTTTTTAATTTTTATTATTTTATCAAAACTCAGTCAATTTAAAATAGATTTTATCTAATTTGATTAAACGTGTTCCACCAACATCACAAACATTACGAAATAGTTTACAGATTATATCTACAAAATTCGCATGAATTTTCGGTTTGATGATTCAGTGTGATCTCACGTTTTTTTTTTAAATTTATTAATTATGTGGACATCTTACGGTTGTTGATTCATTCAAATAGCTTACAGATTTTATCTATAAAATTAAGTATCAGAAACAATACTAAGTCAACCGTGCATCACACGGGGAATAACCTAGTTGTCTAATATAAAACTTCATTTGAAAACATGTTTTATGTTATCATCAGTTATATGTAGCTTTGTCTAGAGTTGCTATGTGATATTTATAGTTATAATAGCCGTATATGTTGAACGAAAACTATTGTATATAAAAAATATTCCAAAATTTATATTATTTTTTTCAAATTTATTGGATTTTCTATATTTAATTTTATTGTTTATTATTTTTTGTTTATTTTGTTCATATTAAAAAAATCAATTACATATTATTCAAGTTTAATTTAGCTTATAATTTTATACACATGTACAGTCCGTACAACGCACGAGTGCATCACTAGTATATATAAAAGTACCAAAAGAGCCACTATGTTTCCTGGGCATCAATGCCCCCAAAAATATACAATTGCCAAAAGAGCCACTAAGTTTCCTAGGTTGAAATGACCCCAAAAATATACAATTCCCAAAAAGGTGTATTATGTTTCCTAGGATTCAATGCCTCAAAAAATATACATAAAAAGACATTATGTTTGCCAGCATAAAAAAGCCACTGCACAGTTTCTAGTTTATATGTCCAAGTAGGTAGGTGTGCCAACTCCTTTGTCTTTGGTAATCTTGTGTAACAGATTTCTAGTTTGGGGTTGTGATCCCCCAGGTGGTGCTTGCACAGTTGGCATCCTCACATTTGGGCTTGGTTGAGAAAAACTTCAACTTCCCCTTCCAATAGCTTGACTATAAAAGCTTCCACTGCCCCTTCCCCTTCCCCTGCCTTGAGTTGAAGCAACATACATAATCAAATGAAAATATGTTATTTCATTCATTTGTTGGAACATCATCATGTATTAAACTACCTACAATTAACCCTTACTTTAGTTCTAGGAATATAACTAGCATTTCCACTGCCCCTTCTCCTTCCCCTGCCTTGAGTTGAAGTAACCTACATAATCAAATAAAATTTTGTCATTTCATTCATTTGCTGGAACATCATCATGTATTAAACTACCTACACTTAACCCTTACTTCAGTTATAGGAATACAACTAGCATTTTCACTGCCCTTTCCCCTTCCCCTGCCTTGAGTTGAAGCAACCTACATAATCAAATATAAATTGGTCATTTAGTTAAATGTAGCCTGAATCAACCTGCAACCTGATTCAATCTGCAAGGACAAAATGAATTATTATATATACAAATCAACCAGAACCAACTTGATTGTTTGCATTTCCACTTTCAGTAAATGTAACCTGAATCAATTATAATACACCAAGTACAAAATGAAGTCAATAAGTGATAATAATATATACAAATCAATACTTGTAACATAAAAAATATATATACTTACTGGGTCACTTGATCCTTCAGCATTAGTCTTCCTTTGTTTTTTCTTTCTTTGGTTACGCATACAACCATGAAACCCTTGACCAGTGCAACTCCTCAAATCATGACCAAAATTTCCACATCTTTGGCACCTCATGTGTCTACCCTTTCTTCCCATGTTTCCGCAGGTTGGTCTTGGTGCTTTATTTTGATATTTTCTTCTAACTTTTCTAAGTCTTCCAGGTTGTGGACATCTTTTTGGGCCAACAATGGGGATGCAATCTTAGTGTTCCCACAGATCTACACCATTTATAGGATTAATGGTAGATGCATATATTTTTTTCCTGCATTTTCAAAGTGTAGTTCTCATGAACCCACTCCCCAGGCTACCTCCATTTTTTCCTTCCAAGTATATAGATGACATTGCATGTTTGCAAGGGATCCCTGTTAAGTCCCATTTTCCACAACTACAAGTCCTAGCAGTTAAAGAAACCATGCACTACTCTCCCCAAGGCCCCCTAACTTGGTGCCAGCTGCCTCCATTCCATGTAGTGTTGTATTTATCTGCCTCTGTCTTAGTCTTCTCAAATTTCCTTGTACCCTTTTGCAAAGTGGACCATGTTGTTTTTTGATTTCAGCCCTCTTTTTAACAATTCTCTTCATTAACAAATTTATGATTGTTTCCAACATGCTAATAATAGCCCTAGATCTAGCTGGTATTATGAAACCATTGAAAGATTCACACAAATTGTTCATTGATATATCACACTTCACTGCATTAGTCCAAGAAGACATACACCAATGAATTAGATCCCTT
This sequence comes from Codonopsis lanceolata, assembly GCA_013146195.2. Classification (NCBI taxonomy): domain Eukaryota; kingdom Viridiplantae; phylum Streptophyta; class Magnoliopsida; order Asterales; family Campanulaceae; genus Codonopsis; species Codonopsis lanceolata. Next base: position 52,820,720 of record CM028380.1, read on the forward strand.
GCAAATGCCCACTGATAAGCCTTGACATCAGTCTTCTCAAAGTTTGCATTAGCACTCTCAAAATGTATAGGATTTGTAGCTCTAGCATTTATGAACAAAAGATCTTTAGAGCTTTCCCCTTATGTTCTTTTCTAAAGTTACTGAATATATGCTGAAGGCACCACCTATGCTCTATCCCAGGTAAAAGTTCATGTACAGCTGGAACTAATCCCTATAACATTTGATTAACAAGAAATGAATTGTCAACATCTCAAAAAGTTTAAGAGCATATTAATGAAATGTATAATATAGACCAGATTGACTACAGATTTCTTACTTTTTGTTCATCAGATATAAATACCCAATGTTGCTGGTTGGTGATCTGAAAATCATCAACTATTAAATCAAGAAACCATGTTCATGAATCTTTATTCTCAGTCTCCACCACTGCATATGCTACTGGATACATCCCACTGTTAGCATCAATGCCAACTGCTAAAAGTAATTGCCCAGGAAATTGACCTTTAAAAAAGGCTCCATCAAATCCTAACACTTTCCTACACCCAGCCATGAATCCTTTCTTTAAAGCCCCTAAACAATAATACATCATCTTGAACTGCCTGACAGGGTCATCTTCATTATACTCCTCAAACTGAAATTTGATTGTTGAACCTGGATTTGTTCTCAAAACCTCATTTGCATAATCCATCAATGGACCATACTGCTCTGAGTGATTCCCATAAATCAAATCCTTTGCGATCTTCTTTGCTCTGTATGCTTGACTCCTAGATATTTCAATAGATTTATCAGTCCTTACATGTCCTCTAAAAGCCTCTACTGACCAATGCGGAGTAGACCTAATAGACTCCATGTATTCCTTAGCTAGCCAAGAAGCAGTTGCATACTTAATCTGGTGAGTCATATTGTACATGTACTCATTGTTGTAGGTTCTAATTTCCCAATCATTGTTAATTTCACTATAAGGCTCCGTTTGTTTCACGGAAAATGACTTTTGGAAAATGTTTTCCTCATTTTTCGGTGTTTGGTAACCTTAGGAAAATGCAGTCAACGTAAAAGGTTTTCCGAGTTAACGGAAAATGAAGACTTCTTTTCAGGAAAATGACTTACGGATTCATTTTCCGTAAGTCATTTTCCAAATGTTCGGGCACCTTCCGCCCTATTTCGCAATTGCATATATTTACTTACACACATAATATTTCACTCAACAAATAAATTGTTTAGAAATATAAATAAAGTTCGTGCATACTATTTATAAATTATAATTTTAATAAATGCTTACTACGTTATAAAATCAGTGTCACCTATATTATTTAGAGACATCCTAACCATTGTCAATCTTCTATTTTAAAACGTTTTTTTTCATATCAATTATCAAAAAAAATATTTGTAATTGTGAGATTGAAAAAATATAGACATTGATTTGACACCACTAATGATAAATTGAGGGTTACTAAATAAAAATTACTTAAAGTTCAACACTATTTTATATTCAATATGTACATTAATATTAGAATATATATTTTTTGTATTTATTCATATATAGTTTTTCGTAACATTTTCTAGCGACATCCTAAACATTGTCTATGTTCTATTTCAAAACATTTTTTTTCATATTAATTATCAAATTTTTTTTTTTGTAATTGTGAGATTAAAAAAAGATGGACCTTATTAAAAAAATGGTCCTTATTGATTTTCTAGGGACATCCTAAACATTGTTTATTTTCTATTTTTATTTTTGTATTTATTCATATATTGTTTTCCGTAACATTTTTCGTGTGTTTGCCAAACACCCGTAAATGTTTTTTGACATATTTTCAAAAGATTTACCAAACACCTGAAAATGAAATCTTTTGATTTTTTGGAAGTCATTTTCCAGAAAGCATTTTCTGGAAATAATTTTCTGTGAAACAAACGGAGCCTAAGTCACCTGTATAGACCAAAGGGCATGCATTATTCCCTCTACATATTGCCCTAATCTTGAGCTTGTCATTCTTTTTTAATACAACATCCCTCCTATTTGATATTGCATAAGAGTATATGGCAGTCCTAACATCTTTAGCTGATGTATATGTCATGCCTACTTCAAACTATGGATCCTTCAAATCAGTGAGCATGTTAAAATTTGGACGTTTAGTTTTAGCATTTTCCCACTTAGTAAAATTCCCTTCCTCATCAGTTGTGCATAAACTCCTCAACTCATCTATATCTGCATAGTCTGAACTAAAATAATCACTCTCAGCATCATTCTCATTCTTAATATCATTCTCAACTACTTTGTCTTTACCCTTTTCCACTCTCTGACTTACTTGGGTTTTACTCTTGTCCATTCTCTGACTTACTTGGGTTAAAATAACATCATCATTAAATAATCTACAAAGTCTTCAAGCACTATATACTAAACCAAGATTGCATGAAAAGTGACCACCATGATGAATTTTTAAAGAAAAAAGGAGCTCTGTTTGACTGCATCATTCAACATAAATAAAGACTCCCAACAATAAATATATACAGACATATATACATAATGGTCCAAAGTACACAAAAAAAAAAAAGTAAAGAAGCAGTTGACATGAACCAACACAGGGGACCATAAGACTTTATACACGGATACCAAATAATGCACATATATATTGTCAAATATTTGGAGAGATAAATAATGCACAGATACCAACACAGGGGACCAACACAGTGGACCACAAGCTTTTATAATGCTTTTGTCAACATTTGAGAGATAAATTTAGGAAAATCATGAACTCATGTCCACAATCTTTATAAATTTATAAACAAACAAGCCTTTATAAATTTAGCAAACACAGTGGACCACGAACAAATTTTATAATTCATAGTTCACTAATTTTGAAAAAAAAAAAGAAGAATAATTACAATATGGCCCGCTTTTCACTATGATGATGTAATTGGCTTTCAGTTATACGAATCTCTCATAGCTCACCCATCTTCGTATGAAAATCCACAGCAATCTTCATTTCACCAGTTGTATGAATCTCCCATAAACCCTAATCCTAATTTTGACAGATGCGAATCCTCTATTACGGATGTCTCAGTCACTTTTCTAAACCCTTAATCTCTAATTTTGAATGATGCGAATCCCCGATTACGTAGGTCTCCAGTCGCCTTTTGGTAAGCCCTAATCCCTAATTCCCTAATTTTGACTGATGGGAAATCTCCAACTACATTTGTGAATGTCCATCTGCCAAGCCCCAGCGAGAAAAGACGGTTTGGTCTTTGCTTTTGCTCACGCGTATCGCACATGGGCAGTTAACGGTGAAACTGTTCATGACGTTTGAGCGAGGGACCAATGGTAGACAAAAAACGCAAACTTTGGTCAATGATAAGACGTTTTGAAATTCAGGGACTAATGGTGGACAAAACCAAAGTTCAGGGACCAATGATGCATTTCTCCCTATCTACTTATATACATGCCCGTGTCATAGGCACGGTGTCGTTATGAGATCAGTTCAATCAATGGTCGGGATAAACAAAACGCATAACTGACGAGATAATTCAAACAAAATCCACAGCTGAAAGTTTTATATATAATTGTAGAGGGGTAATTCAAGCATAACTTATAACTGAGGGGTTCATTTGTAACTCACATACTTACGAATCATCAGTTGTGTTTAAAACAATTCGATCAACGTCACTAGTTAGACCCTGAGCTTTTTTATAAAATAGATTTTTAGATTTTTGGAACATACTCCATCTGTTTCAAATGAAGAGTCCTCGTTTGAAAGTCAATTTTTTTTAAAAAAATAACACTTTTAGTAATCCATTAATAATAAAATGACACTATTATGCCTTAATTTTTTAAAGTGAACTTTTTTAATTAAAACATTCTAAAATCAATTCATTCAAAATAAAAAATAAAAATCTATTTGATACTCATAAACTACCCAAACAAAAAACTATTCCAACAACTTGACACAAATTCCAATAATTTTACATAACACACCATTTTTATCAGATATCTTTACATACCCCACCCTTTTTGGAAAAAATGGATTGGTGTTCAAATGAGGCAAACCAAATTTCTATTTATAAATAAAAATATATAATTTTTAAAGTAAAAAAATATTTTCTTCGTGTGCAGAAACGCCAAAAACGAAGAAAAAAAAAATCAAATTTTGGAGTGAGAGAAAGAGGTATAGTTTGATTTACTTTAAATACTCAACTACCTTTTTAATTGGTAGATTCAATTTAAAAACCCTCATGATACAATGATGTACACCAAATCTATTCGTGATACCCATATAACCCTCCGTTGGTTGGTCGTGAATTGATTAAAGTTTAAAATATTCAGCCACAGGTAAAAGGAACTTGTTTTGTTCTTAAAAAATAAGTTATCCATCTCTGCGATTTCTGACTAGGGTTGATTTCTAGCTCAAAAATACCCTTTCAGACTGATCAATTTAGTATAATTTTTTGTTCTACTTAGTGATTGCGGGGGAAAAGGTGTCGGCCGTTTGGAAGGATAACAGGGAGAAACAAGTGTTGCTTTTGTCATAAGGCAGGATCCAAACATTTTCGCCTTAGCATTTAATGAGAATGTTCCAAATTGTCTAAGTGCTCTTTTGGTAGAATATTTTAATTAAAACGTTCGTAAAAAAATGTAGCGCTTTTTATTTTATTTTAAAATATTTTAATTTATCATTTTAAAATATTTAATTTAAAGCATTTTAAAAATATGTTGTATTGATAATTACTTTGTTTATAAAAATAACGTTTTGAAATAATTTTTCAAACGTATTTATAATATAAAAACTATTTTTTAAAAATATTTTTAAAATATTGTACCAAACGAGGTCTAAGAAGTGAAATGTTAATAGCAATTGGCAATCATGCTAACATTCAAACAATATTTATACTTTATCATTTAAATATAAGTTGTAAGAGCATCCACATTGTGTATTATTCTTATACATCTTTTAGCTGCGTTTCACTACCACCTACACACTTTTCTCTTCTTACTCACTTAAGAATATATATTCTCATTATATAATATTCTTACATAAAAAAATTAAATTTAACACATTCTAATAAAAAATGTTTCATTTGCACCCTCCACCAAAAACCTTACTCATGCTGCAAGTGCTAGCAAGAAGAATTCCTTGTGTTTTATTTTTAGCTAAAAATAAAACTATTTCTCTCTTTCTAAGAATAAATTTAAGAATTTCTCTCATCGTTGGTTTTGTAAATCTTAACTAAAAATAAATCAAAGAATTGCAAAAACAACACAATGGTGATGTTCTAACAGTATCTAAGAGTACGCTCTTTGAATTTGACCCTAAAGATGTAGACGGCCAGTAAACTATGTTCTGTTCATATATGAAATAACAACAATTGGTTGAGCTACTTACTCCCTCTCTCCAAGTAAAAATTCTTCGTTTAAAAGTCAAGTTTTTAATAAAAAATACTTCATCCGTTTTTAAATTATCGTTTTTTTTTTTCGTCCGTCTCAAAATAATTGTCCAGTTTAAAACTTACTTTTTTAGAACATCACTTTTACCACTTTACTCTTACTTTTTCACTCTACTTTAATTACGAACTACATACATATGAGTTTTAAAGGAAACTACACATTAAACCAATATAAATAATCAAGTCAATTGTTTTTTTTAAGCTGTGCACGGGATCAATTATGACGATTATTTAGGGACGGAGAGAGTAACACTTTTAGTAACTCATTACTAATAAAATAACACGTTTATACCTTAAGTTTTAAAAATAAACTATTTAAATGAAACATTCTAAAAAAGAATAATAAATTCTTTGGCCAAAACGGAAGGAACATTAGTTGTACAGTGAGATGGACTACCTCTGTAAAACGTTAGCTAAACAATATTACCAGATGTTCACACAGTCACACCGCTTCAGTGGCATATTTCATCCACAAGAATTCGGCCAAAATATGGTAAATGTGTAAGAATTGCACTGAACAATTTGATTAGTCCCTCTGTCCTTGAATTATTATTTTGTTTAATCAGACATATGGATTAAGAAAATATAATTTATTTAATTATTAATATCGATATAATATATAATTTTTTTAAAATTTATGTACATGTAACCTATAATTAAATCCGAAATAAAAAATAAGGATAAAATAGTAGAAGGTTTTTCTTTTAAAGAAAACGTTGCAAAAATATAATTTTTTGGGGACAGATCAAAAATAAAAGCTGTATAATATAATAAGTTAGGAACGAATGAATATTTCATGAGTTCAGTGTGATTTCCATTTTATTGAACACCGACTTTCACCAAAACAACTACTTTTCATTTAAAGAAATGCTTCCTAGTTTCATTTTCCTTTTAGAAAGTCATCTTAAAATAAGATTTACGTACTATGGTAATTAACTTACGTTTACTATGTCTTATATAATAAAACTAGATTTTTATGTTTGTGTTTATGGCACGGTGTCAGTATATCTATTTTCGTTAATTGAAATAACAGTGTCTAAATAGAATGTGCGATTTTAAAAAAAAAAATATTACAGTTGAAGAATATATTGCTTTAAGTGAAAGTTAAGAGATTGATGTTTTATAAGAGGTGATTGTTTAGAAGATTAATCGCAGGATGTAACTTTGTAATATGAAGATAAAATATAGGGAGAAGAAAAATAGGTAACTACTCATAATATTAATTATAGGGGTGACTTATAATAGAAAAAGAAAAAATAAGTAGTTAAAAATTGATAATTACTTACAAATGTGAATGTGATGGTGAATCTCAACAGTTAAATTTTTTCACGATAATTTAATCTCAACCTCAGAATAGTTATAGTTAATTACCTAGCTGTTTTATAATATAGACTAGATCTTCATGTGCCTATGACACGGTGTCAGTATATCTGATTTCGTCAATCGAAATGACGGTGCCTAAATAGAATGTGCGATTTAAAAAAAAGTTACAGTTGAAGTATACATTGTTTCAAATGAAAGTTGAGATACTGATATTTTATAAAGGGTGACTGTTCAGAAGATTAATCGTAGAATGTGACTTTGTAATATGAAGATAAAACATATGGAAAAGAAAAATAGGTGACTGCTCATTACATTAATTGTAAGGGGTGACTAGCTTGTAATGGGGAAAGAAAAAAAATAGGGAGTTAAAATGGATAACTACTCATACATGTGAATATGAGGATGAATCTCACCCGTTAATTTTTTAAATATAATTTAATCTCAACATCTGAATAGCCCTAGTCAATTATCAAGCTGTTTTATAATATAGATTTTAATTATTATTAATAATTTTTAAAATTTTATGAGAATAAGTTTTTCATACATTTTATTTAAATTTAATAAGTTTAATCAATATAAAATCAACGTGAGGATAGTGGAGCGGGTAACCCATCGAATAAAACATTGGGTTACCCAACAATTAAACGGGTCAAAATGAAAGAAAAAATTTGGATGAAGGAGCTGAAACCCGTAATTCAACCCGGATCTATCACAAAAGAGCGCGGGTCAGTGAAATAGAGGGGCTGGCGCGATGTAGAGGTGACATCTCATTAATGAAATGTTTGTTGAGTTGCTTTCATCCCTCATTTCAAATTTGCTTCGGTGTCTTCCATCTTTCCTACCATGGCTATCAAAAATCTATATATAAGTGACCAAACTTTGTATTTTAAACCTAAATCAATTTAAAACTTTAACTAACTTCATTTGTAATGCAAAATATCACTTTGTGATCAAAAGTAACACATTTAAGTGTAAAAGTAACATTTTTAAGGGTAAGTATAACACTTTTTAAGTGGAAAAAAAGTGATAATTTTTATAAAATGCAAACTGACATGACAATTTTAATGTTAAAAATTGACAAATTTAATGCTAAAAATAACACTTTTAGGTCCAACGGTGACGGTCTTAATTTATAATACAAATTGTTCTTTTATAACAAAAAGTGACACAATTAATGCTAAAAAGTGATACTTTTTAATGATAGAAGTGACAATTTTCATATACATTATAATGCAAAGTAACAATTTTTAAAACAAATGTGACACATTTAATGTTAAAATTGACACATTTAAGGCAAAAAAAGTTAAACACTTTTAAGAAAAAATTAATAATTTTATTAAAGATGTAACATTTTTAATCCCAAAAATGACACATTTAATTTCAAAAAGTGACACATTTAATCTAAAAAAATTACACGTTTAATGTTAAAAAATGATACACCCTTTATTTATAAACGTGAAGAATGACACTGTAATTTCCCAAAATTGAGGAGGTGCGTTGAAATTTATGAGTTTGACACTTTTAACATGAATAAATTCGTCTTACAGATTAAGATGCATAAGACTATCTTACACAAGTTTTTTTTATAAAATATAGACCAAGCTACTAATTTTCCTCAAAGTATCCATCAAATGTCAGGTTGCTACCCAACCTCTATTTTGTGTTACGGATTATTTTCATATATGATGTTGACATTTGTCCAAGTCCTTGGCACAAAAAGCGTTTGAAAAATAAATGGAAGTTGGTCATGCACATGACAAGTAATATCACAAAGTTACTACATTGTCCTCTAATAGTGGTATATGACGCATTATTTATTAAATAAATAAAACTTCCCCCCGTCGTCGACCTCTTCATCACCACCATTCCCATTGCCAACGACCCTTTCACCCTCCTCGACTCTGTCGAATACTTCATCCCTATCAAGGACATCGTTTGTTGAACTTTCGGCTACTTGATTCGAGGATTTGCAAGACGTCGTCAATCACGGTGATGGGTGTAGCAGCCAATGTACTCAAGCCAAAGTTAGAAGGGAAGGTTCTTTCTCTAAACAATATTTGATTAAATAATGGATTTAAAAAGTAAAAACTTTTATGGAGGAATGACAAAAAAATTGATTCAAATATTCACTTCGTATCCCAAGGGTTAAGATCATTTGATGAACATTGCTCTATTTGCTTGGTGGAATTTGAGCGTGAAAATGCAGTGATTCAACTCTGTGATACATGCACGTATTTCACTTCAGATGCATCATACGTTGGTGACAAATCTTGATTTTGTGGTAAAGACGGAAAATTCATTAGCTAGCTTCTCGAAGACACTACCCTTCTCCATAATAAAGTCTCCCCCTTTTTCTCTCTCCACTCGATCTGATTTCTAAATCCAATAAAATGCAAAATACAAAATATTTCAACTTCAGTTTCTATGATTCAAAGATTTATTGTTAGGTATCTGCTTGAAATCAATTGTTGGGTTGCTTGAATAAACGAAATGTATATTGATAATGGGTTTATAAAAATGCACCACAAGTGTTTGACAAAATGTCTGAATTAAATTTTCAATGTATTTAGAATTGACTATAGGTTAATTGGATTTGAGACATGCATTTAAGTGTGCCAAAGTTGGTAAGGACACATAAAGAGTTCATATAGAGACTTAATTTAAAAATATATATATTTAAAAGTATAAAATTACCCTTGCACATGATTTGTACGTGATCAAATCCGTTATTTTGTAACATCTGTTAGGGCAAGAAGGGAAATTGAGACATATGACAACATCATATATTAAAATGACACAAAATGAAGGTGGGGGTAGCAAATTGAGATTTGATGGATACTTTGGGGAAATTTAGTAACTTGGCCTAAAATATATATGGGGATACATTTTGGATTAGATTTGAATTGATATATCAGGGCAAATTCAATGGTAGGAGTCGAAACCAAAATTTAATACCTATGTAAGAGCATTATGCTATCTAATGGTTAAAGTAAAATGTATCAAAATTAGACGTGGTACTAGGAAATATACCAAATTTGATATCTCTCCTAGTACCACATAGGGTTGGCAAAAGTCTCATTTTTCTCGACCCGACCCAATCCCGTCCCAACATTTCTCGATCTTGACAAATCCAGATCCCGACTTTGTCGGGATTTTTCCATTCCCGACTTATTTTGGGACGGTATTCGAGATAATTATCAACCTCGTCGGGATTCCCTCCCGTCCCGACTATCAATCCCGTCGGGATTCCTGAATCCAGACTATTTTTTAAAATATATATTTTTGTTTTTAATTTTTTTTTATAAATATTGTGAGTGTTAAACAATGTCTATTTTGTGTTTGCTAAAATTATTTAATGATATTTGTTAGATTTATTTTCACAATGTTGTGGTTTTTTTTTGTCTATCACGTTTCTACACTTAGTGTAGATTTTCTCCTGCAAGTGAGTGGTACATTTTGTTCATAATGACATATTCGACAATACACACCAGTAAGTAAATATTCAAATATACTTGTAAATATATAGTCTAAAATCTTAATCATGATGGAGACATTTTAAAAATATTTTAGTGTCAGAAAATATTGTTCATAAGTACTCCCTCCGTCCCTAAATTATCGTCATAGTTGACGCGACACACATATTAAGAAAAAATAATTGACTTGATTATTTATATTGGTTTAATGCATAGTTTCCTTTAAAGCCCATGTGTATGTGACCCATAATTAAAGTAGTGGTTGAAAAAGTAAGCGTAAAGTGGTAAAAGTGATGTTTTAAAAAGGTAAGTTTCAAACCGGATAATTATTTTAGGAAGGAAGAAAAAGAAAGGAAGACGATAATTTAGGGATAGAAGGAGTATTATAATCGGGATTATAAGATTTTTATCTCCCGAACTGTCGGGATCCCGATTCGTCGGGTCCCGACACTTATCGAGAACGAGATTGGGAAGGAAATTGAAATCCCGAATTTTATCGGGACAAGATCGGGATGAGGGGTATCGTGACGGGTCCCGTCCCGATTCTACCCGCTAGTACCATACCTAATTTTTATACAATTTATTTTCACCATATATTTATGCCATAATATGTAATAGTAAATTATTGTATATTAATATTTTGATTTTGTTTTTATATTATGATATGCGTTGAATATAATTTTCTTAAAATTATTATTATATCAAATTTTGATAACTATGATTGGAGATAGAGGTGGCAAAATAAGTGTTATAGATAATCATGAGTTAGTTTATTATGATTATTTGATATATATGAATAGTAACCAATAGATATCAAAATTTATACAAGTAGCACAATTGGACTTGTCCTAAAAGACGTTTTAACCCTTTATTTGTAATAATTTTTGAGTCCATAATATTTAAATATATAAAATTACTAAATTTATATTAAATAGTTAAATATACCAAAATTATAAGTAGCTAGCAAAGGCACATGCAATTGTGTTTCAAAGTATAGTAATTTTTTAAAGATAATTAAATACTAAAAGAAAAAAATATTAGTACAAGATTTTATTTTAAATCTTTTTTCCTCCTTTATAAATTATGATACTCTAGGATATATACTTATACAAACCTATATTCCGCAAGAGCAACCTCAAATTTCCACTCTTCGAGTTCGAGGTTAGGTAAATTTTCTGAAATGACCAAAAGACCTCATAATTTTCGATTTGTTGAAGCTGCGGCCACTGTTATTCCCGCTCATTTTACGTTACCTTTTCAAATAAAAACAATTGAGCGCGCGTCACTTTCACCAAGTTTAAACTACCCCACCCCATCCACGTCATCACACCCTGCCACGCCGAGTCCCCAAACACCCCAATCTTCCCCGTTGAAAATTAAATTTGATTAAAAAAACTCATTCAAAATTTTGAAATTAAAGAAAATAAGTAATAAAAAATAAAATAAAATTGTTCCATCGTTCTCACAACCCCCCTCGCACTCACCCAGTCATTAGGGATTTCCCTCTATCATATTTCTCTCTCTACTCTACTCTAACACTACTCTGCAACTCTCCTTTAGTCTTAAAGAAGAAGAAACATCCATCAGCTGTCACTTTCTCTCTCACACAGTAAAACCTCACACAGTCACACATTTCCTCCCCTCTCTCTAAACTCCGCAGCTTCTTCTTCACTGGACATTTGTCTAAATTGTCAAATTTAAAATCCAACTATGTTCTTCGCTTTACTGATTCACCAACATGTGACATTCTGACATATTCTTTCCCATTCTTCTATTCTCTCTCTCTCTCTCTCTTCTTTTTGTAGTGCTAATTTTACAGCTGTTGATTGATCGGGTTTATCAAGTGAATCTCGGCAATGGCGGCTTCTTCGTCTAGAGGGCGAAGCAGTTCACCGTTCGGCCATCGCAAGCCGTCAAGCCCTTATTCCTCCTCGTCGTCATCTTCGTCCTTCATGAACGGCAAGCTCATACCTCGGTCCTGCTCGTCTTCAGCTGCTACCAATTCGTTTTACGGCGGTGGTTCTGGCAACGGACACGGTTCCAGATCCATGACGCCGAACCGGAGCCGGTCTGATTCGATGTACTCGCGTGGTTACGAAGGGCGTTCGCCTGTAGGTTTTCCGACTGCTGATGAGCTGATTGGCGAGCCAGTAGATGCGTCGAGATCGGGAGATAGCATTTCCGTTACGATTCGGTTTCGGCCGTTGAGGTAATGATTGCTGTAGATCCGAGTTAATTGATTTACGATCTATTGGTGATTGCATTGGAGGAATTTTGAATTTTTTTGCTAGGGTTGTGTTTTTGAGAGAATGTGGTTTAAATTTGAAATCGATTGACTTTCTGGTGATAGTGAACGAGAGTATCAGAGAGGAGATGAGATTGCCTGGTATGCGGATGGGGATAAACTTGTGCGGAATGAGTACAATCCGGTCACTTCCTATGCATTCGGTACATTTTTTACCTTATCATAATGCTCATAATGATTTTCTAAATTAGCAATGAAGTACTTAGCTGAAGTGAATTTCATTTAGTTTTATTCATAGTTCAACATTGGATATCTCAGTTTGCAGTGGCTTAGGTTTGAATTATTTCCTTCTCTGGAATAATGTCTTAATTATATCTATTGTTACAGATAGAGTTTTTGGATCCTCTACGGTTACTCAGGAAGTCTATGAAGTTGCCGCTCGACCTGTTGTGAAGGCTGCCATGGAAGGTGTTAACGGTATGGTACCTTATTTGAGTTCCAAGGATAAAACAAATTATATATCTGTTTTACGTCAAAATACTAATTCACAAGGCAATGTAGCATGTTCAATGACCTCATAGCTTCGCTGAACTACGTCATATATGTAGGTTCTGAATAGTTTTTGTAGTAGACATTAGTTTACATTGTTCCACTTGCAATTAAGTGGATTATTAATTGTTGGAGCTAATCTAAGACTCAATGCAGGTACTGTTTTTGCTTACGGTGTTACAAGTAGTGGGAAAACTCACACAATGCATGTGAGTTCACTTCTCTTCTACCACGTGTTTACTTTTCCTACTTCAATGTGGTACAACACCATAACTTTGATGGAAGGCCCTTTTAAGAATCTTAGAAGCAATTTTCTTTTGATTATAAGTCTACAACTGCTTATCTAGTAGGCAGCCATGGAAAGACAAAAGTGCAACATAAATACTTAATCATGGATGAAAAACTAGATGCTGAGATAGGTCGAGGCATGGAGCTGTATGCAGAAGCCAGTGCAATTGCCAAGAGAGAGAAAGTTTTTTTTTTTTTTTTTAAGAGAGAAAAGATGGTCACATACATTCACCCTAAATCCAGTTACTCCACTTTAACTGCCTTTAAAGTGGGCCATCATGGAATTGGTTAATTTTTGATGAAAAATCAGGTGCTGAGATAGGTGGAATTATGTGCGTGCAAGAGTCAATTTGTAAAGGAGACAATATGGAAAGTAGGACATAGCAAAACAAATCGCAATACAAAGATTTCAGCATAAATTATCTCAAATTATTGGTCTAAGCTCACGCGTGGAGTGACAAGAATTAAATATAATTTGAAGATTGCAAATGAGAAACGTGTACTCATTTTTTCACCCTTAATCCAATTTAACTGTTTATGAAGTTGGCGGTCATGGAAATAAGGTACCAACATAAATTGCTTATGGATGACAAAACCAAGTGTCAAGATAGGTGAATTATTTATGAAGAAGAACATGCAAGTGTCAATATGGCAATCAAAAGGAGACAATATGCAAAAGTTAGATAACAAAACTAGTAATAGTAGAAGGATTTACACCTGAGTCAACCAAACAGCTTGGTTTATGCTCACCGGTGGAGACACAAATTTCCTATTATTTGGAGATTGCTAGAGAGAGAAACACACTTATAAGTCATCACTCTAAATCAACTTTAACTGCAGTGTTCTAAAAATTGGCCTAGGCGCCACCTTGGCGTCTAGAAATTTGGCAAATCAGCGAAAAAATCGGCTAGGCAGCCAATTGCTCATTTTGCATATTTTTTAAATTTTGGCCCTAAATATTGTCATTTTGGGTTTTTAAAAAAATTAATAAATATCAATTTCAAATTATTAAATTATTTTTGTAAATTTGTAATTATCAATGGACCTATGCATAATTGAATTCTTCGCTATTTTTGTAATATCTTGAACCTTAGATGATATTAAATTTCTAATTTTACTTTTAAAATTTAACATCATAATGTAATCATTATTTTTAAATTATTAGGTGATATTTAGTATTAGTATATTTAAAAAATTAATGTTTAATAATTAGGTTATAATAAAAAATATATTAAAAATATGATACTATGTTTTATTTCTAGGCCCCGCCTAGGCGCTAGGTGCTGGTCTTGCGCCTAGTGATTTTTAGAACCTTGTTTAACGGTGTGTGAAGTTGGTGGTTGCGAGAAGAATTTTTTGACATAAATTACTTAATAATTGTTGAAAAACCAGGTGTGGAGATAGTTGGAATTGTTATGCAGAAGTGGTGCGATTGTCAATGTGGCAATAAAAAGGATATATGATTTTAGAAGTGAGACATATAAAACAAAACACCATACAAGGATTTTAGTGTGAGTCACCCCAAATTTTTGGCCTAAGCCCACACTCGGTGTGACTCATAACTGCTGTACTTTGGAGATTGAGAGAAAACGTTTACATTACCTCTTCCTTAACCCTAGTGTACGAGGGATGTGTTTTCTGCATACACAAACGTTCTCAATGATATACAAAAACCCTCTCTAACCAATTTTCTCCACATCTTTGGCACTACAAATTGGGTTTCATCTCGCCTAATACATGAACCAATCCATCTTATATATATTTTCATTAAGGCTCCAATTTCCATGATTGGTGCTAATGTATGTAGAGCCGATTTTTTCTAAGCGAAGCAAGGATAATATGGCTTGCCAACAGACTTAATCCTATCTTCCCATGTATGGAAAATAGTCTGTTTAAACCAATAACATTGTAATCCCCAAGTGGTGGAAGAGATGGCAAGGGCACTTAGGCAAAGAACTTGAGGTCCTTGGTTCCAATCCCCATACCAATGGGCTACACTTACCTATCAAAAAAAACAACATTGTTGACGATAATAAAATTGGAGTACTCAGAAGGTCAATATATTTAAGCAAAAAGTTACAACAGTAACTTTAATACATCTTGTTAGGCACTCGCGTTTCAGTATATCTTTTTTGGTTGAGAGAGTTTAGAACATTAATTTTGCTAGGCATTCTGTATGTGTTCTACTGCACATCAGTTTGATGAATGGCAGTCACCATGTATAGCATCCCTACGGAAGCAAGTAGTCAGAATCTCTTAGATAGTTGGTACTGAAAACTTTTTAACCGAGATGGATCTGTATTATTCTGACCATACTCAAATTCTATGCAATTTCTAATATTTGGTATGCATTTTGTGGCTTGCATGCTCTCTTGCTTCTGGAATGTTCTTATATAGCCCTTCACAGTTATGTGTTCAGTATGCTTTCAGGGTCTATTTTTGTCCTTTAACTTTTCATTTTTGCAATAAACTTCACAGGGAGATCAAAGTTCTCCAGGGGTAATACCTTTGGCGATAAAGGATGTTTTCAGCATGATTCAGGATGTAAGTCTTCTTTCAGTACTCGGAAGGATTTGAAATTTATACTCCCTTTTTCCACCTTTCCACTATCCACTATCCATAGTATTCTTTTTTGTTTAGCATGTGATGGTACCTATGACATCCCTCTGTAGCAATTCTCTCTCTCTCTCTCTCTCTCTCAGCCACATTAATCTCACTGTAGTCCATGGTTGATATATAAATCGCTAACTCTTATGTCTGTACTTCAGACACCAGGACGGGAGTTTTTGCTTCGGGTGTCATACCTTGAAATCTATAATGAGGTCAGTAGTAGATTGTTGAAAATTATGCAAGGGAGAGAGAAATCATCATTACATTTTTGTTGAGGTCTTTAAGTTGACATATAAATGCTAGTGTTAGTGGAGGAACAACCGATACATGGATTGGTTATCTTTTTTGCATTTGTTTTGCGATCTACATATTTGTCAAGAAATTTCTTCTTACGGCAGATTTATTTGATTTGTTTCTTTCTCTAAATGTTGAAGTTTTGCTCTTCTTCATCATATCTGTCCATTTCCTTAATAATCTATGCAACAATTTCTGACTGGAAATAAATGCTTCTTTTATCAGGTGATAAATGACTTGCTTGATCCAACTGGTCAAAATTTGCGTGTCAGAGAAGATGCTCAGGTTTCTACCTCATTAACTTATTTTATACTCTGATATTGGTTTGTTTGCCTTGGGTTCTATACGTGGAAGGAGTGTTTTCTTTTCTTTCAACTGGTTATGTCCAGATGGCTTGTTCATACTTGACTTTGCTGCTGTATGCAATTGATTGTAATTTGCCAACTCATTTACACAATCACACAGACTGGGATCATCCCAGTGTTAAGTATGCTTAATATCACACTGGTTCTCAACCCATCTTTACTAGCTTGTTTCAATTTGGTTCTGTTATATTGTCAAACTTTCCATTTTTGGATGTTTCAAAGTTTTTGGCCCCTTATGATTCCAATGAACAATAAGTAGCACATGTTCTTTTATATCCCTAACTAAATAAAATATTCACAAAGTGGAATACCAAAGGACATCTACTCTTAAGAAATGTAGAAATACATGGAAGGTCATAAATGGGAAGGCAAAAATTAGACAAAGCATTTAAGATGACTTCTAAATATGTGTGTTTTTGTCTATGAGACAATATAAAAGAAACGGAGGGAGTATAATCCAACATCACACTCTGGATCCTACCCTATCTTTACTAGCATTTGGGTGATTTGATTCTGAATTTGTGAGGCTCCCTCTATCCCGAAAAGACTGTCATGTTTGACTTTGCACAAAGATCATTTATGGTAGTCTATTGTGAGCATTTTTTCGCCAACTACCTATTAATTATAGCAAAATTTTGTTGCTAGTGTATGAACGAGTCACTAAGGTAAAAAATCTAGGTACCTAATGAGGATTATAGAAGGAAACCATAATTAACTGTTACTTTGGGAAGTGAGCTTGTGTTTTTGGGACAGATTAATTAAGTAACGAAGATGGTCTTTTTTGGACGGAGGGAGTAATAGTATCCTTCCATCTGTAGTACCTAATATTGCTGGCTTCATTCATGTTTCTTCTATTGACGCTAGCTATCTCTTCACTAGGGTACTTATGTTGAGGGCATAAAGGAAGAAGTTGTCTTGTCTCCAGGGCATGCACTTTCTTTTATCGCTGCTGGAGAAGGTATGCATTGGGACTCAAACACACACACACACGCATATATAAATTAAACTATCTTTCTACATCTCTCTCCTTCCATGACCTAGCGTTTGATGCTCAATTGTTACTACTTTTGACTTCTGTTTTGTATTTGCAGAGCACCGGCATGTTGGATCGAATAATTTTAATTTGCTGAGTAGTCGTAGCCACACAATATTTACACTGGTATGTATTTTATGTATGATCAATGTTTTTCTTTTATCTATATCACCCTACATCTTTCTGACTGGAAAATCATTGCTCGTTTTATACTTTTGTCATTTTTTTAGTTTTAAAGTTCTTTCACGTAAGTTCATTTATTTTTGATAGAAATTCTAATTTCTCGATCATCTTGCAATTCACTATAATCAGATAACTGATTTTCCCCTGAATTCAATTTTTCTTTGGGGGAGGGGTATACTTGTAAGATGTATTAAGTCCGGGTTTCCTGAAGTTCCAAAAAAATTGAGGGTTGTAAAAGATTTACTAGTTCATGAACTTGGAGCCAATTAATCCTCTCTATGCTCTTCTTCAAGGTAAACTTGGAATAGCTTGTGGGTTCAGTGTGTAAACTGTTGTTCATGAAGAGATTCAATTTTATTCTATTACCATACCGGATTTTCTAAAATTGTGTAGAGTGCAGGGTAAAGAAAACTTAGTAATACTGTATAGGCTCGCTCGAATCACTTGTATTTACTGAAGTCAATGGATGTGCATCATTCAAGAAAAGTAAAAAAAAGAAAACAAATTACCATCTTTGGAGCCACCTCTGATACTTCATGTTTCTAGTGGAAAAGGATCTAATGACTTTGAAAGAATTGAAGTAGGAATCGTTTTTGATATATATATATTCATCTTCTCCTTAAATACCCTAGATTTATGAGTTCATATTTTTGCTGTTCTTTCGGCAGCTGCTTTGAGAACTGTATACCATGTTCTATTCCTTTATGAGCTGTTCTAACATATCTGTCCCCTTGCAGATGATTGAGAGTAGCGCCCACGGTGATGAATATGATGGAGTGATATTTTCTCAACTTGTATGCCTTAAGCCGCTCATAACTTTCAGAATTTACTATATCACATTGTTGTCATTGAGCTTATGATCTTTCCATCACCTTTAATGTAGAATCTAATTGATCTAGCGGGATCCGAGAGCTCGAAAACTGAAACAACAGGACTGAGGAGAAAGGAAGGATCTTACATAAATAAAAGTCTGCTAACTCTTGGAACTGTAAGTGCTTAGATACCATTTTTGTAACGGAGGTGGAAATTAGATTTAGTAAAATTTTAACTTAATGTTGGGTTATTAAATGCATACATGGTGAGAAAGAGAAGATGATTGACTGTTTTTACACTTTATCCTTTTGTATCAAGTTTCAGGTTTGTGGCAATCAAACCCATGACATAGCCAAAGTTTTCTTTTCTGAAGTGCTGCACTTTTATTTCTGTATTTAACTACTTTATACAGTCATGTGCTATTTCATTTGAACAATATTATTTTAATTCGGATGTGAAGGTAATCGGAAAACTTAGTGAGGGGAAGGCATCTCATGTTCCTTATAGAGATTCAAAGCTTACCCGTTTGCTGCAATCTTCTCTCAGTGGGCATGGACATGTTTCGGTAAGAATTTTTCCTAGTGGCCCATATCTGAACATTGTTTGCTTTTGTTAGGGAGAAGCAGTACTTAAACATGTGAACCAAAACTGACTCATCTTATTTTGTTCCTTTTTACCAGCTTATCTGCACAATTACTCCTGCTTCTAGTAATATGGAGGAGACTCACAACACATTGAAATTTGCAAGCAGGGCAAAGCGTGTTGAAATCTATGCTTCGCGAAATAAGGTTTGCTACTTTATTAGCGTATAGTATACTTTGCAGAAGGATTTATAACAAAACTGCTCAAAGCTTACTTCTACTTGAAATATTTGCCATCCAGATTATTGATGAAAAATCTTTGATCAAGAAGTACCAACGAGAAATTTCAGTCCTCAAACAAGAGCTTGATCAACTAAGGAGAGGAATGCTTGTTGGCGTCAATCCTGAGGAGATTATGACTTTAAGACAAAAGGTGCTGTTTCTGTTCTTTCTTTGTCGTGAATCATGTATATTTTAGTATGATGGTGATACTGTGAGGGTTGTATGTCAGTAGTACATTTAATGCAAATATATTGTTTTATTAATGCTTTGTCTACTCCATCGATGATATTACATAACCCTAATGTATCTTCTCATGCTAAGTTCACTATCTGATGTTTGTTTAATAGTTAGAAGAAGGGCAAGTCAAGATGCAATCACGATTGGAGGAAGAAGAAGAAGCCAAGGCTGCCTTAATGAGTAGAATTCAGAGGCTAACCAAGCTAATACTTGTTTCTTCAAAAAATACCATTCCGGGGTTGAGCGATGTCTCCAGTCATCAGCGTAGTTTTACTGTTTGCGAGGATGATGTAAGTTGCTCTTTTCCACATAATCATGTACATGTTCTTTCCCTTAAACCTTGTATGGTTGTAGTTTTGAGCATCTGCACCTTGATCGAATTAGGGTGATCTTGATGTGTAACCTTTTATGAATCTTGAAATGGTTTCTTTTAGTTTAGTCATCATTTGCTTGCTGTGTTGATTCAAACCACTTCCAAAACTTCTTTACTTATTTGGTTTTCTGAATTTTCCATCTTGGTCTTCCCTGTGGTTATACTAGTGATTGCATAAGCCCTCTCGCACTTTAATCGAACTTTTTTTTATTGTGCTTTAATTATTAGACTTAAACTGAACAGCAAATTTATTTTTTACTGTCAATTTTCCCCAGAAGTTGGATGTTATACGTGACAGTTCTTTGCTCATGGACAACGAGAATAAAAAAGACTCTCCATCTTCTGTTTTGGGTGTTCCATCAGATCCATCTTATGAACTTAAACACAGAAGATCTTCCAGCAAGTGGAATGATGATCTATCACCATCCGGCAGCACGGTTACCGAATCAACTCAGGCGGGTGAACTTATTAGCAGTTCTACCTGTGGTTCAAAACTTCTTACAGTATGTTATGGTCCCGTAGTTTACTTATTTTTCCTTTATTTATTGGCGTAGTTAGTTTGTTTATGTAGGTACATCTATGTTCATATACCGCATGGAACACGTGTACCTATATTAAATTAATTGTAACTTGGGAAATCAAATTACAGTAAAAGAAATTGTTCTTTGGATAAGAATTGAAGTAAGCTCTACTGCAATTTCCATTTTTTCATACTCCACATGGCTTGTTCTGTTGTGCACCTATAGTGGTTTCTTCTGGTCAAAATTGTGTAAATGTGTCATCTTCTACTCCACTAATCATCCGGACAAAACTTTATGTTCAACTTTTATTGAAATGATGCAGATTAGGAAATGCTTTAATATCTGATCTCTCATTATAACTTTCTTAGGTTTATTTCATGGCTGAATACCTTAATATCTACTTTAATTTTGATGGAATTTTGTTTATTTTAGGGTGGGATCACAATGTCAGATCAGATGGACCTCCTTGTTGAGCAAGTTAAAATGCTTGCTGGTGAGATTGCATTCAGCACCAGTACTTTGAAACGTTTAGTGGAGCAGTCTGCAAATGATCCTGACAGCTCAAAAACTCAAGTATAGCTTCATAACCACGCCTCTTCCTTAGCAAAATATGTTTCTGTAATGCATGATATATTTGATCATAGTCACTGTGATAGCGTGAGCAATTTTATAGATTCTGGCCTTCCTAATTCCAATGGTTCACCTTTTATTTCTAATTTTCAGTCTAAATTGCAATCAGTTAGCCTATTCCTTGGTGCATCGGGTAAACTTGGCTTTCTTTTTGGCTAAACCCTCTCTTAACAACTAAGAAGCTTTTTTATAGTTTTATTATCTTGCATCCTAAGCCATTATTCAGCGGATTTTGGATTTACTTTCTTTCTGTTGGATTCTAAGGAAAAAATCATTGTTATCCATATTCGTCCAAACTTAGATTTTTCGTATTGTTTTGTTAAAGCCTTCATGCTTCATATGGCACAAATGGACTGTTTTCAGATAGGCATTTTTGGTGGATTCAAATGGATAACCCCTTCTGCTACCCAAGTTTTCTTGGCATTCCATGCCGAGGTGCTCTTGAACTCTAGGTTCAGAGTTCAAGCACTTTCTTCCCTCTTTGGTAATCCCACATTATTGTTTCTAGATTTTGATTTGGTTGTTCCGTGTTTGTCATATTTGATATGGGGTTGAGCGTTGTAGCATTGGGATCTAGGGTTGAGACTCTGAGGCAGCCAAAGTTGTAATTTCTTCTTGTTAAGTTCTCTTCTATTTTTTTCCAGGTTTTAGGTTACCCGTATAATTCCTGTGTTCATATTTGTCCCATGGTTGATTTCTTCTCAGATTTCCTTGTTTCATTTCAACCTTTCTCTTCAACACTTTGTGAATATAAGTTGTGGACTATGCAAAATTTTGCATTGGAGATGTTCATTTTCTAACTCTTAGATTTCTCTTTAACATTTGTAAGCACTAATTTTTTTAGTATAATTCTTTTTTAAAGTTTAAAATTGTTACTCAGAAGTTTGAATTTGCTAAGGTGTGCTGAATTGTAGGAAACGAAGGCATGCACATGTGATTGATTGTAGTAGCACATGATTTTAAGTACTTTAGCTGTCTGCTCTATTGTATTGGTCACTTCTTGAATTTAGTTACTCTTGCTATGTTCAGAGCTTCTACATGCCACATATTCCATCGTAAAGGCCAGGATAACGACTAACGAGAAAGATCTTATCAAAGATCTCAAGTGCTCCTTTTATATGAAAACCTTATGCCGAGTGTATAGTGGTAACTTGATCAATTATTTTCTCATTATGAATTTGGGACTCATTATATGTGCATTATGATACACAGATACAGAACTTGGAACGTGAAATCCAAGAAAAGAAAAGGCAAATGAGGGTCCTAGAACAACAGATAGTTGAGAGTGGCGAAGCTTCAATTTCTAACACATCATTGGTTGAAATGCAGCAGGTTATCTCTCTTTTGTTTTTACTCATTGCCCTTGTCTGTGTAATCTTCCATACCGTAGTAGTCAGCATTGGTTTAATGACATTATGCAAATTGTCTATATTCATTTAATTATTTCTGGTTTTACAACAGACAATGATGAGATTGATGACCCAGTGTGATGAGAAGGGTTTTGAGCTAGAGGTTAGTGCACCTGTAAATTTCGCCTTAATTCTCTCCCAACGTTGAATTAGTTCAATAATTAGACATAGTAACAAGAAGCAAGAAGGTATTCTTTTTGTTAACTAGGTGGTATTGGCATCCCATTATATGCTTAGCCATGATAGTATGACTGTAATCCACATTTACCATATTCTCACATCCCTGTGTACAACTTTCAGATTAAGTCAGCAGACAATCGCGTTCTCCAGGAACAATTGCAGAACAAGGTTCAAAAATAGCTTTACCTTTGCTAGTATTATTATTATTTTTTCTTTCCGGAGATTCCTCCATTCACTTTATTGTCACATTTTTATTTACCTCTGCTAAACTTTACCTTCTTCCTGCTGGACGCTCCGGAATCTATCTTCTCTTGTTTTTTGGGCCTTTAACCTGTAGTTCAAGAATGTAAAATCTCTGAGTAGTGAGATCATTGTTTGCACGTAGCATGAATGTGACAGTTTCATTTTCCCCTCTTATTCATAAATCATTGTTTCTCTTTATGTTGTCAGTGCTTAGAAAACAAAGAACTACAAGAGAGAATTACTCTTCTGGAGCAACAGCTGGCTTCTGTCAATGGTGAAAAATTGTTGGTATCTCCTGATCAGCGTGGATCAGAAGAACACATTGATGAGTTGAGGAAAAAGATTCAGTTCCAGGTAATTGCTAGAAACTTATGTTTTGGATGGGGCATTGATGGATAAAAATTTAAACCTCAAAAGTGCACGTTGTGCAAATACAACGGTCGAACTCAGAGGGACTAATGTCTTGATTCAATTAAATTCAACTATTCTAGCAAAGCAGTAAATTAAAGCAATGATTTTTGAAGTAATTAAGCTAACAAATAATAAGAAGCAAAAAATTAAATTAAGTAAATAATTGCAGCTGATTTGGAAAAAGTCGTTTGGAAGGTATGGAAATTGGGATTCATCAATTATCTCAATGTTATGTCTTTTTGCCCAAAGTATGGATTCAATTCAAGGGTTGGTTCTCTAGCGCTACTTTTAAGTCTACCCCTAATAGTTTCAGCTTCCGTCTGCTTTGGACAAATTTTCCTTTACACCCCTGAATTGGCATTTTTAGTTTTTATTCTACTTTTTCAACATAAGTTGACTTGACTTAATTTAACTCGAGTTGTCTTGAGTTGACTTTCATCTTCATTGATACCCACCCATCCATTAGCGGTGTAAGTGGTTCGATTCTATTTGAGCCAAAACTGCAAACCGAACCACCCCAATTGATTCCAAAAATTCTCAAACGAACTGAATTGCAGAAGTTTGAACCGAACCGCTCTATTTGATTCGATTCGGTTCGGTTTTATGGTTTCAAATAAATTTTTTAATTAACATACAAGATTAAAAAATAACATACTCAAACTTCTAATTAAAGACAATCATTTTTCAAACAAGCCTAAGAGGCTAGAAGTAGCACTGTTGCAGCATCAATAAACAAACAAGGATTTATATGTTTAGTGTTTACTCTCTTCACAAATTTCTTGCAAATTACGAGTTATAAACAAACACAAATGAAAACATGGAAATCAATAATAATAAACAAGAGCAACAACAAACAATAAATCAGGTTAGAAAATAGAAATATCAAAAAATAAATATTATGTATATATTTGTATAATATTAGTATATATATATAATATAAAAAAATATATTTTTAAAACGTGGTTCCATTCGGTTTGACATCGAAAATCTCAAACCGAATCAAACCACTTGTTTTTATTTTCTCAAACCAAAACCGAACTGTTTGAATTAAAAACCGAACCAAACCGCCCGATTCGATTCATCGGTGGTTCAGGCTTACACCCCGACCATCCACCAATTTTGCATAATACGTTAACTTTTCTCTTGCAAATTAGTCTTTTCTCCTTTACAATACTTAATGGAATGTAACATATCCTCTTCAAAGCATTATGGATCAACTTGAAGGCTCCTTTGAGCTTCCAAATTGACTCAAATTTGCTTCTAATTGACACAATTGACCCAAATCCTTGAAACTACAAAATTACACTAAAACTAATATTAGCCTACAAAACGTCGAGAATCAGCAAAGCTTAAGCCTAAGAAATACTGAATAAATGAGTAATATACTCATATATCAGGCATCATTACCAGTCGTATAATTGCCACTTCTGATGCTTTTTTTGAATTTGAATTATGTTCTGCCATAGTATTTATCCCATGTTTAAAGTCAGTGCCTAAGAGGTTACTATGAACCAACTTCTATGTTTATGGTCAGTGCCTAAGAAGTTACGAGTAACCAAAATCTGCTTCAGTAGATACTGCGCCAACTCTCAATCTGGGTTTAACTAGATAGCTTATCCATAACGAAGACCATGGATTAAGTAGTCCTTACTCCTGAAGTTGGTCGGTTCCATTAAATATTACTTCTAACTCTACGTATCAGATTTTTCTGCTTGTTCGGTCTATCAAAGTATGAATCTTGGAGTGTTGATGTAAGAGATTGCTCAAGGTATATATAAATAACTGAAGCATCCCTTGCAAAACCCAAATGAGTCCCGTTTGTTTCTCTCATTTAAGAAGCGATGTCTTGTATATGTTACTGTAATTTCATCATATCTCAGATTCTCTTGAACATACTTGTTCCCGCGTAATGAATGGAAATACCAATTTCTTATGTACATTGATGACAAACTTTGGTTCAATATATTATAGGGGTTAGTTATAACATTTGTTATATGTTTTCCTTCTGAGCAGGAGGTTGAGAATGAGAGGCTAAAGCTAGAGCACGTCCAATTTTTAGAGGAAAATAGTGGATTATGTGTGCAGAATCAGAAACTCTCTGAAGAAGCTTCTTATGCTAAGGAATTGGCCTCTGCCGCTGCTGTTGAACTGAAGAATTTGGCTGGAGAAGTAACTAAGCTTTCACTGCATAACGCAAAACTAGAAAAAGAACTAGTTGCTGCTCGTGAATCAGTGAACTCTAGAGGTATACAACCGGGAAATGGTGGTAATCGCAATGGCATTAGATCTGGAAGGAAAGGTCGTCCTGCTAGTCGAGCCAATGATGTATATGATGAGTTTGACTCATGGAACCTAGACCCAGATGATTTGAAAATGGAGTTACAAGCGAGGAAACAGCGGGAGGCCAGCCTTGAGGCTGCTTTAGCAGAAAAAGAGCTTGTAGAAGATGAGTACAGGAAAAAGGTTGAAGAGGCAAAAAAAAGGGAAGCTGCTTTGGAGAATGATTTGGCAAACATGTGGGTTCTTGTTGCTCAGTTGAAGAAAGAAGGAGGAACTGTGCCAGACTCAAATGCCAATGACAGACATAATAATGTACTAGTGCATGTGGAAGACCCAAAAGTAGGAGCTGGTGAAAACAACCATTCAGTCCTGAAAGAGAGACAAAGTTTGGATGTTACAAAACCAGTTCTTGACATTCCAAGGGAAGAACCGCTTGTTGCTCGTTTGAAGGTAAAGTTCTATCTCTCTGTGTCCATGCATACATGGTGCTTGTTGCTTTTGTCTGGTTATGTTTGGCTCCTTTCCAGCTAGAACTCATATTTGATGCATTTTGACCAATTGACATCTGCCACCGATTTACTTTTTCTAATTCTTGCTGTCTTTTTTTGAGGGAGTGAGGGGATTACTAGGATAGAATGTGTGAGAATGTTAGGTGTTCTCATTAGCCCCAGTCAGTTCTACTCTTTATTTATTATTTCCTCTTTTTTTTGCCTTCTACCTTGAGATGCGTGCCACTGCAGGGAGTGCTTTGAGCCATATCTTTTTAAAATCCCAGAGTTGGTGTTGCGCGAATTGATTACGAAAAATAAGAACACTGAGAAAGCAAAGAGAGGAATGATACAGAGCATGGATATTGGGGAAGAGATAGATGGGAGAGACTGATAAAGGAGACAGAAAATTCTAATACAAAGCTTAAACAACAAAGAGATAGTGCACTATCATTTTTAGGCGTGCAAAGAGTACCATAGTTATAAACCTGGTATGTGAATTTGCTTTGTACTTTATATAGAAGAGAGCAAGTAATGAAACAATTTCAGACTTTGCAATTGTTTGTTTTTTTGGTTAATGGTAGGTCCTCCCTAGGGGGTGGCCCATCCTAGTACTGCTCTTGAGATATCTTGGCATCTGTCCTCTGAATTCTAAGTGGGTATTGATAAAGTTGCTTTGCATTGATCTGCTATCAGTGTCGGTGATCATACTGACAGCTTTACTATTGACATCATGTATGAGATCTTTAGTGGTTCATTACACACATCATTTTACAACTTCTTAGTAGATCAATTCTCAGAAAAATTGTAAGTTATGTGTTTTTAATCAATGCAATCACTTTCTTGAAAACTTTACAATTTCCCAGTGCCAAGAGAATATTTTAAACCCAGTTATAGAAAAGGGTGCTTTGATAAGGTTTTGTAGTTCTGACATCATTTTGAATTGAATACGCTCAGGCTAGAATGCAGGAGATGAAGGAAAAGGAGCACATATACATGGGGAATGGGGATGCGAATTCCCATGTATGTAAAGTATGTTTTGAATCACCCACTGCAGCAATGCTTCTACCTTGCCGCCATTTTAGCTGTAAGTTACTCGAATTCTTCATGCATCTGAACTGTCATTCTCTATTGCACTGTTCCATATTTGACTCTATTGGCCTTTGGTGTTGTTTTCTGATTTTGCAGTGTGTAAATCCTGCTCACTTGCATGTTCTGAATGTCCAATTTGTCGCACAAAGATTTCTGATAGGATTTTTGCTTTTACTTCCTGAATTACAGCCTTCAAAGCGAAGGTAATGGAGTTTGATATTTTACAATTTCCTGCATCTGTATACATCTGCAGACTCTTTTCGCTGTACTCATTGTCGTCCATACTGTATGAAAACTGGAACCTGTCACTATTCTTTCTCATATACCAGCCAACTCCATTTGGATGAGATTGTCACATTTTAAGATGGTCCTAGAGGCTAGAGCTTTGTTCGGTTCATAGCTTTTGTGAGGGAAAGGACACGTAACATGGAAAATAATCAAAGAAGGGGAAAATTGTAGTTTGATGTGTGTAATAGGACCTCACTGCATGGCAGTGACCCCAATGCACGCCCTTTACTTGTGCAAGGGTATGGTGACCAGGTTACCCATTGAACTGGACCACCTTTAAAGTGATCCTAAGGGCCATCAAACCCTGAAAGAACTCAAGGATGCAATGCAGAACATACAATGAGAAACTGTCACAGACACATGCTTTATTTGGTAATAATGAAATGTACATAAAGGGAAAGTACAAATAAAAAATAAAGCATAGTTCTGAATCCATAAGTATCAAATTATACTTGCTAAAAACTCATATATAATGATAGCAAGAAGCATATGGAAATTGCCTAGCTTTGTGTATATCTTAGTAAAAAAAATATCGTTCTCCTTTGCCTTATGTTTTCATACAACCAAACCGACCTTATTAGGATACTGTGCAATGTTTAATCTCTGTCAATTGTCATTACCTTTGCCACTCTTTCAACTCAACAACATATTTGGCCGCATACTTTCTCTCATTCAAATTTCTGTTTGCTGCAGGATGTTGTCATTTTGCTTGCTTGATATATTCCGTGGGATATAGTTGGGTGTCATTCTTTTATTGGTCAACCTGTATGTAACTATTGGAAAGGTATAGTGTTCTGGTTTTTGTATGTATTTCATCCAAAGGGGCTGTAAAATAAGGAGGGAAAAGAATAGTGATAAAAGAGACGGGTAGGAACAAAAAAGATGTGTATTGAACAATATGATGATGCTACAAAAGGTGTATTGATTTTTTTTTTTTGAAATAGTTTCTAAAAATATGTTGCGTTTACAATTACTCAGTTTATAAAAATAGCGTTTTGAAATAGTTTCTCAAACGTATTTACAAGAAAAAATATGCGTATTGAAAAAATTGTGTTTTCTAAACGCTGCATCAAATAAGGCCTAAGATAGATATGCTGTATACATTTTTTATTACATGAAGGATTTCATTTTCTGCCTCGAGAAACTATAGAAATTCCTTGTTTAAATATCTATGTGAAGATTTGACGAGCAAAACCACCGACACACAGACAAGTAAATTATACCATTAAGTCCTACGTCCTAACAGGAGGAGGAAAATATTAAAGTCCGAAGCTTTTGTGCTGATTGGGAGCACGCACATGCAGATGAAAGTTAAGATGTGCAATTTGCTAGTTGCTACTGCAACATGAAGTGCCTTTATTGTGAGAGGCTGATAGCACCATTTTTACTTTGTCTTTTCTGGTTTTGGTTACTCAAAGCAAGTTGCATGTAGTATAATCAATGTGAATCCAACTGCACATAAATGGAATGATAGAACTTAGGTAGGCTTTGGGACCATCTCCATCGCTGTTCCTAAAAGCACTGAGACGTAACCAATGAGCCAGCCATGATAACTGGAAAGTTGTAATTTATAATTGGCTACAAAGCACAAATATATCATTACACTTGCTCATAATAATGCATTAAAGAGAAATACACTAAATATTAGTAGGGCATGAAAAATGGAGCTACAGCTAAGGCTTTAACTAACTCTTGGTAACGAGGGTATAAATGATTTGATTTGGTTATGAAGGCTAGCACCTTCCATGTGGAAGGACACGTGGCAGCCAAGGTGACCTGGAAGGGGCCCACCACCCAATAATTCATATAGCAAAAAAAAAAAAAAGCCGACCAGGATTGGTCACCACGGACGAGCTAATCAAGGATCCTCGGAAGGCCGAGGATCACCCCGAAAACTGAGCACGGTCGACAATTTAGCCAAAAAATAACTATGCTCGACAGACGAACTCTCCAAAGACATCAACATTCCAAAAATCATCATTCTACATAGTGATCAGGTGTCGCCTCCTAGTTCAAAGGACATAGGTACGCCATGCAAATATTCGTAACTTGTCAAGTAATTTACTACTTAATGCGGAATGCTACACGCAATATACCAGGCAATAGAGGGCCGCCAATTAGCCGACCAAATACAAGTCCTCACGTCCAAACCACCAACTCTGACTTGAGACTCAAGATAATGACTATTAAAGGAAGCCTCCACCACCTTGAAGAGGTTACGATCCATCTCACACTCTTAAACACACAACTCACTATCTCATTACAGAATTACCACCAGAAGCTTAAGGGAATGCTTAGCACCTGCATATATACCCTGTTATTGACTCTCACATCGGAGGGCTTTAGCTGGGACAACCTCCTAGGTTATTCTCACAACTAGGACTTAAGAAGAGCAAGCAAATTTTGAAGCTGCTAAGATCAAACAAACACACCTCCGGAAGAACTCCAAGCGCAAATATCCTTGTCATCACCCACACCTCAGCTCTAGTACATTATGTGGACTGCCAGCGTAATCACCCATTTTATTGGCGTAATCAAGTGGTTTCGTTGTCGAGAATCGAATTTATTCCTTCATTTTTGTTCCTACTGTGAAAGAAAGAAAGATGGAAAAACATACACCACGAAGTAAACAAACCAAGGAGCTACCTCTTCGACCACGCAACCTCCACTAATGGAGGTAAAACTAGTCACCCCCAGCTCACGAGCCGCGGGGGGAAAAGCAGTAATGGACCAAGTACACGCTTCTTCCGACGAGGGAGGAGAGGAGTGCGAGGAAATTCGACTATCTGAGCAACAATGACACCTGGATGAGTTAAAGTTCTGGGAACACCAGAGACTATACCTCAAGGGAATCTAGGAAGCCGGGATAAAATTTTTTGTGCTAAGCAAGAAAACACGGATCACAACCAACTCTGTGGTCACTAGGGAACAAGAGCTGACCATTAAAGAGCCTACCACCAAAGGTAAAGACAAGAAGAAAACTGATCCTCGCCCTAGCGCAAAATCAAGACTCGGGAAAAGGATAGTCGAGCACGTACCTAAACCAAGCGTGCACAGTCAACTAACTTTTCCCGACGAATCCGACTACCGACCCTCTCGCACAAGAGAAAATTCAACTAACTTGGTGACTTGAATTAACACCCCTGGTTCATACCACAACTCCACAAATGACCCACATCCGCTCCACAGTAGTGCCTTAAGAACTTTCTCCCATGTGTGCGATAGAAACTACGGTGATTCAACTTATTGACTTTCTGGAAAGTAAAGACGTCAAAATGGGATAAAATAAAATGAACCAGAGTAACTTATCTTGTTCGTAGATGGAATGGAAAAATTACCAATATCTATATATATACAACATTGCTAGTCTTACAATTACTTCTACAACTTTTTCTACAACTAAGTTTTGAAGAAGGGTAAAATTGTCTATATATCTATATATATACAACATTGCTAGCCTTATAACTACTTTTACAACTTTTTCTACAATTAAGTTTTGAAGAAGGATAAAATTGTCTTTGTCTAAAATAATTTTTCCCAATTTAAAGCTTAGTTGTAAGAAAAGTTGTAGGATTAGTGATAAGGATAACATTTTTGGATAATTTTTTTGTTCCGAGATAAATGACATTTGACAATTTTCAAGAAACTTTTTCATTTTTTTTCTTTAATTCTCCTTATATTTATTGGCTTCATAACTCGTGTTTCGTTCTTTGGATAAAAATATCAAAATACTTTATTAATGTTTAGATACGAACAATTTAGTATTTATATGTTTTTTAAGTCCGTGTAAAAATCTAAAACCTCGTATAGCGTGTGGGATAAAGGGAATATCATAAACTTTTATGAAGGTCATCGAAAGAAAGAAGTGAAAGAAGCCCATGCTCGCAATGTCAACCTCTACATCTTTTCTTGCACGACTGACTCTGGATATTTTTTAGTTCACGTGACAAATTAATGCCAAAAAAAGGAAAGCCGTTGGTAAAGGTGTATGAATACGATGTGTCTTTGTTATTGTATGGTCAGTCATAATGGACCCATTTTTGGAACAACAAATTCTACTGTACATCATCGAGATCGAGCTGCTGATCAGTGATCACTACCGCCGGCGCCGATGGACGTAGTGCCATATATAATCAAGATGATCTTAGGGTCTCCTCCAAAACACCAAAGTTAAGAAAGTACAGAAAACTCAACAAAAATAAAATAAGGAAACGTTAACATAACATTTGGAAGGATGGGAGATGTTTCAAAATTTCCATACAGTTTCGTTCTACCATAATTGTCTTGGTATAGATGAAGGTCTGATAAAGGGGACCGTGCATTGCTCTTCCTGCAGCTGCTCCATCCATTTCCCCCTGTTAGTTTTTTTAATACTGCTAAAATATTGGGGACTTAGATTTATGGAGGGAGATGTCCAAATTTCCATATCTTCTGTCCAAAAACAAGCCCTATTCCTTTTAGGATCAAACCGCGGCGTTGTACCCTCATAAGCCTGTTATTATCAAACAAATTTCTATTTTTATTTTCCATAAAACAAATTAAAAATAAAAATAAAAATATTTGAAACGAAATGTTTATACTTAACTAATTAGCAAAACAGGGCCATATTACTAGAATGGTTTGTGTGTGGTACGATTGAGACACAAGTACGAAAGTACTTGCACCTACAATTTTAATGTGGGTCCCAAGGCAAGATCTCTTTGTGAAATTCCACATGCATCTTAGCAAGATATTTATAGTAATACTCTACAAGTTGTCATGTACTAATTCTAATTAATTAGTCTTTAAACATTTATTTAGTGAGGTGGCGAGATTAATTGTCTAAATTTTAGGTGCAAGTCAATCGGTGACAGTTTTATACAGTATATAGTTTGATAAGCAACTCAGTTAATTACGTACTCCTTATGTGTAAAAAGTGCTCATTTAAAAATTAGTTTTTTTAAAGAAAAAATGATATTTATATTAATTCATTAGTAATAAAATAATATTTTTATTATTTAATTTTAAAAATTAAGTTTTAAGTAAAAGAACTCAAAATGGAATAGTTTTAAGTAAAACCTATTTTAAGAAACTTATTACTATAGTGCAAATAATTCATATAGATTGAGATGAATATACGAGAGTTGCAAACCTTACAGAAGCCATTAGGATGAGAAGGCTCAAGAAAATCATCGAGGTGCCATCCTGGTAACGTCTCCATTAAATACTCCGATATGGTACCTGTTGGAATCGAATTGTCGTTGTCTGAGGTTGACATAGACATAGAGTAGTCTAGCGTCCTTTCAACCGAAGCCGAATCCGAAGGCTGTGTATAGATATCTTTGGAATCAGTGCTTTTTGCATCAGTTTCTAGGGCAGTAGCAGTAGTAGAAGAAGCATTTGAATATGATGGGGTTTGGTTGGATGAGTCGTAAGTTGAAGCTGAAGCAGAAAGCTTAACTCCGGTTAGAAGAAACCTATTGTGTTTCTGGGTATGTTCATTCGCTTTGTGAATGCAAATGTCACAGTCCCTGCACAGGATTGCCCTGTCTTCTTTGCAAAACAGAAAGGCCCTTTTTTCCTGCAGTAATTATATATATATGAATATGACGTTCACATTTCAAGAAAATCATTACCAACTAATTATGTGAGTGCGAGAGAGAGAGAGAGAGATTGGTATTTGTATATATACTAGAGTGAGTTAATAAGTTACAACTTACTTGGCAGATATCGCAACGAGGAGAATGTTGAAAGGAGGGGTGGAGGAGGGAAAAACGGGGGTGTTTGCTAGCTAGTTTGTTAGCATGGTGTACGCGGCGGTCACAGCCATCGCAGAGTGAGGCTTCGTCGGCTGTGCAAAATACAGATGCCTCTTCTTTCTCGCAAACATCACATTGGATCTTCATTTTCTCTTTCTCTTTCTCTTTCTCAATCTTCTTTGTTGTTATGCGTGTATGTATGTCTTCCACCTAGACCTAGGACTGATTTATATATACATATGATAGGGCTGGGCCTGTGAAACAGTTGGTGGATTTAAGTAAATATAGGTAAAGGACGAAATAGGAATTATGGGCAAATATGGGTGAGAACGCCACAGCTAAGCTAAAGCTAAGTTCCTCTTTCTCTCTGACTCTCTCTCTCTCTTTACTGGTTTTTCAGAAATCTCTGGAAACAAGGGAGCCTCTCTCTTTCGTTTCTTCTTCTTCAATGCATGTAACGACAAAGGCTATGGATGTAGCAAGTTGGGGGGGTAGAGGGTGGGTGTGTGTGGGGGACGACTATATACATTTATATATAATTATATATATCCTATAAAAGCTTTCACTATCACAAATTTGGAAGTTCAAATGAAATGACTGGAGTTAAGAGCATGGCCCGTATGGGAAAGGAGGGGTGGGCTTCCCCCTTTTATCCGGCTCTCATTAAAGTTTATAAATCTAATCAAGCGGTGAAATGATTAACTTAACTGGTGGTAGCAATGTCCGAACTGTAACGAAGTTAATTGCTATAAACTGATTTGACGTATTTGTGCATGTAACACGGAATAACCGAAACAAAAAATTAGAGTACAATTTTGTTTAATATAAATAAAACCCTCCGGCCCATTCCTCCGTTGCTCAGTATGCTTAATCACTGATTCTTTTTCATCAGTACATATGATATGACTTGTATCTCCGACCATCCGATAGAAAATTTCTGATCAATCAAATTTATTTATAAACATCTATAACAATCTATTAATCAAACATTGCTAACATATCATCAATAGTGTTCCTCTCCCTTTCTCACTCTTAATATCTGTGTATAATTGTATATTGACAAATAAATTTGAGATAAAATTACATGGTTTAAAAATAGTGTCAATTTATTTTTAATTTATCATGAAAGATTGTACACCGAAAACTTTGTCTCATATTTTGAAGTATTAATTAAA
This sequence comes from Codonopsis lanceolata, assembly GCA_013146195.2. Taxonomy (NCBI): domain Eukaryota; kingdom Viridiplantae; phylum Streptophyta; class Magnoliopsida; order Asterales; family Campanulaceae; genus Codonopsis; species Codonopsis lanceolata. The sequence goes on from CM028380.1 coordinate 52,855,260, forward strand.
TTCAACCAAATTGATTGCATTCCATTAAATACCTTTCTCATTTAGGTATAAATCTTTTTATTTATGTATGTTTAAAACCTTTTACATTTGATCAAACACTAAGGAATGCTTCATGATTCTTCACTTATTTATGAAATTTAAATATGTATATAGAACAACGTCAACATGTGTTTGAGCTAAAAATAAGTATATATAATAATGTAAAAACTTAGCCAAAAAAATTTCATGGAGCATCAATGTTTAATAAAAATATTACATTTTTGTATTACGAAATTGCGTTCACATGCTTTAGGTGATTGCTTATAGTTAATCAACTCTTCCGTGCTTTTTTTAAATCATCCGTAATTTTGTTTATCTATGTAATACTATTGCATTATTACAATTACATGCGATAGAAGATTATTGTAACTTTGTATGTATTGAATACGTTTTAACTCGAAGTTTTTTTTAGAAGTTAGATTGTTATCTATATTTTTATTATCTAGACGTACATACACTATGACTTGAAACTCAAAACCTACCTATTTTAGGAAACAACTAACTCCAAAACAATGTTTAAAAAGACTTTTACATAGGCTTACAATTTTAAAGGAAATATGAAACTCAAAACCTAACTATTTTAGGAAACAACCCTAATTAACAAAGCAAATTAAAATAGGGTGCGGCGCGATCGCTTTAGGACCTACGGCGCAAGCACGCAGCTTTGGTGCGAGCACCTTGGGCGACCGCTCCATGTTTCGACCCATTCTAAGATTTGGAACTGATGTTAAATATGGCGTGAGTGCGCCAAGAATGTGGCGCGATCGCACCAAATGCTGGAGCCGAGATTCAACGAGCTTCACATCCTTTAAGCCTTGATTTATGGCACGTATCATCAAGTTTGGTTTGTGAACTTTGGAACTATTTACTTGATAGTTCATACACATAAATCAGAATAGAGTATGTGATTTGGATATCTCTTCCATTATTCCATTATCTCCACTCTTTACGCCAAAACTATTCCAGCTCGTATTAGGGTTACTCAGCTATGGCCTATGGGGTGGGGGGATAATTATTTACGTTTAAAGTTATGCTTGGTAACTTAGATCTTTTATTTAGAATTAGAATAACAAAGTTAAAATATATATATATATATATATATATATATATATATATATATATATATATATATATATATATAATATGTTACTCTTCAATCTCTTATTACACGACTTAAATCAATTTTTTGTTGTGATTTGACTTTTTAATGATTTTGATTTGTGAAATATTGAGACTTGAGAGGTCAAAATTGAATTGAAGAAGCTATATCATATAGGTGTCTTGTTTTATACTTTTTGAAAAAGAATATAGACTTATGGGTAATCTTATTTCTAATAAAGACTCAATTTTGAGTGCCAAATGATGTGGCATCTTATGCTGTCATATTATTAACATAACTTTTTAATTTATAGTGGAGCATAAAATACCAAATAAGATGACATTGGAAACCACATCATTTGCACTCCAAAATTGAGTCTTATTAGATGTCAAGATTACTCATGAATTTATAGAGTAGCGTACTAATTTCATTTGGTCAAGTTTCCCTTCTTCACCTTTCTTAAAGTGGAAGCCGTCTTCTCGTGTGTCGTGCGGATTTATCTTCTAGCTTTCATTTAATTCCATCTGTTCACCATTTCTACATTTACTAATTTACTCCCCCACTCCCAAAATTATTATCCAACTTCCCTTTTTTATTTCTCAAAATAATTATCTTATTTAAAAAATTTCTTTTTAAAATAATATTTTTACCATTTTATTCTTATTTTTTTTATCTTATTTTAATTATGAGTCACACATACATTAGTTTTAAAATAAACTACACATCCAACTGATATTAATAATCCAATCAAATATATTTCTTTAAATCGTACATCAAGTTAACCCAAATGATAATTTTGAGACAGATGGAGTATTATTTAAACTTTCTCATTTCCTACTTTACTTGATACTCTCTCCGTCCCTCCCTCCCGGATAAATATTTATACTTTTTATTTTAGGATGTCTTAACTAATGTTTTTAAAGATTTTTGGTATACGAATTTTAAATTATTTTTCGTAATATATCACTTCATTTAATATTATCATTATTGCACATTGTAGAAAGAGAGTGAATATAATGAATACATAATTAATGAGAGAGAGTATGTGTAATGAGTATTATTGTCACAACACTAGATCTTTGTGCCCTAGATGATTTCATCAATTGAAACGACAATGTCTAAATAGAAAGTGCAATTTTAAACTCGACCCATAGTTGAGTTATATGTAACTGACCCATGACCGCTCATAATATTAATTGTAAATGGTGACTTTGTAAAAACTAAAAGATGACTGATCATAATATTAATTGTAGGGGGTGACTTTGTAATTGAGAATTAAAAGCGGATAACTACTCTCACACATGTGAATGTGAGGGTGCATCACAACCATTAAATTTTTTAAGATAATTTAATCTCAATCTCTAAATAGCTTTAGTAAATTGCACATGTGTGATTATGAACTTTATTGTATTATAGATATTTTACAACACATTATTAATTAATTTTCTTAATCCTATCTGCTAGGAACATTTATCCGGGACAAAACAAGTATTGCCTTATGAGTAGGTCTTCTGTAAGATTCGTAAGACAGTGCCCCACTCTTTCACAGTTCAATCCACCAACACATGGTGAGTCGATCGATAAAAAGGTAAAGATGATACGTTTTATAAAAAAATACCAGTAAGACTGTTTTACCCAAATATATATTTGCTTTGCTTTGTTATTAAACAAATATGGAAAATTATTGGGAAATGTTCAAAATTACTTGGATATAGAGAATTAATAACATTGTGGCATCCCTAACAGTCAAACACAAACATGGATCAGAAGTATAAAATGTGAAATTTGTTTCCAAAAACAAATGAGTGAAAATGAATAAAATAGTGTTTTAAGTACCTGAAGGGAGATCCGACCTGGGTCCTCTACGTGGAGCTAGCACGTGGCTTCCAGCTCGGCACAAATGGGGCCCCTCTCCTAACAGGTCGTCTAAAAGAGCCGACCAAGACAGGCGACCATGAAGAAGCCGATCAATGATCCTCGGTATGCCGAAGATCACCCCAAGGACCGAACTCAAACAAATCCCTTGCCAACGAACAACCATGCTCGGCAGACCAACTTTCTATGATGTTGACAGACCTGACATATAGGTTGTACATAGGGGACAGATGTCACCATTACAGAACATGGGCAAGCCATGCAAACAGACATATCTTAGCGGTTAATCAACCACCCACTAAGGATAAATTACACGCCATCTATCATACACTAAGGAACCACCAGTAAGCCAACCAACAGACAAGTCCCACGATCTGGGACCCCTATTTTAATCATGATCCCAAAAACAGCTACTATAAAAGGAAGTCTTTCCCTTCAACAAAATATATGATCAATTTTACATTCCCAAGCACACGACATACAAGATATACTTCCAAGCATTCACCGGTTGTTCTAGGGAACACCTAGCCCCGGTCAAATACTTCCCTGTTACTGACTTTCACACCGGAGGGCTTTAGTTGGGACAACATCCCTGCTCCCTAACGATTTCTCTTTCATTTCAGGTCAAAAGTAGAAGAGTTCATATGAACATAATAAGTATCAAAACCCATATATCATAATCATTCTGATATCCCTCAGATCTAGTCCATCACGTGGACCACCAGCTTAGTCACCCTTATTTGTGGTGTGATCAGTACCAAAACTGTAAATTAAATGTGATAACATGACTTCCCCTCAAAACTAGTACGTGTGGCTTCAAAGCATATTATAGAGGCCGTAAACAAGCCAAGCCAATCCAATATTACCAAAATTTGAAAAAATGTTGAAGTTAGGCTGAATTTATTTTTTGAGCATAAAAACTTATTTATAAGCTTATCGAGTCAATGTTGATAACCTAATGTTGAAAATCTGATGTCTGGTATTCGTGATCGTGGGTTTACACTTGACAAGTTCCCAACCCTCAGCCACAAGGGTGCTTTTTTGGGATGGACTTAACGCTTTGGCTAGGGGAAAATTTGAAGTCTAAGAAAAGTTGGCGAAGTCGATACCATAGAATGAATATATGGTGTGTTTATATAGTGTTGCAACGTGTATTTGAAGAGGATGTGGTTGTGTGCTGGATTGGAGCTATGATCAGCTATCTGGTATAAGACTATAAGATCATCACCATTGTTGTTATTTTAGTATTCTTAGCATTATTCTTAGCTAAGAATACCAAAACCAACAATGGAGCAAGTATTCTTAATACCTCCACCTAGGAAAGAGAATGATTGATATTCTTAGTAGGGAATAAAACAACCCCTTATTCTTAACCCCACTAACAAGCATGTATGAATGGTTTTTTTTTTTTTGGGGGAGGAGTGCAAATATTTTTTTATTGGAATGTGTTAAATTTAATATTTTTTTTTGTGTAAGAATATATGTAAGAATATTATACAATGGAAAAATATATTCTTAAATGAATAAAAATAGAAAAGTGTGTATGTGATAGTGAGATCTATCTAAGAATCTGGGGGGAGAATTTATACAATGTTGATGCTCCAAGGCCTTGGCACAGTACTAGCTAGTCTTGCTTAGCGTGTTCCATTAGGACTGACATTGTTCCAGTCTCTTCTAGGCTTTGGTTGATATCACGAATTTATAATTTTACTGTTGTTGTGCATCAACCCCTTATAAATACCAATTGTTATAGCATGTCACTCGGTGACTCATTCACTTGAAAGAAAAAGTTGAATAAACGAAGAAATGACATGACGATTTTATTCAATAATCTTGTTATTGTTAAGAACAAAAAGAATATAAAGTGGGGGGGGGACGGTGGGAGAATGATACTACCAATTACGTAGTCCTGTACTGACAAGGAATCTTCTATTCTTTTCGAAATGTTTCACTAAAAAAGTTGGATTTAAAAAAATTATGCTTACAATCTCAATTTTTTTTTCAAGTTTACCCTTCATATACGATATAATATATTGATTTTGCTCAATTATTGTTTTAATAAATATCAAATATGATGTACATAACGGAAGCAAAAGAAAACTATAACAGAGTAATGGCAAATATATCGAAAGAGAAAAAAGAGATTGAGGTTAATAGACTATCAAAATTTTATTATGGTCAACTTACCGTTGTAGGGTTATATATATATATATATATATATATTTACAAAGAACTGATTGTCGCATCGCTTCACCTCCAATGACGCAATCACTTCAACTTCTAAGACGACAAGCCAAAGTGATGCCGTCGCCTAATGCAACTGCTTCTAGGCTCCTCCAGGTACTGACGTGACTGCTTTGACTGAGGCGATTGCCTTGCCTATCTAGACACGATCGCCTTGATGTGATAATCCCAAAAGTTCGTACCGCTCAATAAAATCCAATGACACCTATATATTTAATTTCTTAATTATTAGACTGCACAAACATAAACTATTTGTGTGGAACGGATCAAAAGAGTACGTGTCTTATGATTTTAAAAAGGCAAAAACTTATAAAATAACATATATTTTTGTGACGAATCTTTTTAATTCGACTCACCGTGTGTTGATGGGCTGAGTCGCGAGAGAGTGAGACTTCATTTTACAAATTAGCATGCGTAAGACGACCTCACATGAAGCCTCTCTTAAAAAATAAAAATAAAATATACAACAAAATTTATATTAAAAAACATTTTTTTATGATTTTAAAAAAGATAAATATAATTTACATCCAAAGTTTTATTGTTTTTTAAAAATGACTGAAGAAAGTCAAACAAAACTGGAGTATAAATTAATTTATAACTAGTGATGCACTCATGCGTTGCACGGATTGTACATGTGTATGAAATTATATACTAAATTAAAGTTGAATAATATGTAATTAATTTTTTTAATATTAACAAAAAAAAAAATAATAAACAGTAAAATTAAATATAGAAAATCCTATAAATTTGAAAAAATTAATATAAAATTTGGAGTACTTTTTATATAAAATAATTTTTGTTAAACATGTACGACTATTGCAATGATAAATATCACATAGTAACTCTAGACAAAACTACATACAACTTATGATAGGCAAAAACATGTTTTCTAAAGGAGTCTTATATTAGACAATGATTTTAAAATAATATCAATAGGCTTTAGGTTTAAAAATGTTTTACCTTTGGAGAAAAAAATCAATTTATAGAATAAAAATATTAAGAATTTTAGTTCAATTCAAATTTTAAAAATTTTCATGGATAGAAACAATAAAATCTACATTGAAGCCCACAATTCAAATTCTAAACAATGGAATCGAGGTTCACTTTCTCTCATTCTCTACTCTGGAGTCTTAAAAAAATTTAAATTCACTTATGTGTTTTCCGTATTAAAAATTGATATTAAAATATATACAAATAAATATATATATAAATAAAAGTTACATTAACGTTAAAAAAAATTGATAGCGCATATAATATCAGACAAAGGGAAAATTGTTTGTGATATACTAACATGTTTTGTCATAAAACCTTAAAAACTACACTTTTCGAAATTGGTAATTTTTACAAAATAATTCAAGTATTATGGTTCAATTTAAAAATCAGACATAAAGAAAAAATAATTAAAATAGTATATAACCAAGGAAAATAAAATGTAGGAGATGGGTCAAGGAAAATGAACCAAAAATTCAAAAGATCGATGGATAGACATCGGAAAATTTGGTTTAAACCGTGCCATGGATAACTTTTGGACCTCGACCCGGTAAATATTCGTAAAACCACGTTGTTTTAGTTGATGTATATAAACGAAAAGAAAACAATTTTATCATAGTTTCACCACACATTGCAAAAAAAAAATTACGCAGTATTTGCAGTGATGACGAACCTCAAGGTTACCACCTAAAAAAAAGTATAACAATGAAAGCTATGACCACCGACTTATTGAAAACTTGTTGTTATGTTCATATTTCCAAAAATATTTCAAAAACTTTGTTTAACTTCAAAACCCGTTTATTAATTTTAATTCGTGATTTAATTCAACTAACAAATAAATTTGATCTGAATGTTGATTAATTTCATCATCAGCATTTTTTTATATTTGAATTTATAAACATCTGTAAATAACTTAAAAATCAGAAATTATCGGGTTTCCATTTTTTTTTACATGTTGCTAGTTGTCTCAAAAAATTGGTCATATCTCGATTTATGGATTTTTTTTTACAATAATAACTTTAGTTATGATGAAATAAAGAAAAAAAATGTTAAATCTTGGTATTATTATTAATTGATTGTCTGTAAATTAGTTTCACTTCAAAGTGTGTGTATATGTTTTAGTTTCAAAATCATTGTTTTATTCCATATTTATTTTTCATAACCTGGATATTGATGCAAAGAAATTAACAAAAAAACTTGGTTGTTTTATTTCTCATGTTTTTACTATGCATATTTTTCTTAATATACTAAATAAGAATGTGAAGAGGTTTTGAAATCATTCATCCAATTAACCATGATAATGACATTTTATATTTTCAATTTTTAATATAAAAAAAACGCTTATATATAAATTAGAAGTGTTTTTAAATTTGAAAAACCATTTTTGAGGAAAACTTTTCAAATCTTACTCATTTATATATAGGTTTAAATCTCAATTTGGTCACCCTACTTTCGGCCAAAAGTCATTAAGCTCACTCTACTTTTTTTTTCCTCAATTTAATCACTCTACTTGGTTTCGGCATTCAATAAGGTCACTTGAGTTATTTTTGTCCGTTATGTTGGATGAAAATCATTGAAAAGACCAAAATACCCTTATTAAGTTGAAGGGTTTTAGTCTCAATATTAAAAGTTAAGGGTTCAAACGAAAAAATAAATCTCTACATCAATAATCCCCAAACAAAGGCATCAGATTCCATTCTCAAACCCAAGATCTCCATTCTCAAACCAAGTGTTGCGCCTCGGGATTGAGCAAGCCTCGTCCTGCCAGAACCCAAACAGGGGCGAAATTATAGAAAGCCTAACCTAGAAGCCCGCCACCATTAACAAACGACTAAGTCATCGAGACGAGGAAGAACCACTCAGTGTCGGTGACTTCTTCATCGACGGCGTCGCTTCCGTAACTGCGATCCGAAAATTAACGACCGAGCTCACAAAGGACCTTCTTCCAGCTGTTTTGTTCGAAAGGCCGCGCCGGATTTATGCGCTTGTCCTTATTTTTCTTCGCTTTATAGTACCCATCACCCCATCCTAACAACGACGAGCCCGTAATCGATGACGTAGGATTGCCGTAAAATCGCGTAAGTCCGCCTTCGCTTTGATTAAGGCTTAAAGGCGTTGCTGAGGCTTTCTTGATTGAAAGGCCGATTGAATTAGGGTTTTGGTAGGGTCGGTTGAGATAAGGTCAAGGCGTTATTGGAGGCTTTCTTGATTGAAAGGCCGATTGAATTAGGGTTTTGGTGGTCGGCTGAGGTTGAAGCGAGGATGAAGATGGAGGAACCCTTAGTTAGTTAGTCAAAAACCACGACGCCATGCTCCGAGCTCATGAATGCTTCCATCATTGACGCTGCTTTCATCCGCCGACCGAGATTCATCGTTGGTGGTAGCCTGTGAATCCGCCATTCCATAAACCGTATTGGATCTGCAGTGGTGAAAGGAGGAGGCGGGGGAGCAGGAAGAGCGCCGGCCTGGGAGAGAGAGGGATAGATGAGGAGGGGTGGGGTGGATGATAAGAGGACAAGATAAATTTGTGTGAAATTTGGATGAAATTTGGATGGGTTCCACGAAGGCTATCCGATTTAATCGAGGTGTTTATTGTCTTATAACTGGAAGGGTATTTTTGGATTTTCAAAAAAAATTTAAAGTTTCCAACAAAATAATTGGACGGAGTGATGAACTTGATATTTATATCTAAGTAGAGTGATTAAATTGAGGAAAAAAAAAGTATAGTGAACTTAATGACTTTTGGCCGAAAGTAGGGTGACCAAATTGAGATTTAAACCTTTATATATATATATATATAGCAAGTGTACTGAAGCGTGGCGTGTAACTCACATTTTCCTTTAATCGTACCTTGGGAATTGGACCTCACAAGTCACAAGACACAAATATACAATTCAAAAGCAGTGGGGTGGCTAAGGACTCCACATCATCCCCGTAAAAATTGACCAAAGCTACGTTCAAACGTGTAAAGGAAAAAGGGGGTGGTTCCAAAAATATTAGACGACAAAAAAACACTTTATTGGCAAAGGATATACATCGTCCATCGAATTTTACAACCCCACCAAAAAAATTAGTAGTATAAAATATTGGTTTGAGAAATACTCATTTTGTTTTGGGTAAAAAATCTATTTTTTTATTGCTAGATATTTCACTTAAATAATATATTTTTAAAAATTAAAATATAAATAATATTATTTTTTTACTAATATGCTATTAAAAATGTTATTTTCATAACTAAAAAAATTGACTTTACCTTAACGAAGATAAGGCCAAGAAGAGAAGAATAATTAATTAATAGATAGTTCCAAATAGGGGTGATAAAAATTTATCCAATCTATTAGGTTATCTATTATATCCATTATAAAAGACTTATTGGTTATCAATTGAGTTTATCCACTAATGTGACCGCCACCATTGAGTTTATCAACTAATGCCACCACCATCAACCACCTCCCACTGTTGCCACATCCCACCACCGGCAACCGCACTGCCATCCAACACCGCCACCTCTGCTGATCATCACTACCAACCTTCGACAATCACCACTGTCCACTGTCGCCTATCGCCGCCACCATCACCACTATATGCTATTTACTTAAAAATAATAATCTCTCCGTCCCTAAATTATCGTCCTCCTTTCCTTTTTCGTTCGTCCCAAAATAATTGTCCACTTTGAAATTTACATTTTTAGAACATCACTTTTACCACTTTATCCTTACTTTTTCACTCTACTTTAATTATGGGCCACATATACATGAATATTAAAGGAAACTACACATTAAACCAATATAAATAATCAAGTCAATTACTTTTAAACTCGGTCAACCTGCATTTTATTATTTAGGGACATAGGGAGTAATAATTAGATAAATAACTTACTTTTAGCAAGATTCAAACTTGGATCAATTGTTTTATATCAAAGCTTATTACCACTAGGGTAGACTAATTTTTGATATTTGTTTGAAAGTTAATATAAATATAAACAAGTAATCATAAAAATTATTGATTATTATGAACATATTTGTTATTTTGTTTTGGATTAAGAATATTTGTTTGTTATTTATAATTTATAATTATAATGAATATAAGTATTTAATTTTTTAATAAGGTATTTGGTTTTTTTATTACTTTTACATAATCATTTATTAGTGTCAAATCAATAAACACATATATTTTCTACCTCACAACTATGAAAACTATTACTCTCTTCGTCCCTAAATTATCGTCCTCCTTTCTTTTTTCGTTCGTCCCAAAATAATTGTCCAATTTAAAATTTATCTTTTTAGAACATCACTTTTACTATTGTACCCATACTTTTTCATTCTACTTTAATTATGGGCCACATACACAAGATTTTTAAAGGAAACTACACATTAAACCAATATAAATAATCAAGTCAATTGTTTTTTCTTAATCCGTGCGCCGGGTCAACTAGGACGATTATTTAGGGACGGAGGGAATATAAAATTTTGACAAATTTATCTATATTAGGTGATAAAAATAGTGTCGCATTACAAATGTCACTTTTTATTTGAGTAGAAAAAAAAAAGCAAAGATAAATGTCAAAATTAAGAGAATATATCGATTGTTGTTGAAAGTGGGCCCATGATTTTTTAATTAAATGTGAAAAGTTTGTGAAAATATTATAAGTTATGAATATTAAGTTATTAACTTATCATTGTGTGTGTATGTGCATGTGTGTGTGTGGGTTTTTTTTTTTTTTTTTTTTTGCCATGTGTGTGTTTAGATGGGTTTATGTGTGTGTATGTTATAATTAGTAAATCATAATATAAGTAAGCAATACTCCTTCTCATGCTCCCCTTACGAGAAAAAAAAATAAAAAAAAAAGTAAGTAATACTCAAAACAATAAATGATATTTTTTATTGGGTATTATTCAAATAACAACCCATTAACTATATTAGATAGATAATAGTTTTATCCAAATTAATCGATAACCGATTGCCACCCCGAATTCCAAAGGTTATCACATGGAAGAAAGGGAATAAAAACTATAAAGTGTTGCTTATGGGTCCATGTTGTTGTACTAGAAACTTAGAAAGTGGAAAGAAACCATACCTTTTATCTCCTCTTATTGCGTAAATGGAAACCAATCGACAAAGACTTTGAATTGTGGAGAATAAAAATATTAGTTTTTGTAGTTTTGAAGTAGTTTTTAGAGCAAGTTCGTTGGGACTTGGGAGATTGGATTGGTTTCCATACCTTACCCCAACCCTAATTTTTTTAAGGTTGGAGGGGACATAGACCGTACCCCAACCCTAATTTTTTTATTTTTTTTCAATGCCTTGAGAGGCTACAATTATATATATATGATGTCTTTTATGACTCGAACAATTGGTGCCTTGTGCTTAACACCCGACCTCGATTGAAAGTAGTTAAGCCCCCATACGCCTCAGAGTGCCAATACTCAACCTCTCCGTTAAGATAAGTGAGTAGCTAAATGGAGCCTTTGGATAAGACTTTAACAACAACGACTCTCTACTAAGAGTTGTAAAGTCCAGGGTGTCTCTAGTGAGACTCGAACACCCAACCTCTCTCCGCAGGAGAAGTGAGCAGTTACTCAGCCAGCTGTGGAAATTGCCGCAGTGACCTATTATCCATTTATCCATAACATCCATTTTGTCACCCTTAGTTAGATCAGTCAATATGGTCGGATGGGGCAACCCGAACGACATTCCTTGCATAAAAAAAAAAAAAAAAAAAAATATATATATATATATATATATATATATATATATAAAGTTAGTGACGAGTACTTTGGTTGTGTTATTTTTATCACCTTTTAATAAAATTTTATTGTAAAGCATCCACGTAGAGGCTTTAAAAACTTTTGGTTTTTTTAGTCATTAACTAATAAGAATACATAATAATAATTAATATAATAAGGGTATTAGTATTAGTATATATATAACTTTTTCTATTGTCAATAATAAAAGAATTATATTTAAAAACTTTTACAACTAACATTACTTATAACCAATATAAGATAAAACTTTTTAAGATAGGACGTTACTTCTAATGACCTACTTATAATATCATACTTTAAGCATTCATATTTTATTCATCCAAAACTTGATTTGAACAAATAAATATGTCATTTCGATATTCTTGTCAAGCAGAACACATTTGCACAATTACTTTTACCAACAAACAAATAACATGTAAAGAAATTCATGCCTCAAGTTGCACAAATTCATTCACTAAAAGTATTAATTTTTTTAACAAGTATTATACTTTAAGTTTTGATATCTTATTCATCCAAAACTCGATTTGGACAAATATATATATCATTTTGATGCTCTCACTGGGTAGAACACATTTGCGCAATTACCTTCGCTAACAAACAAATGATACGTAAAGAAATTCTTGTCTCAAGTTGCACTATTTCTTTTACTAAAAACACTAATTTTTTTAAAAATAGAAGACATGTATCTCACATTGGTTAGAAATTGATGTTGGTTTTAAAAATACTATTATTAAGTACCAATAGAAGAGATGCATTATACATTGGTTGGAAAGTGATTTGGTTTTAAAAGTTACTTGATAAAAGACTTCTACCATTATTACTAATTGAATATGTATATGTCACATTGGTTCGAAAATGATGTTAATTTTAAATTATTTTATATTATTATCAATAAAAGAGATGTACAGTACAACACATTGTTAAAAAAAATAGATTTTAAAGTTTTTAGACTAAAAACTTTCACTTTTACAAGAAATGTATGTATTTCACATTGGTTTCAAAATATTTTATTATTATTACCAATAGAATAAATGTATCTCACATTGGTTAGAAACTGATGTTTGTTTTAAAAATATTATTATTAATTACCAATTGAATAGATGTATCATATATTGGTTAGAAAATGATGTTGGTTTTCAAAGTTTTTTGATAAAGTTTTTACACTAAAAACTTTCACTTTTACAAAAGATGTATGTATCTCACATTGGTTCCAAAATATTTTATTATTATTACCAATAGAATAGATGTATCACACATTGGTTAGAAATTGATGTTTGTTTAAAAAATACTATTATTAATTACCAATTGAATAGATATATCATACATTGGTTAGAGAGTGATGTTGGTTTTCAAAGTTTTTTGATAAAATACTTCTACCATTATTACCAATAGAAAATGTATATTTCACATTGATTAAAAAATGATGTTAACTTTTAATTATATAAAAGACTTTTACTATTATTAGTAATAGAAGATATTTTTCTCCACACCTTCTTCATTTATATAAAAATGATGTTAACAGATATTTTTTTTTAAAAAAATTAACTTTTATTTTCTTCCTTCTTCCCTATAAATAAACCACTGCAACCTTCTTCATTTTCTCCACACCTTCTTCATTCCCTCTTTTATTTATCCATAATCTCTTCTTTAAAATCACTTTCTCTACATACTTCTATTCCAAATGGATCAAAGAGGTACTAATTTTTACCAAAATTTATTGAATTCTCCCGATATTGAAGCAAATCAAAATTCACAAAACTCTCGTGTTCCCAAGAATGTTCCACATTCTCAATTTTCATCAACTTCCCAATACCCCCAATACCCGCATAATTTTTCCAACAATCCAAATGTTCCAAATTATCCAAATTTCTACATGCCTCCAAATTTTCCAAATTTTCAGAATTTTCAAGTTCCTCACACAATTGGGAATTCATCTGGTAACATTTCTTTTCCTCCGAATTATTGGCAACCAACGGGAAATCAATTTTTCACTCCGCAAGGTACGTCTCATGCATTTTATCAACCTTACATATCTTCAAATGATCCATGTCCAACAAGTGTAGATGAGACTTCATCTAGTAATTTTCCTAAGAACGCCATCTGTTCTGAAACGCAAATCAATTTAGAAACAATTGATTTGGAAACCGAACCGAGGAAAAGACAAGGTTAAACGTGCAAAATGGACCAAGGTCAAGATCTTGCGCTTATGGAAAGCGGACTATTGGTCAATGTCCAATAGTTGGTAATGGTCAAAAAGTACGTAATATTGGAAGCGTAGTCGATTATTACAACGAATATCGCCCAAGTAATTCAATGACGAGAGATAAAGCGAAGTTGTCACCACGTTGGTCAAATAGAATTGCTCCATCGATGAGAAGCTTCAACGAAATCTATAATAGACTTCTCAATGCTCATCACAGCGGTTGGAGCGATGATATTCTAATGAGAAATACAAGGGAGCTATACCATCAAGAAAAATGTCAGCACTTTATTTTTGATCATGTTTGGGATGTGTTAAAAAATTCTTCTGTTTCCTTTTCTCCACAAACAAATTTGGGTCACACCAATAAAAAGTTTAAGACGTCTGAATCTGAGGGCGACGATCATTCTAAGACTAGTGTGGATGTTGAAGATGTGGAAGAAATCAATTTGCGTACTCGTCCGATTGGACAAAAGGCGGCAAAGAGGAAAGCTAAAGGTAAAGGAAACGTCGAAACATCTTCGGATGTAGATGGGTTGCAAACGATTTCTTCTGGGATGGTGTTCTCGTTAGATAAATACTCGGAAATAAAAAAAACAAGAATTTGAAATTAAAAAACTTGAGGAAGAACGGAAAAATAAAGAAGTTGAAGTCAAAAATTGATGCGAAGCTCGAAGGCCCGAGAAAGGAGCCTTGAAAGGCTCGTGAAAGACATTGCTTTTCTTACTCAAGATACCTCCCACATGAATCCGACACAATTTGTCATGTATCAACAAGGATGTGAGCAAATAAAGATACAATTAAGGAAGAAATGATATGCATTTTAGTGCTCTTTGTATCAACACCGATAATTTTATGTAAGTTTCATTATGAATATTTTTTTTTATGTAACTTTCATTATTTTTTTTTAATGTAACTTTCAATGTTAACGTGTTTATGTAACTTTCAATTATAACGTTTTTATGTAATTTTCTATTTATGTTATTTTACAAGTTTATTCATCATTATTAATTTTTTAATGTAATTTTCATTATTAATGTTTTGAACGTAATTAGCCGTTATAAAATAGTCGTTGTACCACTAGCCATTATAAACTAGCCATTGTAAAATAGCCGTTGTAAACTAGCCGTTATAAACTAGTATATATAGATGAGAAGATGTCTTATTCTTCTACCAATAGCTACAAACGCTCAACACATGTAAACCATTGTCATTGTCCTACATTTTGCCAAAAGATGTCTTCTACTTCTTCTTCTTCTACCAATACAGCTCTAACACAAACAAAATAGAAGAATCCTACAAGTCCGAATCCCAAAGGAAAAAGAATCCAAGTCCGGATGATTGAAAAAATTCAACAATGATGATTGAAATGCCAACATGATTGAAATGGAGAGAGCCAACATCAGGCGTCGCGAAAGGAAAAAGAGGAGCTACATAAACGAAATAGGTAGCGAAATATCTCAGGCCATTGTATCCTGATCATATATTTCGCGCTTAAATGCATAGAAATTTATTCATTGAGATAGTTAATTCATTCAGATAGTTAATGCATTGGAGAATCATTCAAATTATTATTTCAACAAAGGCCCGATCAACATACGAAAATGCAGGTCTCTCACCACAAAAATGCACAAATCCGTCAAGGCTTATGGAGTTCCTCGCGATCATCTCGACGAGTACCTCGATTAGAGAACTTATCAACCGCTATCGTATCGCATGTTTAACTTCGTCGATGTATTATCGATCGTTGTTTGGAGGTCAATACATGTATTGAGAAGACCAAGTTGTTTGCTAATGATACACAACGTCAATACTTGAGAAGACCTTCAAATGCACGAGCACGAGTAAAGACCGATTTCGGGTATGTTAGGAAGTCTTGATTGTATACTGAATGGGAATGGAAAATTGTCCGGTCGCAATGAGAGGTCAATGAAACCAACAATTGTGCAAGAGGTCATGAGAAACCAACAATTGTGCTAGATTTATGGATATGACACGCATTTTTGGGGTCGCGGTCGTCGTAATGATCTGATTTATGGATATGACACGCATTTTTTGGGGTTGGGGTCGCGGGGTGATCGTAATGATCTTAACATGTGTTATGAATGCACTGCAATTTCGAAGTGAATGACACACAAGATACAAAATGATACTACCTAACAGATGAAATTTATTCGGATTGGGCTACTTTTGTAACAAGTTTTTTATGTCCGTCAGATGCTAAGCAAAAGAAATTCAAAGAGATGCAAGAGGCTGCAAGAAAAGATGTCGAACGAGCATTTGGAGTACTCCAATCAAGATGGGCAATTATCAAAGATCCTAGTAGGTTTTGGTATAGAGATAACTTGAAAGAAATAATGCTCACATGCATTATTCTATACAACATGATTGTGGAGGCCGAGGGTGATCACGTTACGAACTGGGTTGATGATGGCGTTTATGACTCTCCACAAGTGAACCATGAGTCAACTCAATCATTTCAAGAATATATGCAGCGAAATTCAGAGGTACGTGATAGAAGCATCCACCATGCTTTTCGATCAAACTTGGTTGAGTATATATGGCGTCGTTACGGTGACAACTAGTGATAGAGTTTAATTATTGACGTTTTCATGTACTTTTAATTATTGAATTGTTTTGACGTAATTTTTAAGTGTTTATGTTTTATGTAATTTTATCATTTTATGTATTTAACGTTTTTAAGTAATTTTTTATTTATGTTATTGTACAAGTTATGTATAATATGTGTTTTATAGATAATTTATGAACTAAATTATAAATTTTAAAATTTAAAAATAATAATGTAATTTATTATTTTTAAATTAATTATTGTCTTAATTTATAAATTAATTATTTATACGAAAAATTTAAATATGAATATATTAAATAACGTGAAATAAATTTATTTGTTGAGAAGTATAAAAATAAGAATGAAATGTAAAGTTAATGAGGTGGAAGTGAGACCTAGTTAAGAATATGTTAAAAATCGTATACATGGAAGAATTCTTAAGTAGAGAAAATAGTAGATAACAAGCAAACCCATTAAGAATTTGTAGGAAGAATTTAAACAATGAAAATGCCCTTAGAAACTTTTGAAAAAAATCACCGTAATGTATCGATCGCCTGCAACTTTTCGATGATTATTGACCGGTGGGCTGGGCCCATAAAGGCAATGAGCCAATTATGGGTACAGCGAGTCAGCGATGGCCGATGACAATTCCAGACGGGCCAAAGCTGTTTGCAAAGTGATCTATTGTTTTAGGGAAAATTACCATTAACTCCCATAACTTTGGGTTGAGTTTAAATTGTCACCCTCAAATATTATATTTTATTTAATCACACATTTTGTTTAGGTACCGTCATTTGAATCGACGTAAAATCAAAAATGTCCACCTGAAACTCATGATCACCGTTAAGTATTTTTTTTTATTGCTACAATGTCATTTTGGTATCTTAGTTGACTATTTTATCATTGTTACTCTAAACAGAAGGTATAATTTAAAAAATTATTATAGTTGAGGAGAACATATTGCTTAAATTAATTTATAGTTGATGAGGGTAATCTAAACTCAATCCATAAGTAAGAGGGATATCCATAATTCACCCTTTGTTATAAAACACGTGGGGTTCGTCTTTGTTGTGGAGAGGAGTGCATGAAGAACATCCCCAATATCAATGGAATAGCCAACATATTTCAACTTGCATTTACAACATCAAATGCCATTAATTTCTGAAATTGCAACAATGGAAAAGAAGAGTGGCCATTATTATTTATTAATTAGTGCTTCAAGTTCAGTACTTGAACCCTAAACTAACAAAAAAATTGATCAACAAGAAAAATTACGATGCATTGTGATTAATAGTTGTATCAAATTATCTCCTTCCTTCTAAGGCATATAGTGTACTCAGTAATTGCAAATGAACTCGAATTTGTGCCAATTGTTTCACTATACTTATTTCTTCACACATTTTCAACAGACACCGAATATATACGGGGAAGTCTAGACGTGCCCCTTTGGTTCGAACCGTGAACCGGACCGTCCAACATTAATTGTTGAATCGGACCTTGAAGTGAACCGGAACCGGTTCACATATTTGAAAATTTTGAACCGCCGGTTCCAACGGCTAAAATTTAAAAAAAATGGCTAGCTTGATGGATAGCCCAGATCGACGGAAAACGAATGACCCATATGAACCTTTAAGGCAGAACGGTCATGCGACTTTTTTTATAAAATAGTTTTGTTATTTTACAAAGTATAAAATGTTTACACAAAGTTACAATAATGATTTTTTGTCACTTTTAAAAATTCAAAAAATATTTAAAGATAGCTTCTTCTTTTTTTTACAAAAGTTTAAAGATAGTTTTTAAAAATATTTTTAAAAATTATTTAAAAAGTATATTTGGTGAACTGTGGAACCGGTGAACCGTAAAAACAGTTCACGGTCCAAAACTGAACCGTGCCAGTTCCCATTTTGAATCTGGTTCCTCCTTTTGATCTTCAAGAACCGCCGGTTCCGGAATCGTCTGGACATGTCTAGGGAAAGGCCGAAGGGGTTTGATGCGGATGATCAAAAAATAGCAATATTAAGTATAAGATATCTAAATTTGCTTGGAAACACTTCCTCCTTTTCAAAAATAGTTTCATGTTTGACGAGACACGTTGATTACAAAATGACAATTGACTAAATCATAAATATTATGATAGTTTGTATTTTACAATAATACTCATGTAAGAGTGCGACCTATCAATTAAAATAATAATCATCAAATTAAGGGTAAAATGTTATATAATTTTCAAAATTATTTTATTTTCTTGTTTTGTTGTTGTATCTAAAATGTTCGTCAAACTCTAAATATTGCCACTAGAAAACGAGGTTCAACTTGGGGGTTGAGGTGCAGCGCCCCGAAAGAGAAACAAATTTCAGCCCCAAATTCGAAGTGGAATTTCGTGGACGTGTGACCTTTTGAAAGGTGTTTTTCGGAAGTGGCGTTTTAGAACAGATGAATCTCTTTGACGAACCATGTCTGCTGATTGTTTATCAAAGGGAGTATCACTAATTTATCATAGATAGAAAGATTGTTATACTTAACAATTTTCAAACATCATCAGATTATATACAGAGTGTAATGCGCTTCATAAAAAAAAAACATTTTGAATCAAGCAAACTTCATTGTTTCTGAGGAGAAATTTTCAATTATTACCCTTTGATAAAAAACCATCGTATCTTGGAGAATTCAACTACCCCTTTTTTTCAAACCATTTTTCACAACTTAAAATAAAGGTAACTTTCAAAAAAGAAAATATATAAAGTTGGACACTTTTTGTGAAATAGCCTAAAATGGAAACATGGATTAGAATAGATGAAGTACTTTTCTTTTTCAATTATTATATAAAATTTTCTGTCATTGTCCAATTTTGGAGGGTTTTCAAAATGATAACGTGTTTGGACATGGAATTCAAGTGCAAGGTTTTACTCTCTTCGTTAGAGACGAGACGAGGAGTTTACTTTACTATTTTGAAATATTTTATTTAAATAAATTATTTTTAAAAATTATATTTACAATTTTCAAAACATTAATTCAACATTATCCTTCATATTTGTTATTAATATATTGATTATTTTTAAACATTTTTATAATTATGACCAAATATATACTATTTGGACGAAATGGAGGGAGTGTCGGTTATCATGAGTTGTTACTTGTTAGTGGAGAGATCGAGGGTAGCTCATGTTGTTTATCGGGCCAAGTTATGAACGTCTTTATCATAAATGTCCAAGTTAATTGGGCTTGCAGTTTGAAGCCTAAGCGATTAGTCTACGCATAGCATGGTGACTTGAGATTTGTACCAAGGGGTGACTCAGTAGTAAAACCTGGCTTCACATATCTCAGGTTCAATCTTTCTTATACTCCCTCAAGTTAGAGAAGATGGAAATCACTTTAAAGAAAATGCAAATGGTGTGATGATGGTAGGACAGTGGCAACAATGATGAGAGAAGGGCGATGGGCGTTTGCATATCGATAATGAAGTGGATGGACTGTGATGACTGTAAACTAAACGCAATTAGCTTGTACTATGAAGCAAAATGTAATAAAATAAAATAAAAAATAAGTTCGAGAACACTGTACGAAGATAAGTTTGAATGTTTGATAAAATCTTATCCTATTTGAGATGCGGTTGTTCGATTAGACAATTGCTTGATGTTGGGGTGATAATTGGTACGTTTGGATACACGATATTTTCTCACAGTGATGGTGCTGGGGTGTGAGGGCTTTTTGAGGGAGAGTTTTTTTTTTTGGATACCGGTATCCTTAATACGAAAATCAAAAAAACAAGAAAACCGTGAAATTTTGACCCGTTCCTTTTGTAAAATTCGTAACTCCTCTAGTCCACCGTTCTTTTTTTCAACCGTAACAGTTCATTTTTGAAATAAATGTTCTTATAATACCCAAATTCAGAGAATAATGTAAATTTCCTTTTCTTTTTCTCGTTCATCCGAAAACGAAAAAAAATGAAGTGGAAAGAGAGTGGAGAGTTAAGGGCGAGGAAGTACGGTAGTTACTACGTATTGTTTCTATGTCACTTGAACTTCCCAGTAATTAATATCATGCTATTTCTGATGTTGTTATCCTTCTTCTTTTTCTTTCATTATTTGTTTTTGTATGATTCAAAATAAATTTAAAGTGTTTTGTATTACAATACATTTAAATTGTTCGATAAAATTCATGAATAATTTTTTTTTTCGTTATTTGACACATTTTTGAATTTGGATGCATCATTTTTGTTTGTGAATCGTGATGTATCGATTTGGATTTGGGATGCATGAAAGATGCATATAAATCTGAATCGTTTGTTGATTGTGTAGTGAAAAGAAGGTAGATGAATGTCTGTTTTGGTAACGATTTTTGCATCACGATGCATCAATTTTTACATCCCGATACAAAATTAGACTAGGTAAATAAAACTAGATTAGATAAGTAAAATTAATTTTTGCATCACAATGCATCAATTTTTTGCATAACGATGCAAAATTGGACTAGGTAAATAAAATTGAATTAGATAATTAAAACTGATGTCGCGATTACAAAATAGATGCATCGTCATGCAAAATTGAATTAAGTAATTAAAATTTATTTCATTTAAATTAGTGTATCGTGATGCATTTTCGTAGCGTGCCTGAGGCTTATTAAAGATATCGTCGTATTTTTATCTCCAAAAATGTCTTTACTGGTTGAAAAAAAACACAGATTTGGAACGATTTAAAACTTTAAAAAGTGGACCAGACAACAATTATTTTTTAAAAAAACATATGTGCACCTAGTAACTCTAAGATAAAATCATACTCTAGCCTCCTAAAAAATAGTGTCTAGTTTTGTACAAGTTTACTAATGTTACACATGAGAAGCGGAAACTAATGACATTAATGCATATTCTCTCCGCTTCAAAATAAATATTTTTTTATATATAATTGTACACGATTAATAAAGCTTATATAAAGACTGATCTACCATTCTTTAAAAAAACTTTTCATTTTATCAATATAATATTTATTTAGAGAGTGATTAATAAGGGTAATTTTGATAAAATATGAATAAGTTTACCTTGAAATCTTAAAACATCATTTATTTATTTATTGGAAACTTTATGCTAAAACATCATTTATTTTGGAATGGAATGAGTATTTGTTACTAAAACAACCTTAAAGTCAACTTTCTTAGTTTTGGAGAAAAACTTAGGTTGGACATTAAATTTTAAATGGAAGGAGTGATATAGATTTGATGCTAGTAAGTTGTAACTATGTGATTAAGGGGAGTTTTATTTTATCCATTGACCAAATGCTTAAATTTAGCTTTTTTGTTATTCAAGTTGTAGTTTCTTATTTTAAATTAAGTGACAAATATGTGACGTGTAAATGGTGACATCATATGTTATTGTGGTAGTAACCGGTAACAGAGATCCACAATTTCTATCACATATTTTGACCTAAATCTAAGTGACATACGCTATGAGATGTTATATCACTTAACATGTGATGTTATGCTGTGAGATACTTGCTTGATACTTAGATTAATAGAAAGAAAAGGTTGGACAAAACATTTGGTGTTATAAATTATTGAACATAGCTAGCATAGGTTAGCTAGCAAAGGTTTGCATTGTAAGAGTGGTTTAGTTTGTTAATATTGGCAGATATCTTTGTTCATTACTCGATTATAAATACCGAGCAATGTAAGGTTAATGAATACAAATGAATCCTTCCGCTTGAATAAAACTCTCTCTCTCTCTCTCTCTTTCTCTAATACATTATTTGTTCTTAGTTTGTGGTTACTTTATAACACGTTATCAGCACGATTATTCTACTCTAAACAATTCCAAACGGTAAAATTTCCTACCGATATATTCTTTATCTTATGTCTCTGGTTTACTTCAATATATATCGTATATCACTATTATTAAGATAATGTTAACTGAGCCACCGTCGATAATATATGGTGAGATGACGAAATAATGTTCGTCGATGCTTGAACGGAAATAACCCCAAGCTATAAAATGAATATTTATAAATATACATATATTTCAATTCTATGTATGAATAATTTTATATACATATATATTTATTACTGACTTTCAAACACCCACAGAAAGGCTTGCTGAGTAGCGTGACGTGAATATATAATAGTTATATAAAGTTGACTGAAAAATATTCATGCGGAGTTATTTTATTTATTGCTTCTAATAAGATTTATATGTATTCATAATATAAATGAAATTCTATTAAATCAGAATTTTTACATTTTTACCCCTCTCCTCTAACGGCTAGTTAACTTATTTTTATTTCTCTCCTCCAACGGTCATTAACGGCTAGTTAACATATTTTTATCTCTCTCCTCCAACGGTCATAAACGGCTAGTTAACAGTCATAAACGTTTTTTTTTTCATATATACAACAACATCTTAATAGATTACTCACATTTTTACTACATCCTTACAAACTCTCAATACCATATCTTCTTCTACAAAATGTTCCCTATAATGTTGATGATTATTATCATACTTGTTATTGCGTGCACCACATTGATTTTCGTTGCTGAATACCCTCCAAACGATTTTCAGATTTTTATTACGTATCTTTGTATCATGTATGTCCTGTTAGCAGTTACAATAGCTTTCAATATACATTTTAACATGTACTGATTATCATATAAATAAAATTTTCATGTCATAATTTTATTAATATATATGTTTCATTTTTATAGTTTTTTCATCACAAATGGAAAACATCACTAAGCTCGAATTTGAAAGGCTAGACATATCTGGAAAAAAATATATGTCTTGGAAAATCGATGCCGAAACCCACCTGGCCGCCAGAAGCCTTGAAAATACTATCCAACGAAGCAATAATGAATGGATAAGTAATCAACATCGGGCTCAAGCCATGATTTTCCTATGACACCACGTCCACGAAGACATAAAGATGGAGTATCTCACGGTTAATGATCCACTCGTTTTTTGGAAAATTTGAACAAAAGATATGACCATTTGAAAACGGTCATTCTCCCAAAAGCACACTATGATTGGATTCATATCCGCCTACAAGATTTTAAAACCATCAGTGAATATAATTCTATGATGTATAAAAAACCTCACAGTTGAAATTATGTGGGGAAAACAATCACTGAATATGATATGTTGGAGAAGACATTCTCCACATTTCATGCCTCGAATATGCCCCTGCAGTAGCAATATCGAGAAAAGGGTTTTAAAAAGTACTCTGAATTGATCGCTTGCCTCCTAGTAGCTGAACATAATAATGAGATTCTAATGAAAAATCATGAATCTCGTTCAACTGATTCAGCCCCATTCCATGAAGTGAATGTGACTATGTATGATGAAGGCAAAGAGCGTGGGCGTGGTAGTGGTCGTGGTCGAGGCCAAGGAAATCATTGACAAGACCGGGGTCGTGGTCGAAATCAAGGCCGAGGAAGAGGCCGTGGAAGAAATAACTATCATCATCATCATCCTTATAATGGAAATTCTCTCGCCACCTGAAGTGGAACATAGATGATGATAGAAACAACTCTTCGAGTAGGCATAATGTGCGTCAAAACAATGAAGAAAGTTCATGTTTTAGGTGTGGCATGAAAGGCCACTGGGCACGCACATGCCGAACGGCGAAACATCTAGTTGATCTTTATGAGAGATCACAAAAAGAAAAAATGTTGAGACAAATTTCCTTGAAAATGATCCTGAAGATCTTTATTTTGATTTTGGTGATATGACCAACGTCGACATGACCAATACCATTAGTGATGATATTGGTCAAGAACAATAAATTAACATAGGAATGAAGCTATGGTCCGAGTTCGAGATAGAAGCTGTGGAAAAAGTAGCATGTTGTTATGTAGGAATATTATCTGCTTTTCCTATGTATACTAGCATGTTCACAATAAAGTTTATATATGTATTTTGCATTCAATGTGTTATCATATTTATTCATCTTATTTTTCTTTGTCTCATATTGAAATAGATCACAAATATGTTTCAATCCAAAATCCAAGGAGGAGATTTATGTCTTGCAGACAGCGCTACTACGCATATCATACTTAAAGATAAGAAATATTTTCTTATCTCAAAATTGACAAAGCTAATGTCAACACTATATCTGGTAATGCCAAAATAATTGAAGGATTTGGCAAAGCAATTTTCCTAATGCCTGGAGGCACGAAATTCATGATAAATAATGCATTGTTCTCTCCTAAGTCTCAAAGAAACTTGTTAAGTTTCAAAGACATTCGTCTGAATGGATATCATATTGAGACTATGAACAAGGGGAATGATGGATATCTTTGCATTACCTCAAACACTTCCGGAAGCAAGTGTATATTAGAAAACTTGCCATCTCTATCTTCTAGATTGTATAGTACAATCATAAGAATATTTGAATCATATTGTACAGTAAACCTAAAGTTTACTGAATCATTTAAAACTTGGCATGATCGATTGGGGCATCCAGGATCAATAATGATGCGTAGAATTATTGAAAATTCTAGTGGTCATCCATTGAAAAACCAGAAGATTTTTCAATCTAATGAACACCATTGTGATGCTTATTCTCAAGGAAAGTTGATAATTAGACCATCACCAACTAAAGTTGGATATGAATCACCATCGTTTTTGTAACGAATTCATGGTGATATATGTGGACCTATCCATCCACCAAGTGGACCATTCCAATACTTTATGGTATTAATTGATGCTTCTAGCAAATGGTCGCACATATGTCTATTATCAACTCGCAATACAACATTTGCCAAATTCCTTGCACAAATAATCAAACTGAGAGCACAATTCCCACATTATATGATCAAGAAAGTTAGACTTGATAATGCTGGTGAATTTACATATCAAGCATTCAATGATCATTGTATGGCGATAGAGATTGATGTTAAACGTCCAGTAGCTCATGTTCATATACAAAATGGTTTGGCTGAATCGTTGATCAAACGTATTCAACTAATTGCCAGACCATTAATGATGAGAACAAAGCTCCCTACTTATGTATGGGGTCATCTTGTTTACATGCGGCGGCCGTCGCCTCAGGCCAAGTGCATATCACAAGTACTCCTCAATACAGTTGGCATTCGGGCGAGAGCCGAATCTATCTCATCTAAGAGTTTTTAGTTATGTGGTATATGTACCAATTGCTCCACCACAACGCACAAAGATAGGACCACAAAGGAGATTGAGAGTATATGTTGGGTATGAATCTCCTTCTATAATAAAATATCTTGAACCAAAAAGGGTGACGTTTTTACGGCACGCTTTGCCGATTATCATTTTAACGAAGACAAGTTTCCACCTTTAGGTGAAGAAGGGAAACAAGTGGGAAGAGAGATCAAATGGTACACATCATCGTTATTGCACCTTGACCCTCCCACAAAGCAACGTGAACTAGAAGTTCAAAAGATCATACATTTACAAAATGTAGCAAATCAATTGCCAGATGCATTTATAAACACAAAGAGAGTGACAAAGTCACATGTAGCTACCATAAATGCTCCTGCCCTAATTGAAATACCAAAAGGGCTACCAAATGATAAAATGACAAATAAATCTAAGACACGCCTGAAGCGTGGATGACCCATTGGTTCAAAGGATAAAAATCCTCGCAAAAGGAAAGTGATTGAAAATCCCCAATCACATGAAAGTGTTCCAGAAGAAACACACGATCGTGAAATTGTTCCAGAAGAAACACAGGATCATGCAAATCTAGTAAGCTCTGTATGCAATGATAACTATGAGATTTCCATTAATTACATGTGTAATGGAAAAATATGGAATCAAGATGAAATGGAGAATATTGATGATATATTCTCTTATTCGATATCACAAGAAATTAATGACGGGACTGATGATCCCGAACCAAAATCTATATTTGAATGTCAGAAGAGGCATGACATGATCAAATGGATAGATGCCATGAAGGCTGAATTAAGTACGTTGAATAAACGAAAAGTATTTGGATCTATAGTTGTCACACCTGAAGCTCTGAAACCTATTGTATACAGATGGATTTTTGTTCGAAAGCGAAATGAGAAAAATGAGATTGTGAAATACAAGGCTTGCCTTGTTGCACAAGGTTTTTCCCAAAGGCCTGAGATTGATTATGAAGAAACGTATTCTTCTGTAATGGATGCTATTACGTTCAGATATCTAATCAGCTTATCAGTTTCGAAAAATCTAGATATGCATCTCATGGATGTTGTCACGGCTTATTTATACGGGTCATTAGATGCCGATAATTATATGAGAATTCCTGATGGAATCAAGGTGCCTGAAGCACTGAACTCAAAGCCCAAAGAATTATGTACAATTAAATTACAGCGATCACTGTATGGATTGAAGCAATCCGGACGCATGTAGTATAATTGCTTAAGTGAGCATTTGTTGAAAGACGGATATGTGAATGATCAATTATGTCCGTGTGTCTTTATAAAGAATACGACAGTTGGATTTGCTATTATCGCTGTCTATGTAAATGATCTGAATATTATTGGAACTCCCAAGGAAATCCAAGAAGCAGTTGATTACCTAAAGGGAGAATTTGAAATGAAAGATCTTGGACATACCAAATACCCTATTGGTTTACAAATAGAACCCTTGCATAGTGAAAAATTTGTACACCAATCAAATTACACAAAAAGGGTTTTGAAGCGCTTTTATATGGATAAGGCAAACCCTCTCACTAGCCCCATGATTAATAGATCACTGAATGTTGAAAAAGACCCATTTCGTCCTTGTGAAGAGAATGAAGAGATACTTGGTCCTGAAGTACCATACTTAAGTGCTATTGGAGCCCTCATGTACCTTGCTAATTGTACCAGATCGGATATAGCATTTGCTACAAATGTATTGGCAAGATATAGTTCATCTCCATCACGAAGACACTGGAATGGTATCAAGCACATATTTCGTTATCTTCAAGGGATGATCGATTTGAGATTATTTTATCCCAAAGGATCAAAGGATGAAATAATTGGTTTTGCAGATGCGGGTTATTTGTCTGATCCTAATAAGGCCAGATCACAGATCGGCTATGTCTTCACGATGGGTGGAACTGTAATTTCCTGGCGTTCTCAAAAGCAAACGTTAGTTGCTACATCGTTAAATCATGCTGAGATGATCGCACTTCATGAAGCCAGTCGAGAGTGTGTATGGCTTTGATCTATGACTCATCATATTCAAAATGCCAGTGGACTACCTGCCAACAAAAACCCGACAGTATTATTTGAAGACAATGCCGCATGTGTCGCCCAAAGTAAAGAGGGATACATCAAAAGTGACAGGTCCAAACATATCCCCCCGAAGCTCTTTTTATACACTCAAGAACTTGAAAAGAAAAAAGAGGTCAGCATCCAATATGTTCGATCAAGTGATAATGCTGCAGATTTATTTACGAAGGCACTTCCCACTACAACATTCAGAAAGCATGTTCACAATATTGGGATGCGAAATCTACGAGATTTACAAAGGTGATTTCTCTTGACCCTTGTCAGTTCAAGGGGAGCATATATGGTTGTACTCTTTTTCCCTTTATCATGGTTTTATCCCACTGGGTTTTCCATGAAAAGGTTTTTAACGAAACAACCCATGCATATGATTTAGATTTATAGTTGTGCACTCTTTTCCTTATGTCCGATTTTTTCCCTACTAGGTTTTTCGGCTTAAAGGTTTTTAACGAGACACGCTTAGTCAACTTACAATGTTATGTTCAAGGGGGAGTGCTATGAATTATTGAACATAGCTAGCTAGTAGGCTAGCATAGGTTAGCTAGCAAAGGCTAGCATTGTAAGAGTGGTTTAGTTTGTCAACATTGGCAGACATCTTCGTTCATTGCTCTATTATAAATACCGAGCAATGTAAGGTTAATGAATACAAACGAATCCTTCAGCTTGAATAAAACTCTCTCTCTCTCTCTCTCTCTTTCTCTAATACACTCTTTGTTCTTAGTTTGTGGTTACTTTATAACATTTGGTTTTATGTTATTTTTCGTTGTTAATTAATTGATGTGATATTTAACCAATCTCATGTTTGACAACCAAATTAGAATAATAAAATTGAAACTATACTTTATATAAACAATATCCATCTCTTCCAAATAAACTAGTCTCATTTCACAATTTAAATTTTTAAAACTGTAATTTTACTTATCTGTATATAATTTTTATAATATAATAATTATTTAATAATATAAAAAAGAAATAAATGTATTATATTGAGACTAGGCCTGTCAACTACAATCCGAAACCTATTAACCAATCCGTGTCGGCCTAAAAATTATCGGATCCGTCCCAACCCATTAACATTTTAATGTCAAAACATGATTTTTTTTCCTTCTAATAGGTAAGTGTGACTCTTTGTTGGTATGTGGATTTGATGCGGGAGCAAGGGCCCAAGACATCGTTAACCAAAGAAGGTTTTTGGAAATGTTTGAGATCAACAATGGGAAGGTAAGGCAGCCCAGTGTTGGGGGGAAAGGGGGTGATACAAAGGGGTTCAAGGGCAAGGGGGACGTGAATATCATAAGGGGGTTCAGCCCGTGCATGCATGTGAAGGGGCGGTTACTTGGAGGAGATGCCGTATTTGGGTCACAAGCAAAAAAGGTTTGAAGGGATGGCGTTGGAAGGTTTTTGGAAGGGAGGCACTAACGAAGTCCTTGCATGGCAAAGAATGCAATGTGGAGGTCACGGGTTTGCTTGGAAGGGTGACCGCCAACCATGACTCCTAAATAAACAAGGATTGGTAAATTAGGAAATAAAAATTTGCTAATAGTTTAAAGTTTATTGATTTCTAGACTAGGTTTTATTTCAAGTAAATTAGTCAAGTTAGGATTACTTTATCTCTAAGTTTGGGAGTTCTTTTCATATTAGGTTTAGGATAAACTTTGTAAGCCTTTATAAGACACTTTAATTTCATTAATAAAGCATATTTGATTTTAAGAAAAAAGTCTATATATATATATATATATATATATATATATATAATGCCAAGGGTACATTTTTTCCTCCAAAATCTCATTTTTGAATTATTGACTTTTGAGTTATTATTTCACATTTTCTCTCTCCTATCTTCTCTCTTTCTCTCTCCCGTCTCCTCTCTATTTTCTCTCTTATCACCAACATTTCCTCTCTTTTAATTATGTTTAAACATTTTTTCTCTTTTTAAACATAAAAAATAGTAACTAAAATAAAAATAATAGTTCGAAGTCAAGAAAATAAAAATATAAGAGGAGGTTAGTAAAATAAAAAATAATTTATGGAACACGTCACTATTAAAATAAAAGTTACAGATTCAACAAAACAAAAATAATTTAATGCAAAGGTTAGTAAAATAAAATAATTTACGGAACAAAAGTTTAAAACAAATTCTTAAAAATATATATGTAAAAAAAATACATTAGTAAAATAAAAAAATATTTGATGGAATAGAAATAAAAGTTACAGAGTCAATAAAACAAAAACAATTTATAATTAAACTGAGGTTACTAAAATAATAAACATAATTCACGGAACAAAAGTTTAATTTTTTTTAAAAAATAGTTATGTAAAACAAATATACATTAGTAAAATAAAATTATTTGATAAAACAAAAATAATAGTTACGGAGTCAATAAAAAAATTTAATTGAGGTAAGTAAAATTATAAAAATAATTTACGGAACAAAAGTTTAAAATCAATTCTTAAAAATAGTTATGTAAAACAAAAATACATTAGTAAAATAAAAATACTTGATGGAACAAAAATAATTGTTACAAAGTCAATAAAATAAAAACAATTTAAACTGAGGTTAGTAAAATAATAAAAATAATTTACAGAAAAAAAGTATTCGGTAAAACTAATTATTAGAAATGAAACAAAAATAATAGTTACGAAGTCAATAAAACAAAAAAATATAATGGAAGTTAGTAAAATCAAAATAATTTACGGAACAAAAATAATAGTTAACGGTAAAAATGATTTCGTTATTTTGATTTTAGTTTATTTTCTTATCAGAAATTCATTTATTCGTAAAATATAAATATAATTTAATAAAAGTAATCATTCAAAATGAAGAACTTATTTGAGTTCAGATTCAATTTGCAGGGCGAAAAAAATTCAAATTTGTTCGAAGATATTCATTCTACAGAGTTTTTGAATAGTATAAAGTATTCGGGGTTGACAGACCATTTATTGACATTTAAAATTGGTGTTTCAGTAATGTTATTGAGAAACATTGACCATGCTGCATTGTGCAATGGAACAAGATTAATCATCATAAATCTTGGGGATCACATTATTGAAACAAATTTTTTTGTAAGGAATGAATGTTGGAGAAAATGTTTTTTATCCCAATATTGTCAGTAACTCCATCCGACGTAGACCCTAAGAGGTGGCCTAGTGGTTGAGTTGAGGTTTTACAAAATGTGAGGTCTTAGGTTCAATCACTTTTCATGTCCCCTTAGGAGAAAGGTCTACGAAAAAAAAAAAACAAAAAAAAACTCCATCTAATGTAAGACTGACTTTCAAGTTCCAGAGAAGACAATTTCCATTGCTGGTATCATATGCAATGACAATTAACAAGTGTCAAAGTCAATAATTGCATGTAGATCTCTTCTTGAAGAAACCAATATTTAGTCATGTGCAGTTATATGTCGCAGCTTTTATCGTAACAAATTATTTTGATTTGAAGAACCAACTAATAAAACAACAAATATTTTGTATAAGAAAATTTTATAGAATCTATAATGATTAGTGATATACTGATGCATATTTGTTAATAAACTGATTCTTCTTATTTTATCTTTAAAGATTTTGTATCATTTTTATTTTATTTATGTACGATTTAGTTGAAAAAGAAAAATGATCGTGCGTTTACGCACTGTTGGTGCTAAAAACGCTCACGAGCAAGATTACCTGGTCAAACAAGTAATAAAGTGAATAAGTAGAGTGTCAACCCCATGAGGAAGCAATTTGGTTGTTTTTTATGAATACCAAGCACGTTGCAATTTTAATTATATTTAAACGATCGGTTTTTGCGTGAATTAACTAATTAATTAAGCTAAAACAAGAAATTAAATAAAACAATATTAAAATGAGATCGATTTCAATGAGATAGGATCTAGGGTTTTGACTTTCAATTGGCTCTCCCGTTGTGATTTAATAAGGGATTGCTAATAAAACTATTATATTTTTTTGGAAGTCGGAGATTCAAAAATCACCGTTAAGGGCTTTCGCTTCGTATAACGGTGCTAATTAATTATAAATTCACTTTCGCTTTCAATACGTATGAAATTATCCAATTAATCGCTTCCAAACACAAAACCCCAATTGACTATCTTAAAGAGGATTAATAACATAGACTAACACAACCCAAAGACAACTATGTTTTATTTTCCAAAATTATCAAGTCACTTTCATGCACTAAATAGTTTTTAGAATCATGTAATGGGTGATCAAATCAATACAAGTATTAAGAACATAACATACTACCCAAAAAATTAGTGAATAGAAATTAATAGCAAACCCCCAAATTAAAATCACAACATCCAAGCCAATTTATACCAAAACCCTAGGCAAATAATTTAGTTTATAATGCTAGAAAAGTAAATCAAATCTTTAATGAAAAATATTGTCATTAAATAAAAATAGAGAGTAAAGTGTACAATACTTTTCACTTGAGGAAGTGATGAAATCCTAGCCTTGGCTTGAGCAACAATGGAAGTGGAAGGAAAATGTATAGAGAAGGAAAATGGGAAAATGGCGGCTGAATGTTGGTTTTCTGCTGTTCCTCCCTTATTTTCTTCTTCTTTTTTTTAAATTTTGTTCTACAAAATTTAGAGACCTCCGAAAAATCCCCCAAAATTTTGCTAGGGTAGTGAGACCAAGACAGGGGGTAATTTTGGAAGTTTAATTAAGTTATAGGGGCTAAACCGAAGAAGAAGCAAAGGTCACTACCGGTGAGCTTGGGTTGACTCAGTGGGACCGCTGGTCAACCAGTGTGAAGTGGGGAGGTGAGAGGTAAACGGGTTAGATGGCGGGCAGGATGGACGCAGGTTGGATCTGGATTCGGAAGAGAAGACGCGGGTCAGGCCATTAAGGAGGTGGGTGACGTGGCGCGTCCTGGAGCCGACAACACAGTAATGAAAGGAATTGCTAATTGCTCCTGTGTCTTTTCGATTTTGGCCGGGCGGTCCTTCCTCCGCTTTTGCATTAGTCCGCCGTTAGCTTGGTTAGCCTCCGTTAGGCCTGCTGTGCTTTGAAATACTTGACGGAACATAATGGCAAGTATCAAAACTCAACATTGAAGCCCGAAATTGCCTCGATTTGCACGTATTGAGCTATAAAACCTCGAATATCTTTGAGATACCTACATGAAACACAGAATACATAAAAATCGTATCTCAAATGCAATTAATCATCAACCGAAGCTCAAAATCATCAATAAAATTCTGAAAAAATAATGAAAATAAAAGGAAAATTATAAGCTTATCAACACCCCCAAACTTAAGCTTTGATCGTCCCGAGCAAAGAGAGATAAAGATTATGGATAAGCTCGAGAACAAGATGGAATGAAGAAGGCACTCAATCAAGATCACGCATGCATTACCATCAAAGAAATCAAACTCAAGATTATAAAAATGCATATCCAAGGTATGATGTGATTTCAATTCTAGCAAACTTTCCACGAACACTTACTTAAAAACATGAAACACAAGCCCATGACTAAATAGCATTGCTCTAGCTAGGATTGAACGTTTAATGAGATACCAAACATGAGCCATCAAACCGAAACAGATATGTTTCATAAGGCAATAACTCATGGCATGACAATATTAATAGGACTTTGCAAAGCTTGTAATTTTAGGCTAAGGTTGAGCTACAAATGAAGGAAAGGATATCAAGACAAGAGAGCACAAATGAAGCCTTCAAAATCATACTCAAGTATAATCATAACTTACCATTTTTCTCAACAACCCCCAAACTTAGCTTCTTCTTTTTTTATATCAAGAACTTGAGGTTGAGAGTATATCAAACTACCACAAATGATTTTTTTCGTCCCACAATTCCCCTTTTTGAATGACTTTAGAACACAAATGGTTCACAATTTTGGGTTGCCCTTCACTTTTGCTTCTTTTTTTTTTTTTTACACAAGGGCCCCTTCTTATAAGATAAACTACCCCCAACTCATCAACCAAGATTAAATCACACCACATCAATACATGAAGAACAACACTTCCATGAAACTCACACTCCCTCTAAGACATAAATTTAGAAATTCATTTCACAAAGTGTTCTCTCAAAGGGTTAGATAAAGTGTATAGGCTCATGGAGTCATGGGACAAGTTAATGCGAGTGATAAAAACGAAGGCGAATAGGGGTCATTGTGTGCTTTTGCACACACCATTCTTTTAATAAAGGCTCAAATGAGAATCTAGGGATTTAATGTGAACATGGGTAGGTCGATATGGCACAAACGAGTCAAGCATGACCTATATCATGCTATTGTCATACTCACAAGCCAAGCTATTCATTAATCTTGAAATCATCTAACGGCATCAAATCTCACAACAAGGTACTCATAACACATGCACAACCAAAGCTAGAGCAAAGCATAAAAATTCATCAAGAGATCCACACATGGGCACTATTTAACATGAATGAGGGAAAGCTAGCACAAAAATCACAAAATATCCTCAAGTATACATATAATAATCTCAAGACCGAATCCAAGAAAATAATGCACATACAATTCAATGAGCGCCAAAATGATGAGATGAATGATCAAAGCATAATTAATGGGGCCTAAACGAGCTTGAAATTTTCTAAAAATCTTCAAAAATTTCCCAAAAATCGAGGGCAAAAATAATATTAACCCCATCCCCAAACTTAGAACCGAACATTGCTCTCAATGTTCATGAACATGCCAAGGTAGGGTATCAATCATTACTCCCCATGAAAAGCAAATAAAGAGAAAAATATTTTGTGAGGGGACACTATATACACCTCCCTATAAACCCACAAACTCGGGAGGGTTTCGAAAAGCGACACATGCATATAAATACAAAATCCATAAAAACAAATAAATAAAAAGAGAGGGAAGAGAAAACCGATACAAATAGTTCTAATTTAAAGTCTTTAGTTTGACTTCTTCTCCCACATCGGCCTATGGAGGATCATGAAGAAGCACTTGAACCTTCACTAGAGCGCTACCGTTTGGAGAAGCTTTCTTGATACCATTTTCAAACCTTGCTTCCATCATTGGTGCCTCCATTTTGATTTTTTTCCATTTAACCACATTGGATGGTAGTTGTGCCACATCCAAGGACGACCTTTTGACTTTCTTTCTTCTTGGAGGAATCACATACCTCCCATTCTCATCATCACACTTTTTCATTTTTTTCGGCTCAATCACCACCTTATCACAAACTTGCTCAACCCGACTCTTAGGAATATTATCATGAGATCTTTCTCCTTTCAATTTTTGAACCACCTGCAATTTTGCACAATCTTCCAATTTATCCGAGTACTTGATGGGCTTGAAGACATTAAATGTGACTTGTTGATCATGCACCCTCATTGTAAGCTCTTCCTTCGCCACACCAATTAAAGCTCTACCAGTAGCTAAGAAGGGTCTTCCAAGAATGATTGGAATCTCACTATCCTCTTCCATGTCAAGCACCAAGAAATCCGTCGGAAGAATTAGTTTGTCAACCTTCACAAGAACATTCCCAACCATTCCCTTAGGGTATGCTGGCGACATATCCGCCAATTGTAGAGTGACGGAAGTAGGGGTAGCTTCACCCAAACCAAGTTTTTGGAAAACCGACAAGGGCATGAAATTAATGCTAGCCCCCAAATCACATAATGCTTTGCCCGAAAAATGTTCTCCAATAGTGCAAGGAATCACAAAGCTACCCGAATCCTTTAGTTTTTGAGGAGACTTTTGTTGCAACACGACACTACATTCTTCCATCAAAGGTATAGTCTCATAATCTTCAAGTCTTCTTTTCTTGGAGAGGATATCTTTCACAAATCGGGCATAAGAAGACATTTGCTCCAAAGCATCGGCAAAATGAATGTTGATGTGAAGCTTTTTGAAGATTTCAAGGAACTTGAGAAATTGGTTGTCATCCTTTGCCTTTTGGAGCCTTTGCGGAAATGGAGGTGGAGGAGACATTCTTTCCTTGACCGGAGGTGGGGGAATTGGCTCAACCTTCTCTTTGGATTTATCTTGCACTTCTTCAAAATTTTCCTCACCCACCTTCTCTTCACCTTTTCCACCTTGTAGCTCCTTCCCACTTCTATGAGTAATAGACATGCATTGTTCTTTCCCCCTGGGATTTGGCTCGGTGGTGCTTGGAAGATTTCCTTGGGGTCTAGAACTGATGGAAGATGCAAGTTGACCCATTTGGATTTCAAAGTTTCTCACGGAAGATTGGGTGCTAAGGATTATGGCTTGTTGGTCATGGATGATTTTTAGGAGGTCTTCCACAGGTATCTCTTTCTTGGGTGGTGGTTGGGTTGGTTGGGGTTAACTTTGATATGGTGGTTGGTGTTGGTGAGGTTGGTTAGAGAATCCGGGAAAAGTATTAGAAGCTTGATTTTGAGTGGAGGAAGAAGGTTGGTTTTGGTTGTTGTTGCTCCAAGAGAAGTTATGATGATTTCGCCAACCCGAATTATATGTGTTTGAATAAGGGTTGTTTAGGTTCCGGTTGAAGTCGGAAACAAATTGAATTGATTCCATTTTCAAGTGGCAATTACCCGATGTGTGAGGACCTCCACAAAGCTCACATACCA
Organism: Codonopsis lanceolata; assembly: GCA_013146195.2. Classification (NCBI taxonomy): domain Eukaryota; kingdom Viridiplantae; phylum Streptophyta; class Magnoliopsida; order Asterales; family Campanulaceae; genus Codonopsis; species Codonopsis lanceolata. Next base: position 52,891,808 of record CM028380.1, read on the forward strand.
CTTTTTGTGGAAGAAGAGTAGCTTGTAAAACCTTGGTAAGCTCTGCTACTTGAGCGGTCAAGCTAGCAACTTCGGTTGAGGATTCACGAACCATGGCAACACTCATTTGAGCTCCTCTTTCATTACCCCAAAAATGATTGTTTGAAGCCATCTTCTCCAACAAAGCATACCCATCATCAACATTCTTTGTCATAAATGCACCACTCGCGGCCGCATCAATTGAAGTTCTTGTTAATGGAAGCAAACCATTATAAAATGTTTGCACTATCAACCACTGAGGCAATCCATGACATGAGCACTTCCTCAACAAATGTTTGTATCTCTCTGTGAGTGCCCCAGATTCTCCCACGCCCCGCGAACCCTTGGATAGGGGTGCACGACGTGCAGAATGGCACCACACTTTCCATTCCACCCTCCCTTGTGTAGGGGAAGACGAAATTAAAAATGCGGAAAGGATGTTGTCAAAAGTGCGTGGAATACGTCTCGGTCACTTTAGTGATTTTTGGTCCAATATGAGAGCTTTGGGTTTTCTGTATCAGGTTATCCCTTGTTTAGGGGATAACAGGATGCAGGAATACATCACCCTTTCATTCCCGTTCTCCCTTGTGTAGGGGAAAACAGGAAAGTGCAAGAAAGGATGTTGCGGGGCCCCACTATGGACTTTATGAAAATTGCCTTAAGGCTTATCTCGGATCACCATGAGTGCTTTGGGTTTTCTGTATCAAGTTATCCCTTGTTTAGGGGATACCAGGATGCAGGAATACATCATCCTTTCATTCTCATTCTCCCTTGTGTAGGGGAAAACAAGAAAGTGCAAGAAAGGATGTTGCGATGCCCCACTGTGATCCAAAATGTTTTGATAGAGTCGCGATCTTTATTTTAAAGAGAAAATAAAGAAAAACCCAAAAATAAACCAGAGATTAAATAAAACGGGTTCGGAGGCTAAGTTACGAGTTGGGAAGGTGCTAAGCACCCAACTCGCCATTTCGGTCTCAAAAAACAGTTTTTGGCTGAAGTATGCTTTTTGTTATATTTATCCAGCAAATAAATAAAGCATTAAAAGAAAGAAAAGAAAACAAATACATCCATGTCTACATTATTTACGGACTTGCAGCCACTTCTTTCCAATACTTTACAAATATACTTAAAAAAATTTGGCCATAATAATGACTCTTTTTAATGCTATTTTCTGAATAAATTCGGGCAGCACAACGACTTACATTTTTACGTTGGTGTGCTCGCTCTATCCTTTTGGGAGAGAGAGTCTTTTTTGCTGCTGCTGCTGCGGTTCGGGCAGGGTAACTGCTTCCGAAGGTTGCTTCTGGGCACCGTCAAACGGGCGGAGCAACTGCTTGCATTTTTACTGTTGTTTGCTTACTGCTGGCGGAAATCGGGTAGAGCAACAGCTTGTTTCTGACAGATTTGGCCTTTTTACTCGGGTAGAGCAACTGCTCTTTTTTGGATTTTTGGATCGGGGAAATAAGGTGGAAACCTAGCGGGGAGGCTAAGGTTCACTTTGACCGGTTAGTTTTGTGTTTGAGGGAGATTTGACGGAGCTTCAAGGCTTTTTAGAGGAGGGGAACTCTTAGGACGATTGCTCTGCGTAAAGTGTAAGCGGTGTGTGCGATGAAGTGAACTGTGTGAAAATTTCTCCGTCCCCAAATTCTGAAGCCGGACACCTTTATTTATAGGTGGGAGTAAGGACTCCGTTGTCATTTGGGAATTTCTTTCTGTGCTTCATCGGCTTGTACCGCGTGCTTGAGAGAGTGTACTAATTCTCAAATCGGAAGAGCTCAAATAGTGTTTGGGCGCCGAACCCCTAAGAAGTGGGCGCGGCTCCCATTTTCCATGTTGGCGGCGCCAGTATATTCATGGTGGCGCCAGCTCCCTTTTTTCCGATTTTTGACACTCTAGCCCCTTGCAATTCACTATTCATACATCCTTTCATTTCTTTTGCATTTTTTGCAATCTAAACCCTGTAACTTGGCATTTGTTAGTGTTTAACAGGTCTTGATATCTCATGTCAAGATCACATATCAGAGGTACGAAATTGGGGTGTCTACACTCTCCCAAGTTTCATACAAGGTCTCACTATCAAGTTGAAGAAAAAAAGTGATGGCATTCCTCAATTGGACCGTCTTTGCCGGAGGGTAGTATTTTTCCAAGAAAGCTTGCATAAGCTCACCATTTGTGATAGATCCAGGAGTCACCGAGTTCAACCACACTTTCGCTTTATCCCTAAAAGAGAAAGGAAACAAGCGAAGGCGTATGGCTTCACTCGACACTCCATTCATCTTGAAAGTATCACAAATCTCCATGAAGTTCATGATATGATCATGGGCATCCTCAGTCACTAATCCCATAAATTGGACATTCCCTTGGATTAGAGAGATGAGAGATGACTTGATTTCAAAGTTGTTGGCGGCCACGGGAGGTCTCACAATTCCCGGTAGATAGTCGTTCATGAAGGGAATAGTCAAGTCATGGAGTGGCCTATCTTGCTCAATAGGATTCTCTATATTCCTCCTTTCATTAACCCCTTGGGCTTCTTCTCTATTCCTCCCTTCATTAGCCTCTTGGGCTTCTTCTTGGGGAATATATTCGACACCAGCTTCCGCCAAAGTTCTTTGCTCTCTACGGCGAAGTCGGATAGTTCTTTCAATTTCTGGATCAATCGGCAACAATGAAACTTTTGTCGATCGGTTGTGTCACATACAAGTACACACAAGCACAAAGAACTATACCAAAGATCAAGTGCAATAGCCCAAGTAATAATAATAATTAAAAATAATAAAATAAGTGTCTAAATTACAATCTCAAATGCAACTATTATGATATCTTAAAACAACATCGTGCTTCCCCGGCAACGGCGTCAAAAACTTGTTGGTGCTAAAAACGCACACGGGCAAGATTACCCGATCAAACAAGTAATAAATTGAATAAGTAGAGTGTCAAACCCACGAGGAAGCAATTTGGTTGTTTTTTATGAATACCAAGCACGTTGCAATTTTAATTATATTTAAACGAGCGATTTTTGCGTGAATTAACTAATTAATTAAGCTAAAACAAGAAATTAAATAAATCAATATTAAAATGAGATCGACTTCAATGAAAGAGGATCTAGGGTTTTGACTTTCAATTGGCTCTTCCGTTGTGATTTAATAAGGGATTGCTAATAAAACTATTTTTTTTTTTTGGAAGTCGGGGATTCAAAAATCACCGTTAAGGGCTTTCGCTTCGTATAACGGTGCTAATTAATGGTATAAATTCACGGGCTTTCGCTACGTATGAAATTATCCAATTAATCGCTTCCAAACACAAAACCCCAATTGACTATCTTAAAGAGGATTAATAACATAGACTAACCAAATCCAAAGACAACTATGTTGTATTTTCTAAAATTATCAAGTCACTTTCATGCACTAAATAGTTTTTAGAATCATGTAATGGGTGATCAAATCAATACAAGCATTAAGAGCATAACATACTACCCAAAAAATTAGTGAATAGAAATTAATAGCAAAACCCCAAATTAAAATCACACCATCCAAGCCAATTTATACCAAAACCCTAGGCAAATAATTTAGTTCATAATGCTAGGAAAGTAAATCAAATCTTTAATGAAAAATATTGTCATTAAATAAAAATAGAGAGTAAAGTGTACAATACTTTTCACTTGAAGAAGTGATGAAATCCTAGCCTTGGCTTGAGCAACAATGGAAGTGGAAGGAAAATGTATAGAGAAGGAAAATGGGAAAATGGCGGCTGAATGTTGGTTTTCTGCTGTTCAGCTCCTCCCTTATTTTCTTCTTTCTTTTTTTTTGTTCTACAAAATTTAAAGACCTTCGAAAAATCCCCCAAAATTTTGCTAGGGCAGTGAGACCAAGACAAGGGGGGTAATTTTGGAAGTTTAATTAAGTTCTAGGGGCTAAACTGGAAGAGGAAGAGAAGCTGGGTCATGGCTGGGCCTGGGTTGGACCAGGGAAGGCACCGCGGGTCAACCCATGTGTGAAGTGGGCTGGAGGCTGAGAGGTAAACGGGCTGGGTGGCGGGCATGAGGAGCAGGATGTAGGGGTGAGCAAGTTTTTTCAAAAACCGGACCGGATCAAGGAAAATTGGACCGAACCAATTTTTTGGTTTGGTCTTGGTCCAGAATTTTTGAAGAACCGAATAATTTGGCCCTGCCCGATTTTGAGTTTTAAAAGTCGGCTTTAACCGGACCAATATATATATATATATATATATATATATATATATATATATATATATATATATATATTTATTTATTTATTTATTTATTATTATTTTTTTTTTACCTACAAAATAGAAACCCTAGATGAAAAATATAAATACTTAGTTTACACTTTAGATATTTAGTGATTTTTTTTTCTTGTCCATGATGTCCGGTGCGGCTGCGCCGTCCCCTTCTCTAGTTCTCCCTCCGTTCTCCCTCAATTTCAATCAAAGACTCAAAGTCTCAAACCCTAAATCAAGCAATCAGCCGTTGCCTTTGCCTTCGCTGCTCGCCACCTTCGCGGCGTGGCCACTGACCAGTTCGTCTTTGGCCGGAATCGGCCCTCATCTATCTGAAGTCGCTTCCTTTTAGATCTTCCTTCTTCTCGAGAACGATACCGACTCCTCACGGTCGGGAATTTGTGAGGAATAATACAGTATGATTTTGGTTTGAACTTTGAATTGCTAGTTTGCTACTATAATTGATTAATTCATATACGTACAATATGGATATACTTAAAATCTATGCGTTTGTTTGGGTGTTTAAGATCCTAATAGTTGCAATTAGCAATTTTGTTTTATTCATTTTTTTCCAAAGTTAAAATTTATATGTGACTCCTTTTTTGTGTTGGTTGTCGTTATTTGATTTGATTTTTGGGGTTATAGTGTTATATTGTGGTTTATTAACTTACAGTAAAGTGTTTTGAAAATTTTGAGGATCTACTGATTTACTACTCTTTTGTTGATCTTTTATGTCAAAGTATTGCTATGTTAAAGGATTTGTTGGTTATTATTTTTGTTCTTTTTTTACTTCTTAAAATAAAATTCATTTTTTTACTTCTTACTTAAGACATTGAAAGCCAGAGATGTTGACTTGGAGTTTCTACATTATATCTCATAAATCTCTCACTTTGTAATTTGCTTACCAATTGGTTTAGAAAATTACTGATAATATTGTATGGACATGATATTTGTTGTGCAGAATCTGCAGATGGACTAAACAACTTTTAAGACGTTAAAGGTCTGTGGGTCGTTCTATAGTCTTCTCTGTCTGGGAATTGATGAAAAATTCACCTGTTGGACTAACTTATAGTTTTAGTGCTTCTGTAATTCTTTTCTGCTGCTTGTAATTCTAGCTTTGCTCAGATATTACCATAAATATCATTGAATTCTCCCCTTCTCTCTATTCGAGGTTGCATAATCTTGGACTTGTAACTTCTTCCTGATATTATCTTGCATTACTTTCACTCACAATAGATACTAGATGATAGGATGCCAGCTCAAGTGCTCAACTGTTTCATAGTTGAAAACTATAATACACCTATCATTAGATATGGTTGGTTTGGTGGCAGGATGTGAAATCGGTTGAGATATATTTCTTAACATTGGTCCTTTTTGATTACTGCTGCCTCATATAGGTTTGCACTTTGCACATGATCCTATCTCTTATGCTCTCGTAAGATATAAGAATCATTATTACTAAAAGAGTTTATGATCATAGCAAATATCTTCTCTCTGTTTAGTATTATTCCAAAAAAATTCCGGTGTTATAAGCGTGTACAATTATCTTTTAAAACAAGTTCCTTATGGTCAGGCTAAACTCTATTTCTGCTTTTAGTTCAATTTAAATTAGTATATTAACTGTTTCGTTTGAGAAATTTACATTTCATCTATGAAACTTCTGCCTCCATCCGATTCAGCATTTTCTGTCAGGTAAATCGCTTACTTACCTTGGCAAAATTCGAGATTTCCTTTCATCTGTCACAACTATTTCAGTTATGTTATTAGTTCTCTGAATCTTATGACTCCCAATAGGTTCAATCTATGTGAAGAGTTTCAATGGATCATTATCATGTTCTTTTATCACATGTTTGCTTCATATGTTATTGAGGGGAAGAGTGAAGACAAGATTGCTGTTTTGGAGCTGCAAAGCAAAGAAAGAAGAGGCAGAAGAAATCCAGAAAACATGTTTAACTCCAAGAGACATTTATATTTTATAATGTTCTACTTTTTAGTTTATACTTTTATGGAAGGTTGTTTCCAGAAAACATGTTTGAATAATTGAATGTACTTTTATTGAAGGTTGTTAAATATTTTTATAAAGTTTAAGTCTTTAAAATTTCACTATATATTTGTATTAAATAGTCAAAAGTAAAAATAATCATAGTATTGGTTTGGTCTTGGTTCTGGTACGTATTCGATTGGTTCTGGACCGGATCAATGTATTGGTTTTCACACCTATTGGGTTGGTTCCGGTTCTAATTTTTTTGAGAACCGGACTATTGGTCTGGTTTCGGTTTTTTCTTTTTTTTTTTCAAAAAAATGGATCAACCCGGACCAAGCTCACTCCTAGCAGGATGGACGCGGAATTGCCTCCGTTAGGCCTGCTGTGCTTTGAAATACTTAACGGAACTTAACGGCAAGTATTAAAACTCAACATTGAAACCCGGAATTGTCTCGATTTGCACGTATTGAGCTATAAAACCTCGAATATCTTTGAGATACCTACATGAAACACAAAATACATAAAAATAGTATCTCACATACAATTAATCATCAACCGAAGCTCAAAATCATCAATAAAATTCCAAAAAATAATGAAAATAAAAGGAAAATTATAAGCTTATCACGCACGGGTTAACAAAACTAGTTATTCTTTATAGGACAAGGTTGTTATTTCCAAACTAATTTATTCTTCTTAAGACGAGTGAAGCCAAGAAGAATTGATTGTCGGAATTCTTCACGTTAGGTGAGTGAAGCCTAGCCAGTGAGCCCCTTTCTATCATTTTTATTTTCTTTTAGTTCGTGGCAGCCTAGTGTTAAAGAGGCGTGAGATTGTTTTTGTTTTCCTTGGTAGTTTCGGCCATGGTGAAGTAATTCGAGAGTGAGGGTTTTTAAATCACGTTTTGGGCAGCTTTTAGATTACTTTTAAGTGTTGAATATAGCTAGGATTGTGGGATTAATATTGCAAGGGAAATTGCCTAAAACGAGTTGGGTTGTTGAGGGTTTTGGGGGCTGTTTTGGTGAGTGGTTGTTAGGTAGAGGGTTGTCCAAATTGCTTGGGCAGATTGTTGATTTCAACCAATGCTATACGGATCAGGATTGAAATCAAGAACCTCAAGATCATTCCTCAAGTGTTTTTGTTATCTCTCTCATCCCTTGGATCAAAATAAAAAATATTAACGAGTTGTGTCGAGTCGAATTAATAACATATTTTGACCTTTTGTCATTCTATTGATGTATGGAATTTTAGGTAAAAGTTGATTTGGGACGGGTCGACCCGTTACATCTTTCAACCTGACCCATTTCACACACGTTTGACATTCGTGTTTTAACAAGTTTCGACATGTTTCAATCCGTTACATGTCCCAACACGCCCAATTGCAAAGTCCTCCGTTTCAGACAAAGAGTCGATTATATTATTTTAAGATATTTCACTCTAAAAGTTCACTTTCAAAAATTATGTTTATAATTTCTATAAAAAAAAAAATTAAAATTAAAAAGAAGTGGGAGTGGATTTGGATGGACTAATCCATGTTCCCAAACAGGTTGAAATGGAATGGAAATCCAAATCCAGGGATTTGATCGAGTGAACGAGCGAACAACAATAATATATTTGTGGCCTCTCCCGCCCATTAACGTCCTCAACGCCAATCCCCCTAATGGCCACCTCCTTCGCTACATCTCCTTCCCCAGCATCTCTCACAAACTTCCAATCTCCTTCCAGAACCTTCTCTGTACTCTCTCTCTCTCTCTCAAGCTTAAATTTCTTTGTAACGTTGTGCAATTAGTGTTTGAATTTCTCTGTACTCTTTTTCTTGGCATTGCATGGAGAAAATTGTAGTAGTAAGTTAATTTGGTGCTATTTTTGTTCTCTATTGCAGTCGTTGCTGTTTCCAAGAGGGAACATTGGGCAACTTGGGATTGCAAAAACTAATCCTGTATCTGCTATCAGTCTTTTGAAATGGAGCAGCAGGTATTTATGTTTATAATTCTGCCCTTTTCCACGCATTTTCGTTTATCCCCGCATTTCTGGTTTCTCCCTTTTTGTTTATTTGGTTCATGGATTTCACCAGCTCAAAGAAAAATCATCTTCAACAGACAGTCAGTTTTAGCTTCGCAAATCAACTTGTGTGAATCAATTTAGTCTTGTAGGTGACACTGGATTAGGAACCAAGTAAGGACTCAAGCATGACCTCAGCAATGAAAGGGTAGTATTTATACTTGTGGTTCAGCCTTACGTTATTTATGCCACATGTCTACATTATCAATTGGACTCTCAAACAATTTTACCAGCCTTAGGGCAAGTCCAATGATAAGGGTCAAAACCCAATTTCGATACATATGTGTGAGATAGCTAGGTTCTCCAATGGTTAAAGTGATGGATATCAAAATTAGGTTTAATACCTCCCCTACTACCACACCTAATTTTGATACCCTTCATTTTGACCATATATTTATGTTATGATACGTGTTGATGAATTATTGTTTATTAGTATTTTAATTTTGTTTTTATGTCATGATATGTGTTGGATATAATTTTTTCAAAATTATTATTATATCAAATTTTGATACCTATGGTTGGAGATGATAATTTGATGCCCATGAATAGTGACCAATAGGTATCAAAATTTGTGGGGAAAGTATCACCATTGGACTTGCCCTTAGAGATGGCTTCCACGTTTCTTCTTTGTTCTGTTTTCCAAAGAATTTTCGCCAGATGTTTTCAAGAAAAGGTTCAACCATTTTTTCGAGTCATATATCAGCACACAACTGCTGATATGATAACCTTATAACTATTGGATAAAAAAAATTAATGCCCCAATAAGGGCCAATGTCAGGAGTTGAGTTGTGGATTAAAGAGCTTTTTTTGTCCTTTGAATGGCCAATGAAATTTTATTATTAGTAGCCCTAAGGGGCTGTGGGAACTGGGAAGGGATTGAACTGAGACCTCACACTTTTTGGAGCCCCGATTTCTTGCACAAATAGGGTAAAAGGCACCCTTTCCATTTTTAAGGTGCAGGTTTGATACCAATGTTTAGAATTCTTCTAATATCCCCACACAAATGAAAATTGAGAAATCTAGTAGAGTAGTAGTATTTTTTAATAATATTTTTGCAAATTCATAAAAAGTTATTTAATTTCCATTTTAGTGGGAGTAATGCTAGAAACAGAGGCCTCTTATGACGGTGACCATGAGCTCTCCAGGAGCCTCAAGTTTCAATTTTCTATGTTTACTCAAATGCTATTTCTGATTCCTGGAAAAAGAAAACTTGTTGAAATTTCAAAATTTGTTGTTTGGAGATTTGGAAATCGGAGCCCATGAATGATGAATCCTATTATGAGAGGCTACTTTTTGTAGCATTATCCTCCCCATAATAATCTGTTTTTCCCTAGACCAGGTACGTGAGCATAGCATGGCTCACTTCTAGTGTGCATGTAAAGCTATATATAGCACTATCTGAACAAAGGCTAATGCTTGTCTAATACTCCACCCATCCCAAAAAAAAAAAGTCGCATTTTGACTTTTCAAAAGTTAAACTGTGACCATTTTTTGAAGCAATAGTTGACTTTTTTTTTACTAAGTTGTGGAGAATGAAATTATAATCTTCATTAAGTACACTAAAAGTACCATGAATCTCATGTTAACTAATTTTGAAAAAACAAGGAAATCAACATCAAGTTTTCATTTGAAAAATAGTGAAGATGATTTTGAAAAGTCTAAATTCACTTCTTTTTTTGGGACGTAGGGAATATATACTATATATATCACGTCACCTTCAAAGAACGAACAAATGATTGTTTTTTTTTTTTTTTTTTTATTCCTTATTTAGCACGACTTAAAGTGGAAAAAGATTTCCCTATAGTATATGCAATAGAGCAGACCAAACTTTCATCTTTCGCTAAGATAACGGGCAGTGGATAATGAGAAATTTTGGTTGTTACATCACTACCTATTTTTGAACTTACTGAAATGGACTGATTCTTTGAAAAAATCTCTGCTGTTTTGTTTTTACTGATTGACATAATTAAACTGGTTTTCTTTTTTCTTTTTTTTGGATATAATAAACAGGAGAACTTTGGTCTATGCAGTCAATCAAGATGCTGAGGAATCATTCAAAAAGACTTTGGAAGTTGATAGGCTCATAGATGCGCTTAGCAGTGCAGATGATAAAGAAGTAAGTACATGTTTCTTTAACATTTTTTCTCTTTTTCTTTTAAGAGTCTTGGCATTTGCCGTCTACGATCACTTTTCATCAACTTAAAGCCTCTCCAACTTGTTCTCATCCATATGCAACTATTTTTTTGTTTCTCTTCCCCTTTTGATCGGTGTGGATCAACAGATTGGTCAAACTGATTTTATGCGCTTGGGTTAAATGGTGTGTAATTTGTTAGGACTTCTGGCTTAGAATAGAAAATTCTAACTTTCCAGTCATGTTTGTCTGAGGAATGTACCAAGGCAGCGTATATCCTTGGTGAAATCAGGGAATATCCAAAAATTTAACCGGGTTGATCTTTGTGATGATTCATCAAGTAGCTACGAGTTACTTTTGACGAGATTATAAAATTCAAGTAGATGTGATTGTGTCAGCTTATGTAAAGAATATCTTCATGTGGTGCATTGATCATGAAGTCATTCATTCTTATCCACTCTAAAATTGTTTTTGTTTTAATAGTAAATGCCTATGCACACGTGCAGTTAGTCTTGTTGAACAGGGGGAAAAAGAAACCCGTTCTTTCTCCTCCACCCCCACATGATTGCAGCTAATCCTGGTTCTGCCCCTAGCTGACTCATCTCGTCTACAAAGATTTGCATTCAGTCCCTTGGAGTCTCAAAAATCATTTTGTGTAATAAAAAGGAGATGGCCCTCTGACAAAGGTTTCTTTGGATGCAGGGTTAATCTTCAGTGTACTCTTATTAAAATTCTTAATTTTTATATTTTCCTCCTGAAAGCAGCTTCAGAATCTTGTTATAGAAAACGTCCTTGCTTTCGATGCTAGTTTTTGGATACGACTTGCAGCTAGAAGTGATCTGTGCACATCAGAAGATGATAAAGTATGGCTCTCGAGTTGATTGAATTTTCTTCCATGATCTGGATTTTGTCTCTGGATTCTGCACGAAAAGCTCTCACCTCTAGGCATTTGCAGAAAGACTATGAAGAGCTGGCTTCATCGGTAATGAGAATAGTTGATCGCCTTGTCAATAAGACCAATGTACTTTTCTTCCTCCTTTCTCTAACACAGTCATACACGCTCGCGTGCTAATATTATGTAACTTCACTGGGAATGTGATTGTATAGTATTTACTGGATCTGTGTCTGAATTTAAATCACTGGTCTCTCAATTTCACCTTTATTACATTTCTTTTCTGCCTGCAGGAGAAAATAGAGTCATCTACTGATATTCTCAAGGAACTTTTAAAACCTGTAGTTGAAGTGGAAGAGATTGCTTGGCCTCCTCGAGACCCTGAGGCTCTCAATCGTATGGAGGAAGTATGCTTTTGTTTCTACTTGGAGCAGTCATTTCTTTCTTGCCTTTCAGTTGTTGAATTGATTTAATGAGGTTTGCCATGTTTAAAGCCTCCAAGGAACCTGTTTGGGGGATTAGTCATGATGAACGTGTTTGTTGCTATCAACTGTCAGAATTTCTTTTTGTCTTTATTGTCCGTTCTATTTGTTTTTTCCTAATGATGACTTTCTTTAGCATCAGTCTCAGAATGTTGCAAGAAAGATTCTTACATCTCTTATTGGAATATAGTAACACGCGAGTACTTTTACTTTGTTACTTTCAGGAAGTAAACCAAAGAGAGCAAGAAGGGAAACTAGATGAAGGCTTTCTATCAGAGGTTAATGCACAACTAAGGCAGGCAAGTTGACCGAATTGTTTTATTAACATCTTCCATCTTTTGCTTGCATCAGTAAAGATGATTACTTCTGCAAGTATTTCTGGTTGCGGGTACTACCGTACTAGTTGATTAGGTAGTTATAGTCGTTACTTGAAGCCCAAAAGAAATACTCCCTCTGTTTCTAAAAAAAGATTTCATCTTTCCTTTTTAGGCCATTTCAAAAAAAAGTGCACTTTTTTATTTTTCCTTTTTGGGATGTCACTTTAACCATTTTACCCTTGAGTTGATTCCGACATTAAGTGATTGCCCCACTATCACATGGGCATTTTAGATATGATACAACATCCTAATACATATAATAGAGTCAACTCATTGTTCTTAATGGAGTCTCTTTTAGGAACGGAGGGAGTCGTAGATTCTTTGCAGGAGACAGAACAGTTTGATCTTCGTGGCTCATGCCTATCCCTAGTTGCATCTCAAGATGAAATGGTAGAAAGTAATGACCAATATGATTGAGGGCCAAATCCTGGCACTCTTGATAGTTCCATATGGCAAGGGCACTCAAGCAATTGACCTTGAGGTCCTTGGTTCCAATCCCCATACCAACAAGGGGTCACACTTATAACCCATTAACCCACCTGACCCAACTTACTAATTACCCAACCCAACCCATTAATATTTTTGGGTTGAAGCGGGTAACCCGTTTCCACCCAATAATATTAACGGGTTGGGTTGAGTCGGGTTAAATGGGTTGGACTTGTTTACCCATTCCGGCACGTGACTTTTTATGCAATGAATTTATGTTTTTTGGGGGGAAAGTTGGGTTGAGACAGGGCGACCCGCGTTAACCCGTTACCCGTTCCGACCCAACCCATTTCAACCCGCTTGACATTTGGGTTCTAACGGGTTTCGACCCGTTTCAACCCATTACCCATTCCAACCCAACTCACCCAATTGATAGGCCTACACTTACCTATCAAATAAATAAATAAATCCTTGTTATATGCTTAGTTTGCTTGCATTGTTAAAGTCAATTTCTTGGGCAAGTCTTTCTGGTGGGGTCACTAGCTAACAAGCATACCTTTCCAAGGTTGCATGTGAAGATGAAATGGTATAAAGCAATGTACCAAAGGCAGAGGCTCGGATAGCAGCACTCTTAAATTTCCTCTAGGCTAGGCCTCGCACAGTTTCGTTCCAAGTCCAAATGGTGGAGTTTGTATAGGTACCTTAGTTTATAGAATGATAAGTGTTTATCTATGAGTTTGATGGGGTAAAACACCTTATTGGATGTGGTATTATTGCTCTCCGGTGGGAAGCACCATAACTAGCAAATGTAAAGTAACGAAAGGCTCTTCCTTTTTTTTTTTTGATAGGTAAGTGTGACCTCTTGTTGGCATGGTATTGGAATGAAGGACCTCAAGTACTTTGCCAGAGTGCCCTTGCCATAACTCCCACCCCTTGCGGTATGAAAGGCTCTTCCTTCACATCTGTGGATCGGAGAGTAGTACCATCAAATTTATACAAGGGAACTTTGCCAAGTGTTGAGACTATAAATCCCACATGAGGAAATTCCACTAGAAGCCGTTTGCAGCATTCTTTGTTTTGAAGCATTTTGATGTCATCATGATCTTGGTTCATGCAGTCTTCTGAAATACATTATTGCATTACTGAATTTCCACTACACAAGTTGACCCAGTTCGACTAGTTAATATCAAAAACTTGTGAATGGCGCTGTTTCCATCAGCTGCCTGCTTGCAGTATTACTCTATCATCTGTTATTCGTTATTTTTCCAACCCTTTAGGGCATGTCTCAAGCAGGGTATCTCGTATTAAAATAGAAGCTTATATAGTGTGAAGATAAATTTGAAAGTAAATAAAAAACTCAAGTCTTTTCATTAATTTACCAAGATTTTAATTTAACCTATTGGCCTAGAAGTAACAAGCTCACTGAAAGACTGTAAAACCCAACTCAACCAAATCAACCCAGCTAGATGAGCAACATATGATGCGGATTTAAGGTGTGATGCTGCTCTCATTATAAAACTTGCCATGCATAATACACCAACCATCAAGTATGCTACTTTTCTTTTACTTATCTCAATGCCTTTTACTTTTTGCCACTTGATGGTTACACTTGCACCAATCCTTGAGTTCCCATGAAAACCCTCCTTATTTCGTCAAATCCATCACATTTTTGCTTGCACCAGAATTACTTTACCTGCTTGTATATTCCAGTAAATAAGCATCAAATCTCATAACCACACCCTCTGCTTTTAATGCTACTGTAAGTATTGTTGAGGTTTCTTCAACTGATCTATTTAGTGAATTCATTCTTACCGATTTTCAGGCAAAAGAAGATGGGGACAAGCCAGGACTTGTGGCAATGCTGCAGAAAGTCTTGCAACTCTATGCTTCCAAAGTACTCTCTAGACGTAGTTATGCCAAAAAAGGTACTAAGTAACATCAATATTTGGTATTAGTCATGAAGTTTTTTATTAATATGAAACGGTGTTCATTGATTCCAGTGAGTCTGGCCAATCAGTTCGAGAGTATGATCTCTCGCTTTGGCAGGACGCTAACTACCATTTGGTTGGTAATTGATCCACTTAACCCATCCCATTAGAGAAAGTGTTTATTTCTGTGATCTAGTATGCATAACAGCATAAGTATGTTTTTAAAGAAGTTCGCTTATCTCTATTTGTAAGAAATTCTGTTATAATCTTTGAACTTTTTAGTTGTAGACGTGTACAAATAGTCTGCATGTTTTCAGCTATACCTTTTGGACTGCTTGTGATACTACTGCTCTAAGATTTGAATTTCATTAGACAGCAAAAAACACTTTTGTTTCTCATGCAGGGACTGAAGTTTTAAAAGATGAGCAGCTACTTGAGGAAATTATCAAAGGTACCTTTGCTCTTTTGACGCAACATTTATCAAAAGATTGCACTGGTGTTGGCTATTTGTTGCACATGCTTGAAAGGCTAGATATGTATTCAGTGTATCCTCTGACTGCCCTATGGCTGGGATTACGAGCAAGATTGTTTCAGAACAAGTTTTTTGGGGAACCAAACATCTCAAGTAACGTGGGAGGATGTTTTCACCTCCTTATGGCTCCCAGTTCGCCAGAATCTTCTTTTCTAAATCAAATTCATATTTAGCAACTCTCGCATTGATATTAGCTAATTAATGGACTCCTGTTGAATGCAGCTCCAGAAGGAGAGTGGAGTAATATGTTGATCAATGGGATGACTATTGGCAAAGGTGATATTTCACCTGAGGCACTGAATGCTGTCATTAAGAAACGAATTGACCGGACATTAATTCGAACGGTAGGCACATCTTCACCTCTAAAGCATGTGGGTTTCACATAATTTCCTGAAATCTCTCTCTCTCTCTCTCACACACACACACACACACAGGAAGGAGGCTCTTATCAGCAGCGGATCCTTATTGAGTACCTGAAAGGCATCCAATCAAGAGCAGAGGAGATTTCCAGAATACTTCAGGGCAAGTCACAGTAGTATCATTTCACAGTTGTACAGGAACCTGGCTTCCTAAGGTACTTTTTGTGCTCAGTATGAAAAAGGTCTATCAGATTTTTAGAAAAGCAAGGAACAGCCGAAAAAGAGTTTTGATTTGAAATGAACCACTTGACAACCAAATACATGAAGCAACCAAATATTTATATATATATATATTATTAATATTTTTTATTATTGTTATTTTTTTTGTTTAATTTACTCTCTCACCCTATGCTTCCCTACTTTTCAGATCATGCTCATTATAATTGACTATGTTCCTGGATATTTTCGGTGGTCTCAGTTTCATACATACATAAGTACATACATATTATGTTTTGTGGACTGGGCTACGAAAATCAGATACAAATTTAAGATTTTGCACTACTTCAGTGTAAACCTAACACACCACATCCACACCTATGTCATCTTATGTCGACTCTAGTACTTTTTTATTAGCAGTAATGTGATCTATTTAGCAGTAAGGTTTTGGTAAGACGGCATACATATATATATATATATATACTATCAACCTTTGTATTCATTTAAGCAGGAGTAGTTATCACCAAGAGCAATGTTGTTCTTTTCATTTACGTGATCTGTTTAGAGTTTTTTTTTTATTAGCAGTAATGTGAGATTGCACAGTACTATACAAGCTTGTAACTTGGTGCCATGGTTCATGTCATGTGTGAGTGTGACTTTTAGGTAAGCTTTCTCACCGATAATTTTTTTCCCTCTCTTTCCTTCCACTATATAGAGATGCAAGCGTTTAAATTTGTGATTTATTTTCATTTAGTATTTATTTTTTAATTTGGATGAGTTAATTTTAAAATCAAATTTACTCGTCAGAATTAGATGTTGGTCACATTAACAACCAAAATAATTTGCTGCAACACTATTTTCAAGGCCCAATGTTCCAAAATTGGAACCGACTCAAAATCTTAAAACATCAGATCGTTGAAAATCTAAGGTACCAGTATATTCATCATTTTTAAAAGTTAAAATATGAGAGCTTTTTTTAATAAATACATTTACGAGAAGGAAATACTATAATTAAATTATCGAATAATTTTTTATATTATTTTTTTGTGTATCTTGTTCTCTAAATCTCTGTTTCAATAATTAGTAGTCATTGTTCTCCAAATCCCTAACCGGGATATACAAGTACTATGTGCAAATTGGCTTGAAGCCCTGATGTGGTTTCTCATTCCTCCACCCTCTACTAGTGTGTTGACAAAGGGTTGCAAAAGCTAACTTTGTTAACATAATTTGGCAAATGACAAAAAAAGCCTCACCTCTAAGGGGTGGCCCAGAGGTACACAGGGGCTTCAAAGTGTAGGTTTTAGTTTTCATTCCTTTTCATGCTCCCTTGGGACCAAAAAAAAAACTCTACACAAGACCTATTTTTTGACATTTTCCCTTCTAACCCTTGATTTATGTTTTCCCAGCAAAAGTGTAGAGTTTCAAATAACCCAAAAGTCAAACCCTTTTTCTTAAGAACTTCTACTTACACAAATTAACAAGAATTAACTTTTAATCCACCGACCGTGCATAATGTTTTTACATAAACAATTTTTAGAATATGATAGAGTTCACAATTTTCTTTTATGTCCATTTGTTCGCCTAGACCGCCTACTAAAAAATGGGTATAAACACTTACAAATTAACATGGGTACAAATGAGCATGCCCATTTGAGATCGTAAAATAATATGGGCTAAATGGGCGCTCACATGGACACACATGATGAACATAATGCGCTAAACAAAATATCTTGCTATTGATATAATCGCGTTTAATCAAAATGGGGAATACTTCTAATGATAGATCCACTGTGGCCATCTGACACTTTTTCAACCCACCCCCACCCCACTGTTTACCTTTGACCTCCTTTACATTGCTATTGGTTTGCTTAGTTGATCTAGTATTTGACCATGAAACGGGAGGCTGAATAGAAAATCCGGTCAACGTTGTAGCTTTTAGCAGTAGTTACTCAAAAAACTTCTCATTCATGTGATATCATGGAAACTTACCATTGTTGTAGCTGTAGCCTATAGCGATAGTTTCTGGGGCGAGGAAGTATAATTGGAAAGGAGGTTGAAAGAAAAATTCAACTGACGTGCATATAATCATCAAACGTCTTTTACGACACTTTACTTAGAAATTACCTCTGGAAGGAGAGAGTTAAATGATCTATCTTTCTATGGTTCTATTTTTATGATTTATGTTCATTAATTTACACACTTTCTTTCTTGAGCTGGGTTTTCCCTTTTCTCTTTGGCTTCTTGGAATTGGGACTCGGATTACAGTTTTTTTAGCTTTGTTTTTTTAAATTGCTTATGGTGTTGAAGATCATTAGTTATGGTTTGAGCTGATTTCGATGTAAATGAAGTATATATTATGTTGTCTTTGATGAAGTTTTGCATATTTGCTAGGGCTTTGGTCAATTTACTTGAGAAAATGAGCGTTCATGCCTATTTAGTGTCCACCCATATATGCTCATGTTATTAAATTGTTACTTACTCGCCCGTCCATTTGACCCTGTCATCCATATGGGCACGTCCATACTTGTCTGTACCCACCCATTTGCCACCTCTAGAATATGACACTGAGCCAACTAAAAATTAATAAATTTAAGATAAAGATTGTGATTGACATGTGTCATGTTTCAAGGGTCGTCTGTTGTTAAAAAAAAAATCTACACAGCTGGTGAATAAAATTTGTATACAATTAACAAATCAACAATATTTACTAATATTTTTCTCTTGCTCTCTCTTTCTCTCTAATAAAATTTCCATATTTACCATCCTTAATTTTTTTTTCTTTTTGACAAATCTAAGAGCATCCACGGTTGTTGTACCCTAAAACACCCTATATACAACTCCTAAATCTTTTTAAAGACCTTATAAAAAAGTTTCAATTCCAATTGACACCCTCTATGATTTTCTAAATTAGGGACATCATTTAACTAATAAACCTAACTATCAATATATTTTTCTCTTTTTTATTTCAATTTTCTACCACAATCGAAATAAATATATATACTTTAAATTATATATTTTATAAAAAATTATATGTTTTGATTATTTCAATTATTTTTATTTAAATGAAGTCGTGTCACGCCTTTTAATATACCAATATACCTGTAATTTTAAGTTATGAATATTAAATAATAGAAAAAAGGAATGATAAGTGCAATAAAAAAACACTAATTTAATAGAAATGAGGAATGAAAAAAAATTATGAAAGCAAATCATTAAACGAGATACACAGATTATCCTATACATAAAGACCCATTAATATGAAGAATACAGTGTTCAGTAAAACATACCTAATATTTGGGGGTGAATTAGTTAATTTTTAGGGATAAAGTGTTTAATAAGGTGTCCACTATGGGTCTCAAGAGAGATAAAAAAAACTTTAAAAAAAAAGTTAAGATGATGTTAAAGGGAACCATTTTAGATGCTCTACCTGGATGGATCATTGAACTTGGCAAAAGTTACTACCCTTCAAATCCCACCCACATTCCCAATCTATCTCAAAATCTGTTGCTCCATGCCTTTACAAGTTATAACCTCTAATGTGCCGTCATGCAACCACCGCCTCTACTATAAGCATAACTCATGTATATTCCCTAACATTGTTCTAGTGGCTAAAGCACATTAAGCTAACATTTTACTAGGTCACCCTAATTTTAGTCTTTACTACAATTGCCATGACACCAAATTCGAACATTCGAGCTTTATTTTATGGGAAAAATTGAAAAAAAGTTATTCATGATTGATGAAGATCAATGTATATAAAGGTTAGATTTGTTTTCAACAAATTTTAGCTAATTATTTACTTTTGATGCATGAATAACAAACAATGTTAATCTAGACGAAACTTGTGTCCATTGCAATCCAACTGCCCAAGTTTGAATTTGTACACCAACGTTAAGTGTTGATATGCACTGTGCAACAGCAATGCCCCTGATTGTGTGTGGAAAAATTGTGTTTAAAGAATGAAATTGTGCAAATGTTGTGGCACGGATTTCTTCACGTGTCATTTGTGTAATGACAAGGGTAATTGTGGAATCGTGTTCTACTCCGTGAGAACATCGAAATCATATATTTATTTGTTAAATTTGATGTTTGGATGAATAAGTTATGATTGATTAAAGTGTGGTTGTTAGAAGTGAGTTTATCCTACATTGAAAAATTAACAAAAGCTTGAGTGATTTATATACAAGTGTCTTATGTGATAAGTGTAAACTTGTATAGAATAGAAGCTCTCTCTCGCGCGCATGCCTGCGCATGGGGGGTACAAATCATGGTTCAATTTAGCATTCGGGGTACCGTACTCATGTGCGAGCGCATTCCGTGGATCAAATTTGTCTATTCAGACCAACCCACGTTTTATTAATTATTCTTTTGGTTTTTGTAACTCTAACATTTATAACAACATTTATGGGCTATTATTATCAGCTTTAATGAGAGACAATATTTACCTATTGATGATGTATTTATTTCATCTTCAATGTTCTGTGCTAAAGGTCACTCTAGTGTCTCCATTGTATCCTGGGAGACAGACGTCTATTAGAGCTTCCAAGCACGTACGGGAATGGGCAAATCTGTTTTAAGGAAACTGTGTAATACACAGGCCTCAGACCAGCAGACTTGACATCCACGAGCAGACTTGACGTCCACCAGCAGACTTGACATCCATGAGCAGACTTGACGTCCACCAATAGACTTAAAGTTCACCAGTAGACTTGAAGTCTACTGGTAGACTTATTACAAGTAGATTTCAGGATCTCAATTAGATTTCCTGTGCAGTACTCTCCATAGCAGTAACCATTTCAATTGTTTATCAATTTTTTATCTGAATTATTTATTGATTTCCATGTACTATCTTCTAACAATCTTAAAACAGAGTAGTATTGTTATCTTGGATAACAGTAAACCCTTCAAAAAGGATATCATAATATTTACAATTACAGAATTGTGTATTCTGATTTTGTTCATATTTCAGATATGACAACCGAACCAAATACCCAAACTACTGGAATGGAGAACAATGTGACCTTGAATCCCTCGATTTCGAATCCAACAGTCACCAATGCTTATGTGAATTAGATTGTGGCCAATCCTACCGTCCCGATGCATCATAGTGAGAAATCGAAGAAGTTCAATGGCTTGAATTTCAAGCGATGGCAACAGAAGATGTTGTTTTACTTGACCACCCTGAACCTAGCAAGGTTTCTGAAAGAAGATCCTCTAACGATGGGTGAGAATCAGAATGATGTCCAAGCTGCTACTGTTGTGGACGCATGGAATCATTCTGATTTCCTTTTGTAGAAATTATGTACTGAATGGGTTGACAGACTCGTTGTACAATGTTTATTGTTATAAGAAAACGACAAAGGAGTTGTGGACATCGTTGGACCACAAGTATACATCCGAGGATGCTAGAGCCAAGAAGTTTATTGTTGGCTGCTTCCTGGATTATAAAATGGTGGATTCCAAAACTATCTACAGTCAAGTGCAAGAGTTGCAAGTGATTTTTCACGAAATTCTAGCTGAAGGGATGGTTGTGAGTGAAACCTTTCAAGTGGCTGCAATTATTGAGAAATTGCCTCCAGCTTGGAAAGATTTCAAGAGTTATTTGAAACACAAGCGAAAGGAGATGAATGTGGATGTAAAGACTACCTTTCTAAATGGTGATTTAGAAGAGGAGATTTACATGGAACAACTAGAAGGGTTTTCTGCTCCATGGCAAGAAAACAAAGTGTGCAAGTTGGTTAAGTATTTGTATGGCTCAAAACAAACACCAAAACAGTGGCATGAAAAATTTGTTAATGCCATGTTGGGTTGTGGATTTAATATCAATGAATGCGATAAATGTGCATATGTAAAGGATACTGAAAATGGCTATGTCATTTTATGTCTTTACGCAGACGAGATGCTTATCGTTGGAAGCAATGACAATATGATTAAATCCACAAAAGACATGTTAAACTCTAAATTTGACATGAAAGATATGGGGTTAGCTGATGTAATCCTTGGTGTTAATATTTCTAGAATTTCAAGTGGACTTACTTTAAGTTAGTCACACTACGTGGATAAAATTCTAGAGACGTTTAGCAAGGATGACATTGTAATAGCTAGAACTTCTATTGACACTAGTTTACATCTATCAAAGAATAGAGGTGAGACTGTCTCTTAGGTAGAATACTCAAGAATCATAGGAAATCTGATGTACTTAATGAGTTGTACAAGGCCATACATTGCCTATGTTGTGAGTAAACTGAGTAGATATACGAGTAATCCTGTGACTAATCACAGGAAAGCGATAGTCAGCGTACTAAGGTACGTAAGATTTACTCGTGATTATGGACTGCACTATATAAGAGATCCAGTGGTGATCGAAGGATAATGTGATGCAAATTGGATCTCAGATATTAAAGACTCAAGGTCTACTAGTGGATTGGTATTCACTTTGACAGGTGCAGCCATATCATAAAAATCTTATAAAGGAGACTGTTATAGCTAGATCCACGATAGAGTCTGAGTTTATAGCTCTAGACAAAAGTGGTGAAAAAGCTGAATGTCTACGTTAATTCTTAGAATATGTTTCCATATGGACAAAACATGTGCCTGCAATCTATATACATTGCGATAGTCAATCGACAATTGGCAGAGTACAGAGTAATATGTATAATGGTAAGTCTAGACATATATGTCGTAGACACAATGCCATTAGACAACTACTCTCAATTGGAACTATCTCTATTGACTATGTGAAGTCAAAGGATAATTTAGCGGATCCATTAACCAAATGGTTAAATAGAGAGTTAATTGATAAGTCTTCCAAAGGAATGAGACTTAAGCGTCTAGATATGAGTTGACACAATGGAAACCCAACATTGTTGACTGGAGATCCCTAGATCTTGGTTCAAAGGGACAACCTAATTGTAAAAAGACTCTTAGCTTCACTGTGGGGGTCATCACTTGTAACAATGATGCTCGTGTGTAAGAGGATAAACATATGACTTTTAATAATTAATTCCTAAGTAAGAATCACCTATGTAAGAGAGAAGTGGGGCCGCATCGAGGAGATTTGTGTAAGACTCAATTCTTAGACACTCTCACATAATTAGGCGTATGTTTAAGGTATGAATATAGCTATGAGAACTGAATTGTGTTAGGAAGATTCGTATGTAAAGTATATGATCATTTACACTAACGGCAGAACAGTTCAAATACATCATGTCTACTAATCAGTCGGTAAAGTAAATATGCTTTTTCGAGGGAAGGTTCAAAGGGTAACACCTACCTATCCTATCCAGGTTTCGACTGCTGGACTTTATCACCAAATTCGTTAATTTCCTTCTTGTGGGGGATTGTTGGAAAAATTGTGTTTAAAGAATGAAATTATGCAATGTTGTGGCACGGATTTCTTTACGTGTCATTTGTGTAATGATAAGGGTAATTGTGGAATCGTGTTCTACCCCGTGAGAACATTGAAATCATATATTTATTTGTCCAATTTGGTGTTTTGATGAATAATTTATGATTGATTAAAGTGTGGTTGTTAGAAGTGAGTTTATCCCACATTGAGAAATTAACAAAAGTTTGTGTGGTCTATATACAAGTACCTTATGTGGTAAGGGTAAGCTTGTATATAATAGATGCTCTTTCTCGCACACGCTTGTGCATGGGAGGGTGCAAATCATGGTCCAATTTAGCCTTCGGGGTATCGTACTTATGTACGAGCGCATCTCGCAGACACAAATGTCAGACCAAATTTTCCTATTCAGACCAACCCACATTTTGTTAATTATTCTTTTGGTTTTTGTAACTCAAACATTTATAACAGTCTTTATGTGTTGTTATTACCAGCTTTAATGAAAGATATTATTTGCCTATTGATGATAGATTTATTTCATCATCAATGTGGTTTTTAATCAGTCTCGATTTTTCTCCTATAGAAGGAGATAACATCCACAATTGAAAGACACAGTTTAGAACAATCACCACATACTCTCTTGCATCAAACTCTGTTAGCGTTTCCTTTGGCCTCCTATATGTCTATTGGTGATAGAATCAAACACATATTCAGTTCGCCGGAAACCTATGTGATAAAGGTCACTCCGATGTCTCCGTTGTACCTTGGGAGACAGACGTCCATTAGAGCTTCCAAGCACATACGGGAAGAGACGAATTTGTTTTAAGGAAACTGTGTGCTACACAGGTCTCGGACCAACAAACTTCGTTCTGCACTGCTGTATTCCTATGCTACCAGCATATTTCAAGCATACTTAAAAGGCTACCAGCAGACTTGAAGTCTATTGGTAGACTTTTTACAAGCAGATTTCAAGATCTCAATTAGACTTCCCGTGCAGTACTCTTCATAGCAGTAACCATTTCAATTGTTATTAATTTTGTATCTGAATTATTTATTGATTTCCCTGTATTGTCTTCTAACAGATTGATGGAAAGCTCCTAGCTAAGTGATGATCAATTTCTGTAGTTACTAAAATTCTTAATTATTCACCAATTAGGGGTCGGTCGTACAAACTGGTACTGGTTATAAGTTCCAGCCACGTTCACATCTCTTGTACCACAAGGTATCCATCTCTATAACACCAAGCTTATGACCATGTTCAAATGTGTTTGATAGTACATGAAGGAATACAATTTATAGTACATGAGATCTGCAACTAGAGCTGTCAAAACGGGCCTGCGGGGCGGGTTTGCCCGCGGCCCTGAAAAGCCCGCTGTGAAACGAGGCGGGGCGGGAAAGCCCACGAACACAACGGTCCTGAAAACCCCTAGCCCAAACCGCCCTGCGTAGGGCCGCGGGCAAAACGGGCAAGCCCGCGGGCTTTTGGGTTAATTTACCAATATACACCAATTAGGCAAAAAAAAAAAGAGTTTATTTAAATTTTTATTTATTTATTTTCAATTATTTAAATTCAAGAATCATGATAATGCCTGGTCGATTACGAAGACGATGACATTGACATTGTTGTGTTTGATCCTATTGATGGATATGCTAACATTGACATTGCCTTGACCATTGGTTCATCCTGTAATCAAATATATGCCATTAATAGTTAGGACTGAAGCCAATCGGGAACTACAATTAGAGCAAAGCAAACTGAACTAATCACAGCAAAGCCACACAAGAAATGCAGAAACATATGAGAGAAAGAAAGAGACCGTAATATCAGATGTCCACAATGTCAGATTGTCTCTGAGTAATTGCATGATCAAAGTGTTGTCCTTGTAAGATTCCTCACCCAATGTATCCAGCTCAGATATGGCTTCATCAAAAGCATGCCACCAACCAAAATAAGAGTACGGTACATTCAAGTGGGAGGAAAATCTATAGGACAAATACTCATAAACTCGATGAATTTCCTAGATGTAGTCCCATATGACTAGATATACGGTCCCGATGAACAATGCCTGACTGACTAAGAGAGTGAGAGACGAGATGAGATAATGAATTGAGAATAACCCTAGGTCCCTAACCTAGTAACCCTTAAGAGTGTAAGACTTACGTACGGTTGAGTGGGCCTGGGCCAATTACTTAATACTTAATATAACAATACAAAGTCCAGATAATCCATTCCATGGTTCGTAAAATGCCCGCTGCCCGCCCCGCCCCAACCCGCAAAAGCTCGCAGCCCGCACGGGCAAAGCTCGAAAAGACCGCATCCTAACGGGTGTTGAAAACCTCAGCCCAACCCGCCCCTAATAGGTGGCGGGGCGGGCTTGCCCGCGGGTTTTTGCCCGTTTTGACAGCTCTATTTGCAACTAGTTGAAACCTCCTAGTAACCTTGTATGATTTAAGTGTCTTAACTTGGGAGCAACCTAGTACAACTCTTTTTTACCCAATACAACCACTCCCAAATGATTATTTTGCCCTTTTGAGTTGTTAACTATGTTGAAAATAAAAAATTAAATTTTTAATAGATTGATGGGCATAATGGTCATTTTGGTTGTATTGGGAAATTAGGGAGGGGTACTAAGTAATTTCCATTCCTTTATGTCGTTACAAAGTTTCATACAATTATTTCACCATGAGACCTGACTTATAGAACAAACATGGTTGACAACACGTCAACACCTCACCACAGATCTAAACCGTCCATCGCCCCCAAAGCCTATCAATTTAGTTTTACTGACGCCCTCCAAACAAATCATAACCGTTGAATAAACATTAACGTCCAATCGCAAAGCGAACACACGTAATTATAATCAATCTTACCATGAATGTATTCCTACTTCACACCAATAGTCTATTAGCCTTAGCCGGTACCAGCAAAGCCAAAATTTATCAAATTGCGACTCCTTGTCTGAGCTCGCCGGATCTACTCTTTCCTCTCTCTCCCCGTAGCGATCGCACATGCGCGGCGGTGGAAGTGTGATCAGCCTGATCTGTTGTACAAGTGATCCAATCTAAGGTACAAGTTTCTTATCAGTTAATTCATTGATTTTTTCCCCTCGAGATCTGTATATAATTATATATTATGTTTTCAATTTGATAGCAGTTTAGAATTTGATCCAATCAACTGTTGTTTTGCATTTAGATATTAATTTTGGTCTAATGCGAGTATTTTTTGTATGGAATGTGATAGTTGTAGGGGTTTTAGGGTTTGTAATCTGATCGCGGAAAAAATGCTGACGAAATTTGAAACTAAGAGTAATAGAGTGAAAGGACTGACTTTCCACCCTAAGAGACCATGGATCCTTGCTAGTCTTCACAGTGGTGTGATCCAGCTATGGGATTACAGAATGGGAACACTCATTGACAAGTTTGATGAGCATGATGGGCCTGTTCGTGGAGTCCATTTTCACCAATCTCAGCCGCTTTTTGTTTCTGGAGGTATATAATTATTGTCGTAAGAAAAAATATCTCTTTGTTATGGTTGTGTTTGCTTTGATTGTTAACTTTGTTAGCACATTCTAATAACTTAAAGCTAGTGGTTGTTGTTGATGTGTCGTGGATCTATTATATGTAGTATCTGTCGAACTAGGTTGTGCTCGATTCACATCATACCAAGTTTATTTTACCTTTTAGAGTAGGATAAATGAGCTATGGTACATTAACTGGCAAGGTTGTTACCCAATTCACGTCATACTGAGCTTACTGCACCTTTTAGTGAATGATAACTGAGCTATGGATCATCAAAGAGTCCGAGTCATTTGTTAAGTTTCTAATTTAGTATCAAAATGAAGCTTCATTGGATGTTTCGATTAGTGTTATTCTTTTTCAGTGTATTATTAGAACATATCCCTCATGGATTGTAGACTTCCAGTTACTCCCTCCTTTCCTAAAAAAGAGTCATGTTTGACTCGGCACACAAAGTAAGAAAATCTAATTGACTATGTTAATAAATATCAAGATGTTGTGTGTTTTCCAAGGACGCCCATGTGGGAGTGGAATCCATCAATTAAAGTAAGAAATAATGATCAATTAAAATAAGAATAAATTAATAGTAGAATGGTGAAAATAACATCTGAAAAAGAAAAGATTAGGAAGTGGACATTGGACACTTAAGTGGAATGGCCTCAAAAGGAAAGATGAACTCTGTTTTAGCAATGGAGGGAGTATTACACCTGCAGCGAAAAGTTAGATAATCTAAGTGAATGTGGAAGGTGACAACTTGGCCTCAACTGTGGGGGGAATACTTGCCGCCATTTCAAGTTTGATTCATCATACTTCAATCTTTTTCACTTAACCCTGTGGATAGTTTCACCAAATTACCCCATCTGTTTACTTTCCAACACAAATGTTGGATGGGAGATGACAAAGTAACCTTAAACGGAAGTTTTCTTATGGAGTTGGCTCAGTTGTGCTAATGCCATTCAGTCAAACTATTGGATTAGCTGAGTTTTACGTTACTCTTATCTCCTACTCTAGCAATTACAATACATCCCATCGGCCTCTTTTCCACCCATGAGCTCCTCAGATCCAATCACACTATCTCTCTCAGCCAGATAGCAATATGTTTTGATAGTACTCGCAAGAAGGTCTTCAACAGTGCCATTGATCACCGTGTTGGGCTACGTCAAGCCAGATATTGTAACCAAAACTCTCTCAATTCGGGTGATTACGAAATCTGCCATTCTTAAACCTACTTTCTGCTTTAGAGAGACGAGTTAAAGAAGCACCCGGACTTTGACAAGCTTCTGGAAAATCGTTGCTAGCGAAGATGCAGGAAACTAGTAAATTGAACGAAAGAAGCCAATGATAAAATATCTGTTAGTAATCATGTAGAATTTACCCATTTGCTTGGTGAAATGAATCCTTGAAAGTTAATTTTTAGCGCACTATTATTAATTTTTTTAAAAATGTTAGCACATTATTTAATGCAAAACCGGTGTTTTTGGCTTTTTTCATCACGGATTCACGGGGATGGTTCGTGCCTTGCATAGTTGTCAAAGTCAAGAGGCGCCAAAAAGGCGATAGGTCCAAATTTGAGGCAAGAGGCGAGGCGCTAAAAAGGCGCTCACGGAAAAAATACTAAGGAAAAATACATAAAATACATATAACTTAACAAATATCAACAAAACATGTTATAAGTGAACATAATACATGAAACTAAGTTCTAACATAATATCAATAACACAAATTTTTCATTCATAGTTGAAATTCATATCATCGACCACTACTACTTGAGGGGACTAACATTTCTAATCAAAACGAAAGAGACAGAAAAACAGAGTAAGCTGGAAAAGAGAGAATTTGTTTAAAAAATAAAAACAATTTTTTTAATTTTAAAAAAGTACACAGTTAACTAATGAAAGGATAAAGAACATAGTAAATTTGTTTGGAAAATTGAAACAATTTTATTTAATTTTTTAAAAAATGGTACAAAGTTAAGACTGTTGAGTAATGCAATTAAATAACATTGAGTAAATTTAAAGGATAGAACTGAGACAATGAAAGTTGAACAGAGTCAATGAGTCAATAACGCATAGTATTTTGTATATATAAAATAATCAATACTGTGAAAGTCAAACAAAGCTATCACAGAGTCAAGAAAGCAGAGTCAAGAAAGCAGTTTACTTGGAATAGATAGTGCAAGCTGAAGACAAAACCTAGCCTTGAAGTCGGAACCCTATCCTTGAAGTCGAAAGCAGAAGACGAAGTCTTAGACCTGAGTTCACAAGTTGAAGATGAAGCCCTAGGGCTTGTATGAGTGTCGCTGGGTTGAAGACCAAGTTGAAGATGAAGCCCTAGGGTTCGTATGAGTGTCGCAGGGTTGAAGAAGAAGCCCTAGGGCTCGTATGAGTTGTAATGTTGTAGCAGGGCTTCGTATGAGTCGTATCGCATTCGTCGTCGTGGTCTGAGACTCTGAATTGGGATTTTGGGTATATTTTAGGCTTTATTATATATTTATACTAAAGCTAAACAATGTCGTTTGGTAGTTAAAAAATGAAAAAAAAAATAACTGAGCGACTTATAGGCTTTTTCAGCGCCTCCCACCTCCCAAAAAGGCGCTCAAGGCATTGCCTTTTGAGCGCCTCTTGCACATTGCCTCGCCTAGGATACATGAGGCGCTACACCCTCGCTTCGCCTCTCGCCTCGGGCGCCAAAGGCGCTCGCCTTTGACAACTATGGTGCCTTGTACCTGTAACTTCTCTTGGAGCATCTGCCGTGATTTTTCCTTGTTACTTGCGTTTTTTTCCTTTCAGATCCTTCATTCACCACTCATAGTTAATATGGTTGCAAATGTTCCATTCATGTCTGCTGGGATGAAGGGGCTTGTAGAAAGATAAATGGCTTATAGGAGAGCAAAGGTGGTTCCGAAGAGTGATGACTAGCAATTGAGGTTGGCAGGTGCCCTGAGATTTGAGACCTAGGTGTATGATCAATGATGGTGTTTTTTATTCTGGGATTTAATCTCTGGTTTCAAAAGATGGGCATTGAGATTATTTAATTACAGGATTACGAAGAGGGAGTTAGATTTATCATGTTTGGATTATAATTAAAGTTATCATCATGGTAAATTTATAATTTTCTCTCCAAAAGTGTTAATGTCTGTAGCATGTGTGTTAATTCAAAACAATATTATTGGAGGGGTGAAGGGGAATTGGTTAAAGTAATGTGACCCAATCAAAAAGGGGTCAGAGTACAGAAAATCGAGTGCGAAGAAGGGGAGTGGGGAGGGGGTATAGTTGAGCCTTACTGGAATTTATTTACAGACAACATCTTACTTAATCTTCAGGGGTTGAGGTATCAAGCAGGCTGTTAGATTATGCTATTATTACTGTTGTATCGAAGTCTTGGTTGAATATGTATCAGACACAAGAGGGCAAATGAGCATGTGCTCACTCACGTGCACCAATAAGAGGGCAAATGAGTCTTTTTCAATGTTGAACCCAGGCTGTCTCCCATTTAAACACATTAACATACTTTCCACCGTCGATAGCGACTTCTCCATTATCATAGGTTTTTTCAGTTTCTTGTCTCAAATTTAATCTCTTTTTACTTATCAAAAATAAAATAAAATAAATCTCCTTTTAATTTCTCTCTCCTCTCTCACACCCCCCCAATCGAAACAACTATCCATGGATTACCAATTACACTTGTAATCCTCTACCATCACTCCGCCACCACCATAATTTACTCCATCACCGCTAGGGGTGGCAATTAGGTGTTAATGGATAGCTTTGGGTTAGGCTATTAGCCTATTATCCACCGTGCCTATGGATAATAGCTTAACCCAAAGTTATCCATTAACACCCAATTGCCACCCCTAATCACCACCACCATTTTTACCTGCCAATAGAATCCTTATAATTAAAGAACCCAATTTAGCTCTAGTTAAAATACAGCAAATTCACTTGGTGGTCTTGAAAATCAAAACTTGATTTGAAGCAAATCAACTAACAAAGGTCATAGTTTGACTAAATTGACTTGGTTGATAGGCCAAACAAGGTGGGGGATGCTTTATTAGTGGTGTGAGAAGTTGGATTGGGAGGTGGAGTGGTGGAAGGATATAACAAAAAAGAAAATTCATTTGGCACATCCATGGGATCTCTGTCCATGGCCCTGAAAATGATGTGTTTCTCTGGAAAATAAAATCGTTTCCTGGTGGTAAATGTAGTCATCAAAGTGCCTCTGCCGCGGTAGATTGAAGAGACAATCGGTAGATCGTGAGAAGAAATAGGAACCCCCATCGATGACTCTTCTTCCTCACCCTCCAACTGCCCATTCTCGAATCTGCTTTTGATGCATAATCTGGCTTGCCATTACCGCTAATCTCTGTCTATGCCCCTGAAAATGATGTGTTTCTCTGGAAAATAAAATCGTTTCCTGGTGGTAAGTGTAGTCCCCAAAGTGCCTCTGCCGCGGTAGATTGAAGAGACAATCGGTAGATCGTGAGAAGAAATAGGAACCCCCATTGATGACTCTTCTTCCTCACCCTCCAACTGCCCATTCTCGAATCTGCTTTTGATGCATAATCTGGCTTGCCATTACCGTTAATCGCGATTCACACTTTCTCAAAACCCCTACATTCTTCACCATTTCAAGCCTGGACGTGGCAATAGTGTACAGAGCAATTGATGGAACATTCAATTAAGAAACGGCAAAGCCTTCCAGATCTACGACATCCCTCTTCCTTTTCGAGAGCTTGAGACCAAAGTGAACTGAACTAACAAACTCGTCGGTCATTGTATAAGTAATCTCATGCAAACGTAAAACTAGAAATGTGGGTGGGTGGGCAATAAGGATTAACGGCGGTGAAGGATTAATTTATTTAAAGGTATTATGAGGGTCTGTGAAATGTGAAATGTGTCTGAATGGGAGACAACCTAGGTTCAGCATTGGAAAGGACTCATTTACCGTCTTGTTGGTGCCCGTGACTGAGCACATGCTCACTTAATGGCACTTTAGCTAACGGAGTTGTGGTTAGGGACTACCGGTGGTGTTCGAAATATGCATTCTTTGGTTGGTGGCATGCATTTGCTTTGTATAGGGATTCATCGTGGACTTTCGCAAAGTACAGTGACTAATGGTGAATTTAGGCCAAGACTAATTGGTAGTAACAAAATAGCTTTTAGTTGAAAGAAAAGTCACATTTAAAGTAAGTGTACCAAGTTATAAACAGAGGAAATTATTTTATTTTCTTTTTACAAAGGGAAAAGGGAAAATATATGGGGGTCAAGGCGGGTGACTCATGAGTTAACAGTCTAGCAGCAAGATTGCAATATTTTAAGCCCAGTATTATTATTATTATTATTATTATTATTATTTGATAAGAAATAAAGTATTGTTTGCACTAGTAATAGAGTTGTGGCAAAGAAGGGCAAAGGAAACCAGATAAGTTACTAGTGTGACATTGCAGTAGTAATATATAGCTCCAAACAAGACTAGAATGTTCATTAGTCTGTTCTTTGTACGAATCCCTCCGTAATGGAGATTCATGAAGCTCTAGAGGTGTTATTCCACGGGCTTGAAAAATCCTTATCTCTAATATTTGTAGTTTCAGAACTATATCTACAATGCTAACGTATATCTTTTAATTTTTGATATATTGACGGTCAATAAGAAAGACAACCTTATCAACTTTTTGAAAACTAATGAAGTTAGAGATCGAACATTGTTTTTTAAATGCTTGTACGCAAGAGAGAGGTTCTTCACATGCCTCCCCAAAAGATGGAATACACACTTCATTTGGGTACTTTCAGTACCAGTGGACACAGAGGTTGCTCCCTAATGGCCTTTAGATATGTGCTGTAGGTGTCCTTTAATTTTGTAACCCCATTCTGTTTTATTCTGCTCATTACCTTGACATTCTGAACTAGTATAGTTGAAACTGCTTTCCTTGAGCAGAAAGAACGAATATATATATATATATATATATATATATATATATATATATATATATATATATAAGTATGTATGTATATCCAAGTTTGCAATAGAAACCTAAAATATAATACAATACATTACTCTATATATTCGAGCTTGCAAGCTTATTAATCAATTATTTGACTTGCTGGACTGTTGACTTGACAAGATATCATTCAGAGAAGGAAGAAACCACAGTAAGGCTATGTTAACGTATAATTTTTGACCTATTTCAGAAATCCCGTCAATAATGGTTGTTAAGACTTTAGAGATTGTGTTTATCTATGCACTAACAAGCAAAGTTGTAGAAAATTAACTTGAATGGTGCAGTATGGATAGTTAGGAAGGAAACTGAGTACTCTCAACTATATGGTATTCATTTTTCTTTCTGTCAGCTCATCAATTCCAAAAGCACTGCAACAATCTTTTTGTTATACTCCTTAAATGTGTTCCGTAAAGCCAACTGAAGTTGTTTATGAACACCCTAATTAATAGCAATCATAATTTGCCTGTGATTCTAGAAAGTTAATACAATTCAGAGTCTAAAGGCATCCTCAGATTTAAAAATCTAGGGTATTGATGATGAAAGTGTGAGTTATCATAACCTAGTAAACTCAAGCATGCTTAAAGGCATCCTCAGAATTCAGATTTGAAAATTAAGAGTATTGATGATGAAAGAGTGAGTTATCTTAACTTGAACTCAAGCATGCTTATCTATCTCTGTAGGGAGGGAAGACAGGATAAGGCTGGATATTCCTTTTCCACCCCCACCCCCACCCCCGCAGGAAGAGCGAAGTGTTAGCAACAGTTATCTAATAGTTTTTTACTAAACTATTTAAGAGGTGCTTATTGAATAAAAGAAAGAAAAACAAAATCATTTCAGTTATTAAGGTGCTGTTAAAAGTAGTGAGCTAATTTTACGGTTGTGAGGAGAACTTGTTGTATTGTATGACCTGGGTTTGTGGTGTGATCTGGTTCCCTGTTGATTCTGATGAACTTATTTTTTTCCTTCTCAAACTGTGCCTTGTGCAGGAGATGATTACAAGATTAAGGTTTGGAACTACAAGTTGCATAGATGTCTATTCACCCTTCTTGGACACCTTGATTATATCCGCACTGTGCAGTTTCATCATGAATATCCTTGGATAGTTAGTGCTAGTGATGACCAGACTATCAGAATCTGGAATTGGCAGTCAAGAACTTGTATTTCTGTTTTGACTGGTCACAATCATTATGTAATGTGTGCTTCTTTTCACCCCAAAGAAGACCTTGTTGTGTCAGCTTCGCTTGATCAGACAGTTCGTGTCTGGGATATTGGTTCCTTGAGGAAGAAGTCGGTTGCCCCTGCTGATGACATCATGCGGTTAAGTCAAATGAATGCAGATCTTTTTGGAGGAATTGATGCTGTTGTTAAGTATGTTTTGGAGGGTCATGACCGAGGAGTCAATTGGGCTGCATTTCATCCCACCTTGCCTCTGATTGTTTCTGGTGCTGATGACCGTCAATTGAAGCTGTGGCGTATGAATGGTTAGTTAATAAAATAGAAGAGTTCTCGTTTTTTTTATCGATTTTGCACTTTCTTTTTAGTTATCCAGTAATTTGAGCGGGCCACCCAAAATTTATAACTTGTATCTGTCAATCAGTTCATGAACTCTGTTCGTGAATACCTATAGTTATTTGTTCCAAAAAAAAAGAAAGGAACTGTATCCATTGTTATTGAATGCAACAACATGAAATTTCTGCCTTGCTCCTATCTGGATTGCAGTTTTACTTAGTTTAGAATACCACTGATTTTTATTATTTCAAGATACTGCTCACTACTGAGACTTGTCCTTTTTTTTTTTCCAGACACCAAGGCATGGGAAGTGGACACGCTTAGAGGGCACATGAATAATGTGTCATGTGTCATGTTTCACTCCAAGCAGGATATCATTGTTTCCAACTCAGAGGACAAGAGCATTCGTGTGTGGGATGTTACTAAACGGACTGGTATCCATACTTTCCGGAGAGAGCATGATCGATTTTGGATTCTTGCATCTCACCCGGAGATGAATCTTCTTGCTGCTGGTCATGATAGTGGTATGATTGTGTTTAAGTTGGAGAGAGAAAGGCCTGCCTTCTCAGTTAGTGGTGATTCTATGTTTTATGCAAAGGATCGGTTTTTGAGGTTTTATGAATTTACGACTCAGAAAGAAGCACAGGCAATTCCAATTCGACGCCCTAACTCAACCACACTTAATCAAGGTCCCCGAACTCTTTCATATAGTCCTACAGAAAATGCTGTCCTGGTATGTTCTGATGTCGATGGTGGATCTTATGAGCTCTTTGTCGTGCCTAAGGACGGCGTTGGCAGGGGTGATACCGTTCAAGATGCAAAAAGGGGTGTTGGAGGGTCAGCTGTCTTTGTTGCTAGAAACAGGTTTGCTGTGCTTGAGAAAACCAGTAACCAAGTGCTAGTCAAGAATCTTAAGAATGAGATTGTGAAGAAGAGTGCTCTCCCAATTGCTGCTGATGCCATATTTTATGCTGGAACCGGGAACTTACTATGTAGAACCGAGGATAGAGTGGTTATATTCGACCTCCAGCAAAGGATTGTTATAGGTGATCTTCAAACACCTTTTGTCAAGTACATTGTGTGGTCAAATGACATGGAGAGTGTTGCCTTGCTCAGCAAGCATGCTATTGTAATTGCAAGTAAGAAGCTTGTTCACCAGTGCACTCTTCATGAGACAATTCGTGTGAAGAGCGGAGCATGGGATGAAAACGGTGTTTTCATCTACACAACCCTGAATCACATAAAATACTGCTTACCGAATGGAGATAGTGGGATAATAAAGACCCTTGATGTCCCAATATACATTACAAAGGTTTTAGGAAATAAGCTTTTCTGCTTAGATCGGGATGGCAAGTGCAAGGTTATCGTTATTGATGCAACAGAATATAAGTTTAAGCTGTCCTTGTTGAAGAAGAAATACGACGACGTTATGAGCATGATACGGAACTCACAGCTTTGTGGGCAAGCAATGATTGCTTATTTACAGCAAAAGGGATATCCTGAAGTTGCGCTTCACTTTGTGAAGGATGAAAGGACCCGTTTCAATTTGGCTCTGGACAGTGGCAATATTCAGATCGCTGTTGCTTCAGCGAAGGAGATAGATGAGAAGGATCATTGGTACCGATTGGGAGTAGAGGCTCTTCGCCAGGGAAATGCCGGTATTGTAGAGTATGCCTACCAGAGGACTAAGAATTTCGAGAGATTGTCTTTCCTTTATCTTGTTACGGGGAATACTGAAAAGTTGTCTAAAATGCTTAAAATCGCTGAAGTAAAAAATGATGTCATGGGCCAGTTCCATAATGCCCTTTATCTAGGTGATGTTCAGGAACGTGTCAAGATTTTAGAGAATGCTGGGCATCTGCCTCTTGCTTATATTACGGCTTCTGTTCATGGGCTACAGGATGTTGCTGAACGCCTTGCAGCTGAGTTGGGGGATAATCTTCCTACCTTGCCGGAGAGCAAGGTTCCGTCTCTTCTATTACCACCCACCCCAGTTGTGTCTGGTGGAGATTGGCCCCTCTTGAGAGTTATGAGAGGTATCTTTGAAGGTGGGCTGGATAATATTGGTAAGGGTGCCCCTGACGAGGATGAAGAGGCTGCTGATGCTGATTGGGGTGAAGAATTGGATATAGTTGACACAGACGGTTTGGAAAACGGGAATATTAGAGAAGCATTGGAAGATGGAGAGGTTCCTCAAGAAAGTGAGGGTGAGGCAGGATGGGATCTTGAGGATTTGGATCTTCCTCCAGAAGCAGAAACTCCAAAGGCTTCTGTTAGTTCCCGCTCCTCTGTATTTGTGGCCCCCACTTCTGGCATGCCCGTTAGCCAAATTTGGGTTCAAAAATCTTCTCTTGCGGCTGAACATGCAGCAGCTGGTAATTTTGACACCGCTATGAGGTTGCTGAACCGTCAACTGGGTATAAAAAACTTTACTCCTTTAAGATCCATGTTCCTTGAGCTTCACACAGGAAGCCATACTTATCTGCGTGCACTTTCATCTACTCCTGTATTGTTCATGGCGGTTGAAAGGGGATGGAGTGAGTCTTCAACCCCCAACGTGAGGGGCCCTCCAGCACTTGTGTTTAATTTCTCGCAGTTGGAAGAGAAACTGAAAGCTGGTTACCGAGCCACTACAGCTGGGAAATTCTCTGAGGCTCTTCGGCTTTTCATCAGTATTCTTCATACTATTCCTCTTATTGTGGTTGAGTCGAGAAGGGAGGTTGATGAAGTTAAGGAGCTTATTATCGTGGTAAAGGAGTATGTTTTGGGTCTGCAAATGGAGCTCAAGAGAAAGGAACTCAAAGACGATCCTCCTGTCCGCCAGCAAGAGCTTGCAGCCTACTTTACTCACTGCAACCTTCAAATGCCCCATTTGAGGCTAGCATTGGTGAATGCAATGAGAGTTTCTTACAGAGAGAATAACCTTAGTACAGCTGCTAACTTTGCCAGGCGGTTTCTAGAGACAAATCCGACCAATGAGAACCAAGCAAAGATGGCAAGAGGAGTGCTACAAGCTGCAGAGAAAAACATGAAAGATAAACATGAACTGAATTATGATTTCAGAAATCCATTTGTGATATGTGGGGCAACATATGTCCCAATTTACAGGGGTCAGAAGGATGTTTCTTGCCCATTTTGCAGTTCTCGTTTTGTGCCAAGCCAAGAGGGGAAACTGTGTACAGTTTGTGATCTTTCGGTGGTAGGTGCAGATGCTTCGGGTTTGCTTTGCTCTTCCTCCCAGATGAGATGATATGAGCGGGTGCAGCAGGAGCATTTTTTATACTTATACTTTAGCATTGCAACAATGCTTGACGATACTGCCATTCTGCACAAAGGTAAGAATATTATTTACTAAAAAATGTTAATAGAGTTTATACAAAAATCCAAGGATTTATTAATGAGTAATAGATAAGAACTAAGGTTCTATTGAATTGTTTGCTACCATCTCTTCCTTTAATTGCTGTATTTGCTAGTTCGTTGCAGTATTTATTAACTACTTAGACTTCGGTGGTCAATTGAATTGAATTGTGACCAAAAGATTTGTTATAATTTAATTATCCTTGCGGAATTTTGAAAATTGTTAATGATAGTATTCTTAATAATGTATCCATTTTTTAAATTTCATTACCTATAACTATAAGCATAATAAATGCATGTTAAATAGTGATTGATATTGTCTTAGGTTGTCTTTCCAATAACAAAATGGGACCATCATTTAAGGACGGGGGTGTTGATATTATACTGAAAAACAAATGATTGAAGACAGCATGCATAAAGCATTCATGTGGCTAATTCTGTCATGGCTTTTCGAGGGCACTTGCTAAGTTGCTGATAGTGATAAGTTTAGAAGGCATTTGTAACGATGGGTGGGTTTTTTTCCACTTTAATTCTCTAGTTGAATTTGGCAAAATAACTTGCTACATATTTTGAAATTTGTTTCTAGTGGTTAGTAGAATGTACTTGACTTTCCGTTACCTGAACTGAGCATCATTTGGAGTTTAATTATACTTGCTATTTGAACAGAAATCAATGGAAGAAATTAAGCATATTGTTTTACGTAGTTAATCAAGTTGTATGCCTCTAAATTTAGCCTGCAAGGGTACACTCAGGAGTCAGGATGGATGGATAGAGTTGTCTTAATTCTCTCAAGAGTGGAGAGAATTAAGAAAGAGAAGGAAGAAATACAAAGAAGTTTACAAGTGAACTGTAACTTTCTGTGTTTGTAGTTGAACTGCTTCACTTTTGCAAACATACTTGCAAGTGATTAACTTCCAATTTATTTTTCTCAAACGCAGATGAACACGTCAATAGTCTTATTCTCTAAGTGTGCTTCAACACTGCCCTCACGGAAGAGTTTCTGTCCTGCTGAATTTGTAACCATATTCCCTAATAAGCAGGGACTGCAAAACGATTGGCTTTGCTTGGGTACATGTTAATGGTTGTGTTGCTTAATTTTTTTTTTTTTTTGGGTAATGTTTAGGGTACAGTAGCTTTGCCCTGGTGCTCTGCTGACTGCTAAGGGATTTTGTTATCATTATAATCTGTATTATTAGTCTTTTTTTTTTTTGGGCTTACAAGAAGTTCAGATAGGGTTGTGTACACGTGGTATTCTGAGAACTTGGTGTGTGTGGGTGATCAATCTAGATGGCCCTGATCATATTTTGGAGTAAGAATACAAGTATGATTCTGATGTAAGCAACTTGTGTTTTGCCTTGTTAAGTATTATAGTGGCAGGTTTACTTGGTAAAATATTTGTTTTACCCAGTAAATTTGTGGGAGTTATTTCATCTACTGCCTACCAACTATTGAGAATAAAATTGTGCAAGTTCCTGGGCACTTGCATTATGAGCTTGGCTCCGTACAAGAAATGATCAATGAGATGATGGGGATGTTCTATGTGAAAAGCAGCAAAGGAAAAACAAAAAATGAATGTTAAACTTGATAATTGACACCCTTGGAAATGTGATCCTCACAAAGCACAATGGAGAGGCCGGTTGTTGGTGTCAAATGCCCTTTGGTTTCAACTTTTGTAAAATTATATTACAATTTTCATAACCTTTCGTCTTTACCCATCACTTGTATTGTAAGTATATGATTGATTGGTTGTTCTTATATACTAGAACTTTGTGCCCGTGCCATAGTCATGATGACAGTATATCTTGGGATATCAATATATATTAAATACGTAATTGAAATGGTATATTGTTTCAAGTGGTAGTTAAGGGGCGTTATTCGAACTCGACTCATAGTTGAGGTGGTTATTCATAAGGAGGTTATTCGTAACTGATCCAGAACTGTTGGATCTTACGGTCGGGATCAATCCAGACCTTCGAATAGCTTCAGTCTGCTGGTGTATTGTATAGTTAATTTTTGTAATTATGACTAATTCAAATGATATTAATATATCTCTTAATTATATGACTTTTTCAAACATCATCTCTTTAAGTAGAGTGGAGGTTGTATTGTGGACCCGTACATTTAATGTAGAGTACTGCTATGCTTGTAGTTGTTATACGCTGGATTATCAACAAAAATCAATGTAACACAAAATCTATGCAACCACATTACCTTTCATTTAGTAGCGGATTGTCACGGAGTTGTCTCTTCAACAGTACCGTGCGGCCTTAGCGTTTTGTTTCCCCTCGCAATCTCGTTAAGTCAGCTTTCCCAAAGGTTGTGCTAATTGTTTTAGCTAAAAAGTAAGTAAAGAGCTTAAGATAATTTTGCAAGTATAGTTTTAATTCACTTAAACTTGGATGGATACAAATGAGATCTTCACCCCTATTTATACAAGTGGATGGAATATTCCAAATATTTTTATACATGGAGAGTATTCTGGAAAGTTCTCCTACTTTCCAGCCTCTTCTAGAAAGTTCTTTTACTTCCATTCCTCTTCTAGAAAGTTCTCCTACTTTCCTGCCCCTTCTAGAAAGTTCTCATCGGCCCACTTTTTCATCTGCTTACGAGGTTTCTTTAAGCACGCCTGCGCAATATCAGCTTGCTCCTCCCATGATCTGGCCATAGCGTTTGCCCCGAGTGCTTTTATCTTGGTCGTAGGTGAGGCAAGCATATGTGGGGCAAGGGGTTGTTGCCCAGTTGCCAACTCAAATGGACTACGCACAGTCGATGTAAGACCCCGAACCTTCGTGTAATTGACCTTCTTGCCTTGCGTGTCGTTTAATCGTGACCTTGCTTACTTGGATTGAGGAAAAGAACCTTGATTGGTGTAGGTAGGCTATCTAGAGGCCAATACCTTAGTTTCATATGTTCCATAGACCTTAACTAGTTAATGTTACAAGTCGCATACCGACGCTGTTCGTTACTTGACTCGGTTTAGAGTTTTCTCGCGTAGTTCTTTCGTGAGACCTCGATTGTACTCTTAGTCATTCCTCCACTTGTCTTGTGGGTTATTTGAGTCTCATAAGGCCTTGGTACACAAGTTTTATGCTTGTTGGAGTTGCATTCACCCAACCGGTGCATCACTTTCAGTCCTAGACCCATTCGGCTTCGTTTTAGACTTAAACCATCGTTCCAACGCGACAAACGAACATCCTGGGAGATGTTCGGCCAGCCAAACCGAACTCCTTGGGGAGTGTTCGGCCATAGCAACCGAACAAGTGATGAAAAGTTCGGTCCAGACAACCGAAAGCCCGACATCGACTTTGTCTTTGGTTTGATTTCTGGCGTGAAACTCCTATTCTACCCTTACTTAACCCTTGCCCTTTCACTTATTTGAGGGTATATTAGTACTTAATCACCCTTATAACCCCAAACACTCCTCTCCTCTCTTCATTAGTGATCGTCTTGCGAGCGGGAAGGAGAAAGTGCGGGAAGGCGCGTGCGACTAGTGCGTGTTCCGGCGATTCCCGGAGTTCCGGTCATCCGTTTGACGAGCCGAGACCACCGTCGCGAAGCCCTTGACGAGTAGAACATTTCCCTTGGGTTTGTTTCCCTCTTCCTAGTCGTTTGTGGCTCGATAAAGGTACGTTACCGAAACCCTAGTTTCTCTCTCTAACTCAATGTTGATGTTAGGTTGCTAGAGACTTGTTCCTTGTGATTTGTCGTGGTAATACATGCCAAAATGAGATGTTATTGATGGATATAAATCTATGAAAGTTAGGGTTTGAACCCAAACGATTATGACTGGGTATATTGGAATAGTTATGGTTTAAGATTTATTGTGGTTGGGTTTAGAAACCCGGATAAATTGGAAATCCTAAAATTATGCCTTGACCTAGAGTTTGAGACTTTGAAATTTGGCTCAAATGGAATCATTGAATTATAAAAGTTGCTATTCGAGTCTTAGGATAAACCCCTATGACTACTTGTAATCGTTGAATCTAAATCATGAAATCTTGAGGTTTGGTCGGGTGAGGCCGAATTGGTGTTAAGATCGATTTGTGGCTTAGGACTCTAATAGAGGACCTTTAGTGATTTTAAGTACAAGATTATCGCTAGTCTTTGGATTGGGATTTGTGTGGGTCACAAATGCATGACTTGAATGAAAGACCCTTGGATTGTTTTGATTATGAATTAGAACTGTTGGTACTTGTTGGACTTCAATGAAGTCCCGAAACTTGTAAGGATGTGATCGATCTATGCTTGTATGAAACCTAAGGAATCATGATGGTTGTTATTGAATGACGACTCTCTAAGGTCGCCTTGTGAATAATTTGGGAAAGACCAAGATAACGAAATTGAGGACCATTCTATGAGATGATTTGAATTGGGACTTTTCTTAGTACAATACACATGGAGTTTACTTGTATAAGTCGCTAGGATGACTAAGTTGTTATCTAAGACTCACCAGTACGGTTGACCTAATTACGAATGATCATCACTCTAGTCTTTACCTAAGTATTGGACTACTATAGACCTTTGGGTTATAGAATGAAGTATTATTCTCGGAAGACATTATTACCTACAAGTAAATGACCTATGATCCTAGACTAACTGTATGATGGATTGAGGGCTGAGTTACAACCTAACTTGGTTTCACATTTAAATACGGAATACCATGTACAATTGATATTATGGCTAAAAGCATGATTTCATACCTTGTCATGAATTGATTCTTCTACATGTATCTATAATATGAATTGTAAGCATATTGAATGTACTTGCCCCCATGCTTGATCTGTTCTGCAGTTAATGATTTATACTGAACTTGTATTCTACTATTAAGTGGGATTATGAATTGGAATTGAACTAAGCTTGACTTGATAATGATCAACTTAGGCTTTCCTTATATACTTGACTTAGTGACTTTGCACTAAGGTTCCTAATTGGAACAAGAACCTAGTCATGCTTCAAGCGAGAACATAGAAAAGAGTCTTGGAACACATATAGTGTTCCCACTCTACTTGGTTAACCTCAGTATGCCTTATCCGTGGGTAATTGTTATCAAGTTTGTTCTTTGTTGAAACGCCGGCCTGGAGTGCCGATGGTTTGTTCAGCGTCTGCAATGTTGCGGCACGCGAGTTTTGTTTTCCCCTTCGGGAGAATATTGTCTCTTTTGATTTCTTGACTTTGTTTTCGAGCCTTAAGCTTGGGACTTCTTTCCCCTACCGCTTCCGCAGATTCGTTTCTTCCTGACCCGTATTTTTGTATACGGCTTCTCTACCTTTGTTGAGCTCGTTAGCTCAATTGTCTGACTCGCACTACTATTTTGCAAGTGCTTGTCCTCTTCTTGCCTTGTCCTTGCGGCACGACTTTGGGATTCCGTTCCGGAATCCGGGTCGGGTCGCCACAGTCGACTCACTCCTTTGAAATTATATGAGAATTGGACTATGCCAAGCAATTTTGCCCAATCCCGTTGGTTTGCACTAACAAAATGCCGAAGGTAGCATTTGAGTAAAGCATTTACCCTTTCCGTTTGTCCATCAGTTTGTGGGTGAAAGCTAGTTGAAAAACATAGTTTTGTCCCAAGGAGCTTGAACAACTCTTTCCACAATCGTCCCGTGAAGTGGGGGTCTCGATCACTCACAATGTTCTTCGGAAGTCCCCAATATTTGACAACATTTAAAAAAAATGCTCGAGCAGCCTCTTCTGCTGTGCAATCCTTCGTACAAGGAACAAATGTCTCGTATTTGGAGAACCGATCTACTACCACCATAATCGACCCATACCCATCCGATTTGGGTAGGGCGCTAATGAAGTCCATAGAGACGGAATGCCATGGTCGTTCCGCGACGGGTAGTGGCTCGAGTAACCCTGCCGGCTACTTGTTTTCTCTTGTGTCTTGTTGGCACACAAGACATGTCTTTACGTATAGATCCACGTTATCCTTCATTTGGGGCTAGAAATACGCCGATTCCAGTAGTTCCATGGTGTGCTTTTGGCCTAGGTGCCCTGCCACTTGGTGTCGTAACATTCCTTTATGAGACCTTTCCGCAAGCCACCCTACTTTGGAAGTTGGAACGTATAATCGTCAACCCTTGGTGTAGAGCAGACCATCCTCTTTCCAAAATCGGTGGGTCTTTCTAACTTTAGCTAAATCCACCAATTCCTTGCTCCTTAGGTCTTGCTGGAGACCTTCCTTGATGCGCCGTGTGATATTCCCTTCAGCTAGGCAAATGGCGACCAATTCTACCTTTCTACTTAGTGCATCGGCCACAACGTTGGCCTTACCCGACTTATACTCCAATGTGTAATTGAACTCGGCTAGAAAGTCCTACCACCGTGCTTGCTTGGGTGTGAGTTTCTTCTGGGTTTGGAAGTAGCTTGTCGCGATGTTGTCCGTCTTGATTGTAAAGTGTGGACCTAGCAAGTAATGGCACCACATTCGCAAGCAGTGGATGATTGCTGTCATCTCTTTTTCTTGCATAGTGTACCTTCGTTCCGTGTCGTTTAACTTCCGACTTTCGTCTGCTACCGGGTGTTCCTCTTACATCAATACTCTTCCAATGGCAAAGTCCGATGCATCTGTGTGTAGCTCGAAGGGTTTGTTGAAATCTGGTAGTATTAGGACAGGTTCCTGGCTTATGGCGACCTTCAAGTCTTCAAAGGCATCTTGACATTTCCCCGTCCACTCCCACGAGTTATGTTTTTTCAATAGGCCGATTAAGGGCACTGCTCGTGCCGAGTACCCTTGTATGAACCGTCGATAATAGTTTACAAGGCCAAGGAACAAGCGAAGTTCGGTGACCTTGGTTAGAGCCTCCCACTCCTGGATGGCTTTCACCTTTCGCTCATCCATGAGCAACTTCCCACGCCCAACAATATGTCCCAAGAAGTGAACTTCTTCTGTAGCGAACGTGCACTTCTCCTTTTTTACATATAACTCGTGTTTTCGGAGGATCTCGAACATGGTGCGCAGTTCCGCATGTTCCTCCAATGAATTACTGTAGATAACGATGCCATCCAAGTAGACCACCATGAATTTATCCAAGTACGGTTAGAAGATTTCATTCATGAGGGTGCAAAAGGTAGCTGGGGCATTGGTTAGCCTAAAAGGCATCACAAGCCACTCAAATGACCCATATCGGGTAACACATGTTATCTTTGGCTCGTCTCCTTCGGCAATGAGTACCTGATAATACCCGTTTTGCAAGTCCATCTTTGTGTACACCTTGGCTCCCCCAAGTCTGTCA
This sequence comes from Codonopsis lanceolata, assembly GCA_013146195.2. NCBI lineage: Eukaryota > Viridiplantae > Streptophyta > Magnoliopsida > Asterales > Campanulaceae > Codonopsis > Codonopsis lanceolata. The sequence goes on from CM028380.1 coordinate 52,936,407, forward strand.
AAAAGATCGGCAATCAAAGGAATGAGATAGCGGTTTTTGATGGTTACCTTATTAAGCGCTCGATAATCCACACACATCCTTAGAGAGTCGTCTTGCTTTTTTTGAAATAGCACCGGAGCACCATATGGAGTTTTGAGGGGCGGATCTTGCCCGTGTCCAGCAACTCCTTGAGCTGCTTCCTAAGCTCCTTTAGTTCAGGTAGGGCCATCTGATATGGTGCCATGGCAGGTGGTTTGGCACTGGGCTCCAACTCGATTTTATGGTCCACCTCCCGCCTTGGTGGCAGCTTGTTGGGAAAAGTGGGGGGCATCATGTCCTCATTTTCCACGAGGACTTCTTGAATGACAGAGGGCACGTCCTCGTTCTTGTTGGGTTCGTCATCTTCCTTAAGCATAGCTAAGTAAGTCGGTTCCCCCTTCCTCACACCCTTAGCGACTTGCATTGCCGACAATTGTTTCGCCTCATATGCACGTTCATTAGGCGACTCAATTGTAGGCACCATGCAAGGGGACCCTTTTTCCAAGATGCAGACATTGCTAAAGGAGGGCATGGGTATGGCAGTTACCTGGCGTAAGAAGTCCATGCCGAGCACAACTTTGAAGTCATCCATGTGTACTACCGAAAAGTTGGTGTGCCCCTTCCAGGCACCCAAGTGAAGCTCCACTCTCCGGGTTATGCCATAAAGAGGTCGAGTTTTGGCATTTATCGTTTTTAACCAGCCCTTGTCGCCAGCCCAGGTGAGACCTAACCGCTTGGCTTCGTCTTCGGTCACAAAGTTATGCATGGCCTCGGTGTCAACCAATGCTTTAATCGGTTTCCCATTGATAGTTGCATTTATATACATTAGTCCCTTGCTAGAAGCGGCGGGTACCAACTTTGCTTTGAGAGCGTTGAGGACTTGGAGTGACCCCAACATGCTTGACTCTTCCTCTTGCGTTTTAACATCATGTTTCTCCACCATCGTAGTTAAGGACCAAAGCTTTGGGCAGCTGCTCATAGCATGTGGCCCTTTGCAAACGAAACACCCGCCCTTTGGTACAAAGACTTTCTTCTGATCATCATAATTGGTTCGCGACAGTTGCCCTTGGTCCTTGTTAGCCATCTCTTTCCCATATGACTTCTCTTCCCCACCTTTGGTTGGATAGGAGCCTTTAACATCTTTCTTCTTTATTCATTCCGAGGGAGGGTTTAATTTGAAAGTCCCCAAGTGATTCAGCTACCGCAATGGCCTTATTTACCGTCTTGACTCCATGTCGATGCATCTCCTTCTTGGACCAATGTTGCAACCCATCAACAAAGTAGAAGAGGTAGTCTTCATTAGACATGCTTGGGATTTGTAACACTAACGTAGTAAACTCCTTCACATAGTCCCACTTCGCCCCACGGTGCTTCAATTCCCGTAACTTCCTTCGGGCTTCATAGACCACATTCTCTGGGTAGAAGTTTCGCTTGAGTTCACCCTTGAACTCTTCCCATGTGTCAATCTTGCACACCCCTCGTTCAATATCAGTCTTCTTCTTGCGCCACCACAATGCCGCAATGTCGTTAAGATAGAGGGAGACAGTTTTTACCTTAGTGACTTCGTCAACTTGGCCTAGGCCGTCAAAGTATTGCCTGATATGCCACAAGTAGTTATATTTCCTTGGCATCCTATGCCCCGTCAAAGCTTGCTGGCTTGGGGCAATCTACCTTTAGATTGCCAAAAGTCCCGCCGACATTTCCATTCGCTGCGGCCTTCTTGCACAAAGTTATGTCTTCTCGCATCCCCTCGATGTAGTCCTTCAAGCCATGGATGACGTCTTCCAGCTGCACAAATCAAGCTTAGATGTCGTTGTTGGCTACTTTGGCAGTCCCTTGACAACCTCGATTTGCTCCAACACATGTTCCTTTAACATGTTGAAGTCATGTTGGAACCTTTCCAACTTTTCTGCAAGTTCAAGCACCACCATCGACTCCACGGAAGGCCATTCCCCCCGAGCCTTGCTTTGATCACGTTCCTTCTTCCCAACAGTGTGTGTTATCTCTCGCTCACGTTGTTTCCCAATCATGATTGTCTCGTTTGTCCCTGCCATTGTAGAGGCGTTAACCCGACTCTGATACTACTTGTCACGGAGTTGTCCCTTCAACAGTACCGTGCAGCCTTAGCGTCTTGTTGCCCTTCGCAATCTCGTTAAGTCAGCCTTCCCAAAGGTTGTGCTAATTGTTTTAGCTAAAGAGTAAGTAAAAAGCTTAAGATAATTTTGCAAGTATGGTTTTAATTCGCTCAAACTTGGATGGATACAAATGAGATCTTCACCCCTATTTATATAAGTGGATGGAATATTCTAGATATTTATATACATGGAGAGTATTCTGGAAGGTTCCCCTACTTTCCAGCCTCTTCTAGAAAGTTCTTTTACTTTCCATTCCCCTTCTAGAAAGTTCTTCTACTTTCCTGCCCCTTCTAGAAAGTTCTCCTACTTTCTAATCCCTTCTAGAAAGTTCTCTTACTTTCCAACCCCTTCTAGAAAGCTCTCCTACTTTTCAACACCTTCTAGAAAGCTCCTGGAGGATCCTAGACCCTATGTCTTTAGTGTATCTTATTGGAGCGTGACACGATGGTCTTAATTCTATGCTCTAAGTAAGATTTTGTACACTTCCATATAAATCTAGTACTTTTCCTTTCTGCAACAACTTATGAAGATGGTGTTACAGATATTTTATATAAGACAGATCCATTTGACCCAACGCACCATGCTGGTAGACTAGATTGTGAGAGAGTGGGTGCACACTGCACATGAGACTTACTTTTTTCCTTTAACCATTCATGGATTGAATTGGTTGCTTGGAAGCTGTCGGTTGAGGCGAATTGAAGTAGGTTTTTAACCATTAGCAAACTGAAGGTTAGAGTTGACTGCTTTTGAATCGGTTATCTAAGGCCAAACTGAAGATTAGATTTCAACAACTTTTGAATCGGTTGCCTAAAGATTGCTATTGCAGGATGTGGGGCTGCTTTTAACTGAATGTTGGGTCTTGCTAACAAATATCCTTAGTAATCCCTCCGTTTTCAAAAAAATTATTCGGTTTGACTCGATACACATATTAAGAAAAATAATTGATTTTATCATAAAAATGTTAAGATGATATGTATTTTTCAAAAATATTGATGAAAGAGTGAATCCGTCAACCGATGACTATCATAAATTTTATCATAAATTTTTTTGAAACGGAATAAAAAGGAAAATGTAAGAACAATAGTAGCTAGGATTCACAAAATCTGTCAATGCAGTTTCCAATGTAGCTCGTTACTGTAGCTACACTAGAAGGTGCATTGGACAGAAATCTTAAAAACAGCGGAAGACTTTAATATTAAAGCAGGAATTTAAGCACAAAAGGTTTACCAAACAATCTACAAGCCTATACTTGTAGATCTAGCCTCATGGCAAAAAATATTTCACTTCAAAAGATGAATTGTTTTACAAAAACTATGTGAAATCACAAAACCAAACACTCTCACAAGACAACAAGTCTTGGAGAGCAAAAACCCACATAAAAACAGGTAAAGAAAACGTGGGAAGAAAAAATAAGCTTCCTAGGATAGCTACGAAGACAAACAACTCCAGCACTCCAATGTAGTTTCGAATGTTATAACATTCGAAGCTACATTCAAATTCTGCACAAACTGGAATTCTGAAACTTCTGAATATGATATGAATTTGTTGTTCTGCACTCTCACGCTCTGACCAATCTGTATGTTTCAGCCTCTTCCCATGTCCTCTATTTATATTGTGACGGAGAGCTACACATAAAGAAGGAAACAGACTCCAATATGAAAAATGATTAGAATTAGTAATCAAATCAACTTCCTTATTTACTAGATTCTCTTACCAAAAGAACAAGGATTCTAGGACACGTATTCAAGGAGGACTATTACCGAGATCTTGTTTCCATAATATCTCTCAAACTTTAGGATCAAGAAACCAAAAATCTTTAGAAATATTTTGTTTCCAAAAATGCAACAAAAAATCTTTAGGAATATTTTGTTTCCAAAAATGCCTAAACTTAATTGCTAAGAAAGGAGAAACAAAACCAAAATAGGCCATGCCTATTTTACCCTTACAATCTCCACATTTGTTGAGTCTTTCTGGTAAAATAAAATGACAAGTGTTTATTCAACACCAATTAAACCATCTAACCTGCATTGGTTAGAAAATCTCATCTCCCCCTGAATTTGTGCAAGGAATAAAATCAGAAATCATTTACTAAGCACAAATCAGAATATACCAATGATGCAATCACAAGCATACAAAACAAATATGAAACAGTTTATGAGATTCATCACAATCACTAGAAACACTTGATCTCTCCCCCCTATTTGACCGGAAAAGGAAGCGGGAGAAACAATCTTTTAGGAATTCTCAAAAATCTAAGATTTTGAAAAACACAATTAAGTGTTCACCATGACTTGATCACACCCTTAGCAATAACTGAGCACCTCATATCCATATTCAATACCTCTTAGTTCCACACACAAATTAGACATCCACTAATATTTTTCAACATGAAAATTTTTGGAAATTGATTTGCACAGTTTATTTTAGGGCAAAATTTCACCAAACTGATATCCTTACCAGTAATACATGTCCTAAATTTTTATGCCTAAAAACATGATAACTAAAAGCTAGACAAAAGAAAAATGCAATCACACACAAGTGATAAAGACCAGATCAAAAGATGTAGTTCCTTATGCAGCTGCATTGGGAGGGGCATTTGCCAAAATTATGATTTTATTTTCAATTTTGCATTTTTTGTTTTCTCAACTAGATTTCTCTCCCAAGATCATAAAATTTTCATAACAAAAATCTATAGATACTTTATTTCCCTATGAATATAGCTCTACTTTATTTCAAGCTATAAAAACATGCCACTTGGAACCTTTCACACTATTTATCAAGGGAATCCATTTGCACATGATCAACCCATGAAATCCAAAGATTCATAGTCTCAAGAGAGAATGGCAACAAACCTTGTTCATAGGTAACTCTTTTCCTTTAGGTAGCTTTCACACTTTTTCAAGGGTATTCATTTTACTCAAGATCAACCCATGAGAACCAAAGTTCTATGGTACCAAGATAAAATGCTACAACCCTTATATTTTAAGGTAGCTCTTTCCTTTGTGGACTTCAAACATGCTCAAGAACTGGGAGAGAGAGTGAGAATCATAACAAAAAATCATAACTGATTTTGAATGCAATTCCCAAGCAACTACATGAGGCACATACATGTGAAACAATGATCTAGAGTGTCCTCTAAAGACAAAATGCAAGCATGCCTTTTTTTTTTTAATAATTAACTAAGTGTAAAATCATATGACACACATACCAAGAGATTTCCTTAGATTGAAAAATATCTTCAAAATCAAGACTCTTAGTAAATATACCAGTCAATCGATTTTTTGTCCCAACATGTTCAGTGCAAAAAATCTCTTGTTCAACCATGTCTTTAATAAAGTGGTGTCTTATATCAATGTGTTTTGTTCTAGAGTGTTGAAGTGGATTTTTTGCTATAGTGATTGCACTGGTGTTATCACAATACATGGTTGACACATCACTGTGTAGGCCATAATCATTAATCATTTGGTTCATAAAAGTTATCTCAACACATTTCTGTTTTTTACTAAACCAAGAAATCGAATTATTTCCCAAGTAAAAACACCTACTAGATATACTTCTCATATCATCTATTTGTTGAACAATAATATCTAAAAAGCAAGCAAATTTCCTATAGTCAACCTTACCGTTCTTCCTACCATCATGTACATTACCTATCACTTGTGAAGATGGATGAACTTTCTGAATGCAACTGGGAATGTCATGGCTGCGATCAGTCAGACTGGATTAAGTTTCAGGCTGTTCAGAGACAGTTTCAGCATCTGGAAAGTTTCTCATCAATGTAGCTTCCGATGCAGCTGCATCCGGAACTGCATTCGGAACTACATCATGAACTTCATCCACTGAATTTCCAGAACTTGCAGATTCTGTATCTTCTGGGGCTGGCACATTGTCTGAATGTCTATCAGGTGCAGAATCTGAATTTTTTGAAATTGATTCAAGATCACCAAAAACAAGCAATTTTTTTTTACGCAAAGTATTAGCACAATGATTAGAATAATCACCAAACTCTTGACAAGCCTCAATATTTTTTCCACTAGATGCAGTTTTGGAGTTTGAAGATGGAGATCTATTTTTTTTTTTGGCTTTCAAAATATTTTTAAACTTGACTGATAAAAGAGCCATTGACTCTTCATCAAAATCAAATTCCTCAACATTCCAATTTGAGTAATTCGTATTCGTTAATGTAGGAGAACGAACAAAATTCTCATATTAGGAATTCATCATGGCTACAACCAGAATCTTCTCTTAGTGACGTCAAGAAGAGACTCTGATACAAATTGTAAGAACAATAGTAGTTAGGATTCACCAAACTGTCACTGCAGTTCCCAATGTAGCTCGTTACTGTAGCTACAATAGAAGGTGCATTGGACAGAAAAATTAAAAACATCGGAAGACTTTAAAATAACAGCAGGAATTTAAGCACAAAGGTTTACCAAACAATCTACAAGCTTATACTTGTAGATCTAGCCTCATGGCCAAAAATATTTCACTTAAAAAGATGAATTGTTTTACAAAAATTATGTGAAATCACCAACCAAACACTCTCACAAGACAACAAGTCTTGGAGAGCAAAAACCCACAGAAAAACATGTAAAGAAAACGTGGGAAGAAAAAAATAAGCTTCCTAGGACAGCTAGGAAGACAAACAACTCCATCACTCCAATGTAGTTCCGAATGTTATAACATTCGAAGCTACATTCAAATTTTGCACAAATTGGAATTCTGAAACTTCTGAATATGATCTGAATTTGCTGTTCTGCACTTTCACGCTCTGGCCAATCTGCACGTTTTAGCCTTTTCCCATGTCCTCTATTTATATTGTGAAGGAGAGCTACACATAAAGAAGGAAACAGACTCCACTATGGAAAAAGATTAGAATTAGTAATCAAATCAATTTCCTTATTTACTAGATTCTCTTACCAAAAAAGCAAGGATTCTAGAACACGTATTCAAGGAGGAATATTACAAAGATCTTGTTTCCATAATATCTCCCAAACTTTAGGATCAAGAAACCAAAAATCTTTAGGAATATTTTGTTTTCAAAAATACAACAAAAAATCTTTAGGAATATTTTGTTTCAAAAAATGCAACAAAAAATCTTTAGAAATATTTTGTTTCAAAAAATGCATAAACTTAATGACGAAGAAAAAAGAAACAAAACCAAAATAGGTTATGTCTATTTTACTTTTACAATAAAAGATGACTATTTATTTTAAAGAACGGGCATAGTAGTTGGTATTCCGTTTGGAATCAAATGTTTTCATTTTTGGATTCTTAACAAAAACAAAAAAACCTTAAAAAATGTAGCTACAAGGCTAGGTGCGATAAAATATTATACTTTGTTTGTGTGTCCAAGTATCCATTAGTACAAAATTTACTCTCGCTTCCATCACTAAGTCTTAGTATGTACCAACTGTATTTATGTACTTATTACTCAAGTGACTTAAAAAGTCAACTTTTTAAAGACACCCATTTTAGGTGTGCAAAAGAAATGTAAATGTATGAATTATAGATGAGGGAGAAAGGATATAACTGTTACAAGCGAAAAGGGTGATGGATGGAGTGGATAGTCCAGCTTTAGCGTCGAGCGTGAACTGCCAATTGGATTGGTGGGGGTGGGGACAAAAGTGTATCCCAAGGAAAACCAGTCTGTCTCCATCATTTTTCTGTGCCCATACTCGTGGCTTCTTCAACAAGTGGTTTGGGGGCTAAGTCTAGTCTATTTGTTAATTAATGGCAGTTTGTTACTTAGTAGTTAGTTAGTTAGTTAATATATATATATATATATATTATATTATATAAAATAGCTCATGGTTTAATTGGTGGCTTTGATCGAATTGTGTTAAACATAACTGACGGTTCACAGTGATTCGTAAGTATGTGAGTTATAAATGAACCCCTCAGTTATGAGTTATGTTTGAATTACCCCTCAACAATTACATATAAAACCTTAAGTTGTGAGTTTTGTTTGAATCATCCCGTCAATTATGAGATTGAACTGATCTCATAGCGATATCGTGCATATGACACGAACATATATAATAGTATATACTAGTGTATATATATATATAGCATATGGGATGCCCATTCTGTCTTAACTTTGAACCAACCAAACATGAAGTGTGTAAGAACAAACTTGTGGGTTCTTTTGTTTCTGTCTGTAGCACTTGTTAGTTTGAAATCAGTTGAAGGAGTGAGAAAAGGCACTGTAAGATCTCAGACCAGCGTCGATTCTGCAGAGCTTCCCCTAGTACAAGATCATCAGCAGGACGGAGGAGAGAGTAGAAACAAAACTTACCATGATTTGGTGATCAACAACAACAAAGGCAAATACAATGGAGGTGGACGTGGAGGTGGAGGTGGTGGTTTCGGTTGGGGATGGGGATGGGGTGGGGGAGGAGGAGGAGGAGGAGGAGGTGGTGGTGGGGGAGGAGGAGGTGGAGGTGGGTGGTGGGGACGGGGATGCAGGAAGCAAACAAGATCACGATGGAGGGGGATATCGAGGAGAAACCAACATCATCAAAGGCACAAGAAGAAAGTAAGGAATAACAATGATCATTACAATATTAAGGGAGGAGAATACAAAGTTGGGGAGTTTGCAGAGTGCATGGTGGAAGGAAGGTGTAGAGGAATGAGGCTGGATTGCCCTCTTCACTGCGGTGGACCTTGTTTCTACGACTGCATCCATATGTGCAAAGCTCACTGTCGTCGTCGTCGACCACTCTAGCTAGTCCCTCTAATCATCCTTAATTCTTTGTTTATTGGTTTGCTAATTAACATCTTGCTTCAATATCTCCCCCTGATCCCCCGTACGTTTCTTGATTTATAAGCTTGCTAGATAGATTAAGATTGGTGGCTAATTATGGGCAGCGATTTTAGGTTTGAAAATTAGACTATGGCGTGCTTACAATTTTGCATAATCGATGCATTTGTCCACATTTTCATTTTAAAATGATGTCTGAATACTGAATATGGACATGGAATGGAAACGAATATGCGAATATGCGAATATGCTTTTCCGTTTCTTCCATAATCTCCTCACAATCAGACCGAATAGAAAGAGTTCCGGTAATTCGATCACTTGTGTATGCATAAAAATTCTTGTAAAAAGTTTACTCTATTGAGGATACTTTGGAAAACCAAAAACAAAAATTATTCTTCTCTCGTCAAGTTTAACTCGTTATAATTTATATATAGTCGTAGAGATACATTTAACTTCAAGTATACATTTTACTGCTTAAAGATAAAAATATCAACATCTCATGTACGACACTATATTTATTACTTTTATTTGTACTTAAAACTTAAAACATTATTCCTTTTGTTTTAAAATAAGTGTCTTTTTAATATAGTTAGTTACAATAGTATTTTCTCTTTCGTTTTAACAAATAAGGACAGTTTTGGTAAAATATTTACAAATATATCTTGAAATCCTATAATAACATTTATTTTAAAACAAAAAAAACTTTATTAAAACGACACTTATTTTAAAATAGAAGGAGTATTACGTTGTAACTCTATTCCTTAAACAATCAATACGAGACGTTGTCAACAAAAAAACATTCAATATAAACTCAAACAATCCATATCATCATCTCTCTAAACGTGCAATTTTGGTTTAAACTTGGTAAAATTAAAATAAAAATAAATAAAAAGTCCATTGATCTTAATTTCAAAAGTTCAAGCCAATTAAATAGTTACGCATCCCCTATTTCAATCTTAGTATTGATCAGTCAAATTTGTTGAGAGGAAAGTCAAAGTTTTTTTTTTATTAATAAAGAAAGGTAAATTTGAAATGAGTATCTCTGGTAAGAGGTGGGTGAGTCGGCGTGTGATTAGAGGTGGCAATTCGTGTTATCGTGTCGTGTTCGTGCCTCATTATCGTGTTTTTATATTATTTATCTTATTTGATCATAAATATAACAATAAATATTAATTTGAATATATTAACAATTTCGTATATTAACAATTTCGTTTTCGTGTTGTGTTGTGTCGTCTTTATTTGAATTTAGTAATTGTGTTTATAATTGCACCACCCCTACTTGTGATATAACTCGGAATTTTATCCTAACTAAACGTAAATGGTGACCACCCATCCATCCCTCGGCCATTTCCACACTTTCTCACAAAAACCACATCTCCCGAAGAACCTGGTTGTTGACATTTGCCACGTAAACTCAACCAATAAGCATTGCGAACTGGAACACGTGTCCCAATCAAATTCCAACCTAACCGAACACGTGACACATAAACAACCTCAATATTAGAGGAGTTAAAACACATCTCACATACTCAAACCCTTTCCAAAAAGTTGGTAGTACAAGCTTTCATTTCATTTGAACATCACCAAAAGGAAAACCACAACCCACAGAGTTCTTCGAAAATGGCAGCAAAAAACAGATCTGTGATGATGATCCCCGTCGAAGACTCGTTCGAAGAAGACATCTACGTAGATGATTCCTTGTCTTGGGAAGTGATCGATCCATCCGACGACGACTCCGACAGCTTCTCGTACGATTCCAGCGTCGAAAACGACGACGACGACGTCGATGTTGATGTTGTGATCAAGGACGTTTCTCCGGTTGGATCACCGGATTTGGGCGTAACGATACAGATGTTGGTGGAACAAATCGATCTGCACCGGCGGTTTGCTGAGCCGGATGTCGTGGGAGATAATGATGAAATCGACGGTGGTGATTACGATGAATATGAGGATGAGGATGAGGATGATGATGATGATTTGGATGATGAGTTGGTGCCGAAATGGGTGAATGATCGGTTTGAGAGGCAGAGGATGAGGAAATTGGGGAAAAGGGCGTATCCGAAGATGAAAAATTCGAAGAGGTTACCGTATTTGTATAATCGGCCGGGTTGCGTACATGGTAAGCATGGATTGGGATTGAAACACAGCCTTATGTAGCAGCAGCAACGGCAGTGGGGCCAACTGAGGTAAAATTGAGCGTTGGAATTGGGGGGAGGGGGTATTTGGGATCTCTATGAATTAAAACTGATCATGTACTGGGTCTTGATTGGTTGTATAGTGGTAGTTGGGGTTAGGGTAATGTCAAATTTGGGGATGGTGGTGGTAGTTTAATTTGTTGATATCGATTTGAATGTAAATATGGATTTATTCAATGCAATTTAAGTTTAAAGTTGCTAGTATTGTGTTTGATTGGATGGCTAAAATAAATGTTTAGTTCTTATTTAGGTAATAGGGAAGTTGATGGTTGAAAACGTTTCCTTTTCTTGGTAATTCAAACATTGAATTCAGAATCATTCCAATACGATGCCACCTCCAGATATAATTTGATTGGATTTTCATGAACAACAAGTAAACATTTCTAATTTATTGTTCACAAATCACGATCATGAACAGTGATGAGAAAGAAGAGCCCCGATAAGGCCAACTACCTTGAAATAGATGGAAGTGGGTTTGACAAGATAAGATGAGCTTAGGCATTTTTTGCATGGAAGGAAGGGAAATTTTCTTGCTCCAAAGTCCCAACTTTCACAAATATACGATATTGCTTTTGGAATCTACACATATTTTCTGTGACACTTGATCTTGCTATTTGCGAATCACATACACAAGGATTAGACCAATCTTGGGTGTTCTATAAATTATTTTTCATTAAAATAGTTCATGTTTGAAATATTTAATTCTAAAAGAATCAATAATGGTGGGGTTTTACCACTTTGGTAACAATTATGCCTTGAAAATATATATGTACATCATATGCACTTTACCTTCAAGACAAAAGGTAGTCACCAAAGCTATAATCGAGGTGCTGACTTTAGCATTTTTCTTAAAGAATATATAAATATCATTAGAAGCTGGACATAACTACAAAAATATTTGAGCATTGTCAATAATGGTTGTACCACATGTAAATGATAAAGTTGAAAGATTTCAAATTAAAACAGTGTTATTTACTTGAAATAGAGAAAGTAATATTTTAAAAATTAAAAATAAATGAAGTACATATTGGTGTTGAAAATAACTTTTATCAAATGTATGACATGCAATTTGGCAAGTCTTAGGAAGGAAAATTTTGAAACCTCATGCTTTGAAAAAATGTCAGGTAGACCAAAAAGAAATAGGGTTAAAGAACCTAATGAGGAGTCAGAGGAGAAAAGACAACAAAGATGTGATCCAACTGAGAAACTGTCAAGGCAAGGAAGAGATATTACATGTGGTAACTGTAATAAAGTTGGATATAATAAAAGAGGTTGCAAAAAGCCAAAAATCAATCCTACAGCTACTGAAAATGTAAGTGAATTTCAATATTAATGTGTACTGTATTCAGTTTCTTATCAAGTACTAATATTTGTTTCTTCTCTAATGTAGGTTGAAGGTGATGTTACTCCAACAACAAATTCAAAAACCAAGGCCAAGGAGAAGAAGACTAAGGCAGACCCAAGCATTCCAAGAACATACATAAAAACAAGGAAGGATGGGAGAGAGACAAGAAGATGTCACTCAGTCAAGAAAGAGAGGAAGACCCCAAAAGGCCAAGTCAACCTTTTAACTTAGTTGTGTTGGGTTGTATGTTTCACCCACTAGAGACACCTACTATAGGGTAAGAGTAGAATATATTCTATAAGTGTGTGTGTGTGTGTGTTATAATTTCTCTGTTTTCTTGGTCTCTATTTTTTAAGCATAAGTTGTGTTCTATATATCTCTATTTTAGGCCCCTGGTTCCTCTACAACTATACATCTCGATGCCTTTCAGACTACACAAACTGCCAAAGCTCCCCATGTAAGTATAATTTCTTAGTTTTCATGATGTCTCTATTTCTTAAGTTTGAAGCTTATCTTCTATTCTATATGTCTCTGTTTTATGCCTTAGGTTTCTCTACACAAACTCAAAATGCTCCCAATGTTAATGTTACACAAGCTTCATCTCAAGGTGGTCCCCAACCATCCCAAATTTCTCAATCCCCAACCAGATGATATATTGTAAGGGATGGTGTTTCTTCCCCATATTTTTGGAGGGGAAAGAAATTTGTTACTTTGAGTGAGAGATCACCTCAGAAGCCAAGTGGATGACTGTATTCTTATTTGTTATGACATTTCTTTTGGATAATGATATTTGTTTTGGATACTATTACTGGTATTTGCAATGACTTAGTTTTATTGGCCTATTTTTTGTATGTTGACCTTTTAAATTGGTAGTTATTAACTTTAGAGGCATTACAAATGCAATTCATAGTTATGAACTTTATGACTTTTTGTATGTTGGCCAGTTTAGACATCTTTATGGCCTTGACTTTGTGACTATTTTGGTCTCTTGACAATTAATGTAAGCACATTATAGATGTAATGACTTTATTACCTTATTATAAAATTCTCATATGTAATGAATTTGTAACTTTGATTGTTTATGAATTTCCAATTGATGTAACTTCCTTCTTCGATATTTCCAGTTGCAAATTTGTTTGCCTCATCTCTTGCTTCATTGATTACATCAATTGCTCTCTTAGGAAACTCATCAACTCATTCAAATAACCACAATCATTTTCACGTTCTTACAAAATGTGACACTTTAGCTGATTATAAATCCCTAACACAAAATTTATTTTAAAAAATGTCCATAAAAGAGACAGTACCTTGTAATTTGGACAACCATTAAAATACAAAGAACATAAACATGTCATTTCTATGGTAACATGAATCGTCTTTTTTTTTATTTTTTTATCACTTGTCATCAAATAGACAAACAACCCATTTAAAATCCCTAGCACAATAAGCAATCCCAAATACATCTTCTCCTTCCACTCATATTTTTCATTTTTCAGATTTTAGCCTTCTAGACTCAAGCTTCAACCTTTTAATCTCTTGTTTTAGAGTTGAATTCCTCTTCTTTCTCTTGGACAATAGTACTTCCTTCTTCGGTATTTCGTTGTAAATTGTTTGTCTCATCTCTTGCTTCATTGATTACATTAATTTCTCTCTTAGGAAACTCATCAACTCATTCAAAATAACCATAATCCTTTTCATGTTCCTACAAAATGTGACACTTTGACTGATTATAAATCTCTAACACAAAATTTATTTAAAAAATGTCCATGAAAGAGACAGTACCTTGTAATTTTGACACCCATTAAACTTCATTCCTTGGTGTTTTCGAGTGAATGAAATCCATTCCGGAGCTCACAAGCCACACCTACAAAACTTCACCAATCCATATATGTTACTTTGTTGATCCGACCCAGTTGAAGATGAAACCATGTATAAATGAATCTTAAGGGAAGAAAACAAACTGAGAAACAAAAGAGATAAACAAAAAAAAGAGCAAAAATGGAGCTAAATAGAGAGAGAAAGAGAGAAGAAAACACAAGAAAAATTGAGCTGATTAAAGAGAGAAAGTGAGAAGAAAACGTAAGAAAGGAGCACAAAAGAAGCTGGTAAAGATGAAAGGTAGTAGAGAGAAAAACAAATATAAGAGAGAGACAGTGAAAGAAAAAAATACGTAAGAAAGGAAGAGGAGATGGAGGCAATTTTTACCTCCAGATTAGTTGTCTAGCTGGAAATCCTACTCAACATTCATTAAGGGCATTTAGGCCATTATCTGGAAAATTAAACGACAAAATAGACGGTTGTTTTAAGAGGGACTAATTGTGTGCCCAAAATTGAGTTCAAGTACCAAAATAGGAAGTGTCAAAGTAGTTGACCAAAATCAATCTAAAGTGTTAAGTTAAGGGACCAAATTATATATTAAACCAATTTTTAATCGCTCTAGCACCTTATTTTTTCTGGTTTAATATATAATTTGGTCTCTGAACTTAACACTTTAAATTGATTTGGCTCAACATCTTTGACACTTCCTATTTTGGTCATTGAGCTCAATTTTGGGCACAATGTTAGCCCCTCTAGAGACTTCCGTCTATTTTGTGGTTAAATTTTCCAGATAATGGCCAAAATGCCCATAATGGAAGCTGGGTAAGATTCCTAGCTGGACAACAAATCTTGGAGGGAAATATTGTCGTTATCTCCCTTTTTTTTCTTGCTTTTTCTATTTTTCTGGACAACTCAATTTCACCATTTTTATAATTCCTTGCAATCTCTAACCAATCCTAAATCCTTTACCCTTCCATCTCATTCATTTGGGAATGCTCTTTTAATCTTCTTCCCTAATTTTTTATCACACAAACACATTTCTAAGATCTGTTTCATTTCTTTTATACGCAGCAACATGTTTATGTTCCTATTTAATTTACAACAATTTTTATTTGGTTGGGTGGTTGTTTGTTTATTGGTAATGGGTTGCGAGACATCAAAGCAACCGATATGCCGGAATTGCAAGGCACCGTGTTCTCTGATTCTGCGCAGCTACTCAATGCATGTCCACCACCCTCTTGAAAGCGATGGCGACACTTACCACGTTGTAGCTATTTGATGGATGCGTTTTTATACGCATCTATCTGGTTTATATTCCTACTTAGATTGTGTTTTCCATAAGTTTTAGACTACTAATATGGGTTTGTAGTGCTTTATTTAGTTTCAGGTTTTAATTGAAGTTATTACAAAATTGGAGGCTTTTTCCATGCAATTAAAGACTCTAGGGGCCAAAGTGCAAGTTCCAGAAGTCGAAAGCAGCAAAAGTCAGAAAGAGACTAGGCATTCACCTAGCCCCGACGTCTAGGCCATCGCCTAGAATCCAGTGGAGAGGTTGTTTTGAAGAATGAGCAAGCGCTCGCTTACTCCCGATGGTTAGGTCGTCACCTTTATTCCAGTAGCCAGCTTCCGGAGGGACATCGTTAAGCGCTCGCCTAGTCATTACACTAGGCGTCGCCTAACCCCGATTTTTAGTATGGGCAGTTTTGTAACTTCTCCAATTGTGTAAACCTAGTATAAATACAACCCTAGTAGTTTAGGTTTGGTATCACGCTTTTATTTCCGTTTTGTATAGGTTTTCAGCCCTTAGAAAAACACAATTACTTTGTTTTATTTAAGATTGATTATGAATTCAACATCCGCCTTTGTTTGTTAATCAATCGTGATGAAATAACTCCATCAATCTAGGAATTGGAGGTGACTTGTATCAAATATTATGTTCTAGTACATAATTATATTTAATCAATTATCGTTTATTACTTAGATTATCTCCAGTCTCTCACCGAAACTCTCGCATAATGGATGCATTTGTGAAAGTGTAGGCTCTTGGGTATGATGATATGCACGATCATATGCATAAATCATACACTGGCCAACCTAAGTAATAAATAAATCTTTCTGATTTCTTGATCAGGCTAAGGTATAGATCTAGGTTCACGTGTATTCTTAGTGTGCTTAATGGACCCATGATTACTATGTGGATGGACCAAGAAAGCATGGCCAAAGCGGGGTACTAAGTATTGCAAACCATGACCATTACTTCCCAATCTTTACATAAGTGAACGAACCTTTAATTGATTGATACAAAAGATAAACGAACATAAGAAGAGATACAAGTGAATCCTAATTCCTAAACTTTTCACCATAAAATCAATTTTCGGTAATTCTATGATCTCTGCATAATTCAATTCTTTTCTAAATTAGTTTAATTTTCCAGTATTTAGTTTTAATTATTTTTCAAAACCAAACCCCCCTAGGTTAAGTGTTATTTATTTCACTGGTTGAAACTTTCATTATTTGTTCTTTCTCCCTGTGGTTCGACCCTTGCTTCCGCACAACTATACTCCCGTTGACTCGTGCACTTGCGAGGTTAAATAAACATTACATCACTCTCACCTCCATTACCCTCAGCTCTCTCAATCACATTCACCGCCATATTAATGAACCGATTTATCCGGTTCCAGAATCTGTTTGTGAAAAGGAAATTGGAAATAGAAGCCATGAGTTTTCGGCTGGTGAGATCGAGGCTAATACATGGTCCAAAATGATCGAGGAAAGAGATGAAGACACGAATGTCAGTTGAAAACGAAGGAAAATATGAAAGCGAGCCGCTGTTATGTTTGTCCGGAGTGGCGTCCGAGATGGTGGATTTGGAGTCGGTGATGAACATAGATGGAGGCGATGCCACATCTGGAGACTAATTGGAAGGTTGTCGGGCTGGGAAGATGAGGACTAGAAATAAGGCGGAGATGAAGCTGAGGCAAGAGTTGGTGGAGATTCTGGTGGAGGCCGCTAAAGAGATGATGCAGGAACCGGCCGGCATCTATGACAGGAGATGGGAAGAGATTATGGGGTTGGGGCGGCTATGTTTTGAGAGTAGACTACTGGGAGAGAGAAGATCTGTGTCTGGGTTGACTGGAAACGAAGCAAGAAGGAGGCCGACGACTATGGTGGTTGCTGGCAGATTTGGCCGGAGAAATAGCAGGATGGAGGCCGGCGATACTGGGTTGGAAATAGATAGAGAGGCTGGGGTGGTGAAATCAGAAAAGGAACAGACTTCAGAGAGAGATATAGATCATACTATCATATTTGAATGGAAATGGTAATATATGTATATACAGATATGAAGTTTTTTGAATGGAAATAGTAAAAATTAAAGTATACTAATCTTTTTTCTATTAATTTTCAAATGCCACTTGACAATCCAACTCAACTTCATTAAGGGTATTTTGAGCATTATATTGACAATTTAACGTCACAATGGATGGACGTTACAAAAAGGACTAGCCGTAGGCCAAAAACTAAGTTCAATGACCCAAATAGGAAGCGTCAAAGAAGTTGAACCAAATCAATTTGAAGTGTTAACTCCAGGGACCAAAATATATATTAATATTTTTTTTTTCAACCGCTAAAATTTATTTTTTAAAATATTCTTCCTAAAATGCCCAGATTGACTCTTTATACAGCTTCGACCAACATTTGTTAAGCTAATAATACAAGGAATCGACCTGCCCGGTCAGGTCGAAGGGGCAATACCCCTTTGTGGGGGTTCGGGGACAATGCCCTCAAAAGGTAAACAATTTTTTCAATTCATTAAGTTCGATATTGGAATGAACTTTGGTTGGGTTTGAGGATTTTTTCAGCAGGGACGATGGTAGAGGATGTGGAGGAAGAAAAAGGCTTACGACAGAGGAGAAGAAAGAAGAAGACGAAGGAGATGCATTCAAAACAGTTTGCATTACGATGCAACAAATTTCAATCACGATGCATTGGATCTCTGAAACATCAATTTGGAGTCCCGATGCATCTTTATGATTTTGATTCATTATGTTTGTGCATCGCGATCCACATAAACATTCATCAAAATCGTGCATCGCAATTAAATTTCATGCATTGTGATTCATAAATTGATGAAACATGATGCACTGAGTAAGTATTCAGTAACGCACCTTCGTTTCATTAAGAGTATCGTAGTTATTTCGCCCCCCAAAAGTGTATTTTTCCAGTTAAAAAAAAACATGGTGGATTGTAGCAGTTGCAAACTTTGAAAAAGAGACCGACCCGAATTTCCCCCAAATATATGTTTGGGTGATAACCAGGCCGGTTCCCTCCACCCAATAATTAACCGCTAAAGTCCTCTGTAATTCTATTAAACCGGTAAAAGTCACTTTAGGGGGAAAATAACGAGTATAACCTTAATGAAATTAGATTAAGTGTGCTGCATCGCAATTCCAAGTCGATGCATTGCAATTTCAATTTGTGCATTAGAATTTACTTTTGTATTCTAATTCCAAATTTTGTTTTACAAATCCAAAGTGTGCATCGGAATTTACTTTCGTACGCTAATTCAAAATTGTGCACCGATATTTTCTACATTGGGAATCTAGTTTGTGCATCGCAAATCACAGAGCTTTCACTCTGGGATCTAGCCTAGACCAAACGAGGCATCATGATTCACAAATGATGCATCGTGATTCAAAAAATTATCGAACAACGAACAAATTCATGATCATGTATTTTATCAAACAGTTTACATGCATTGACACATATGCAAAATAAATTTATTTTAACCACAAACAAAAATAATGAAGAAGAAAATGTCGTGCTTCCAGACAAGTCCATTTTAGCTAGGAAAGGGAACCGAGAATTTCTCAGGCATATATATGAAAAGGCAGAAAATGACATTTTTGCTATTGAAATAGAACTTTTGGACCCCCCCCCCCCATATAGTTACAAAAGCACTAAATTCCATTTTGCAAGAGAACTTCGATTGATGTCTCAGTTTTGTACCTCACAGAGATGCAAAGTCTTTCTTTTTTATTCACATTCATTGGTAAAATGGGTGAAAGTATGCCAGAAGAGTTGATGGTCGTAGACGTACTGATATTGTTTCATTATTTTGAGTATATTGTGATTGATTGTCTAAGGATCCTAATCCTATAACCTTTCTTTTCACTTTCTCATTCAACTGGAGCATAGATGGAAAACTCCTTCTATTTGAGCTTAGATTTGATAAAGCTTTCGGTTTTGCCCATGACGAGAATTCCTACTAACTTTAAAGGAAGACGGAGTGATATTTAAGGAAGCATTAAATGAAAGTAGACTTATGCGGTTAATAAAAAAAAGTACTAAAACGGTTGAAAACTCTTAAAAAGGAACGACCTGCAAATTTTCATATCTACTTTACTATTTCATTTCTATATTTTTATATGGGTCCCATTTATTTTTTCCGCCCATGGGTTTCGAAAGCTTAGGGCCGGGCCACCAATTGACCAATTGCATGTGGTTATGGTTTTGATCTATTTTCTAGAAAATGTAACCGGTAATTTCAGGTCGGTCCATTTTGTCAAGTTTGTAACCCCACCACTCCCTTGTTTTTTTTTCAACTACTAAAGTTTATTTTCGAAATATTGTTCTAAAATGCACAGATCATTTCCTTCAACAGCTCCCGTCAACATTTTGGATTTGAAAAGCACCATTGTTGTGCAATGAAATGTGAATCGATCTATCTGGTCAGGTTGTGGGGGTTGATGAGGCAGCGTCCCTTCGTGGGGGTTCATGAGCAACGTCTCCAAAATGTAAATGATTTTTAGATTCATTAAGTACGATATTGGAATACATCTGGACTGGGTTGGAGAATTTTTAGTAAGTACAAAGACAGAGGAAGAAGAAGGCAGATGAGATGCATTCGAAACCAGTTTGCATCGCAATGCATCAATTTGTTGCTTGAATTGATGCATCAATTGGTTGCTTGAATTTATGCATCGCAGTGCATAAAATTGGTGTAGCGCAATGCAAAATTGGATTAGGCATTTTAAATCGATGCATTACGGTGCAAAAATTAGATATGGTAATATAAATTGATGCATCGTTGTGCATTAAAATTGGTGCGCGCGATACAAAATTTGATACTCCCTCCGTTCCATAATATAAGTCGTTTTGGGAGAGTTTTTTTGTTCCAAAATAGATGTCACTTTGCAATATTCAATGAACTTTTTTTTTCAATTTTACCCATATTTATTGATTTCGTAACTTATGTTTGACTCTTTGAGTAAGACTATCAAAAGACACATCATTAATATTTGAAGTAAAGTAAAAAAAGAGCAGTTTAGTCTTTGTAATATGTTTCTTTGGTCTGTGTGAAAAGCTCCAAAACGATATATATTTTGGAACGAAGGGAGTATGTAATTTAAATCGATGCATCACAATAAAAAAAATTGATGCAGTGAGTAAATGATATATGTAACGTGTCTTCGATTCATTAAGGATATCATAGTTTTTTTGTTTCTAAAATTGACTTTTTCCAATTAAAAAAAAATACAGGATATATAATAGCGAAAAAATGTTAAGGAAAGGTACCATCTCGTAATTTTCGAAAAATGTAATTCAATTTCCGAAAAATGCAATTCAATTAGATTGGTTCGATGATCTTACCATGGAAAAGGAAATGTTATTGGCACGTAACTTTTCAGCATCGAAAAGAAAATAAAACAAGAATCACATTGGCACTCAATTTTTTTTAATTACGTTGCGTAATCATTCTTGCGCTGCATAGTCTCTAAACACTCAAATGTTTTTTTTAATTGGTCAAAAGCACTTTTCGATCAAGGAGTATAACTTTAATGAATTAACACGGACGCACAAAAGATTTTGTTTATGCAATGAGATGCACAAAATTAAATATATCTATAAAAAAAATTTAATCATGATGCATGAATTAAAATAGTTATATATGATTTTGAATTGCCAATCATCCAATTTGTGTATGGTAATTTCAAATTTATGTATCACCATTTACCTTATGGGCAAACGTTCTGCTTCATCGTCCTCTTCTACGCGCTCCGTTCTGTAGTAATTTTGTCCAAAAAATGGATTGCGCTATCAGTTTCAGACCACTTAGCTTCTCCTTACTCCGGCGACGCTTCCTACCAAACTCTCAACCAAGCTCAGATTATTAGTTTGTCTCTCCTCTTTAGTTTGCTTACACAAAAGCAGACATGCAGTGCCACTTGGCGTCGACAGGAAGATTGACCGGCGGCAAGGTGAAAACCACCGTGACGGAGACGATTTTAGTTTGCTTGTTAACACCAACAAGCACAGTGGCGGTACGTAAGATCAGTGAATGCCAAAGTCAAAAACCTCAGGAAAATAAACTTCACAACGATTCACTCTTCTTCTTCTATTGGCAACCTCGACATCTTTGCATTTGCCACCCTCCCCATTACTTTCCTTGTATTGGGTCTCCATCAAATTAATCAAAGATGACCAGTCCCGAAGAAATTAAATTTTAGTATTCCAACGACAGAGAGAGAAAGGAGAGGGAGAAGGAGAGAGAGTATGAAAAGGATGAGATGGGTATTATAAATCACATACTCCGCCCATGCTTCTTCATCTCTATAGAGCTGACGCCTGACGCGAAGCCTGCAGAAAAGAGTAACGTTAGAAGAAGAAACGGAAGCGGCAGCTGAGGTACGTAGAGGGCGTTTTATGAGCAGTTTTATAATTGGAAAATTATATTTTTTGCAATCTTACTATTTGCAGGCAATCAATTTGATCAATCATTTTACAATATCTTAAAATAGACCGATGTACTCAATAATTGCCTTAATTGGGTACGATGTGGTTTTTGCCGTTAACGTCTCATCCGCTTTTGTAACGAAATTGTTAAATGTGGATTAATTAGAAGATTTTATGAGGGGAATTCTTGTACATCTCCGTTGAAAATAAAAAGATAAAAAATATAAACAAAAAAATGATGGAGGGTATTCATCTTCTCCCCGTCTGGTCAAATCCCCCACTAACATAATCTAACACCACCACCAGATTCAAAAAGGAATTGTCTGGTACGGCATCAACATTTACATTATCTGGTACGACAAGTGGTCCGTCCCTCACAAGCTCCTTATAAAGGACTTCTTCCTCTCCATCTCCAAATGTCACGCTGCCCTTTTCCCCTCCGTCTTCGACTGGTAGAAAACCGTCTCCCTCTACACCGACCAAAACGACGCCAACATCTCCCGATTCGTTCTCGTTGTCGGCAAATACATCGACCACCACTACTCCTACAACACCTACCTCACCCGTTTGTCTATACAAGAAGTAATCGCCTCCTCCATCAAGATCGTCGCATTTCCCCATCGACCACAAAAATGGAATCTACCCCGTCCTAACTTCCTTAGACGTCACCATACATGATTTTTCTATAAAGGGTTTGAAGTAAGGATTGAAGAAGATACTTTTTCGCAATATTACGTGCTCAAACTTTCATAAATAAAAATTCTCCGCAACACTAAAAAAGAGAAAAACACGTTGAAACTCGCATTCAAACCAAGAACTTCAATATTTTCTTGAAGAGCTTCTTTTCTAAAACATTACTAGACAGTTTTCTTTCATAGATATTTTTTTATAGTTTTTGTTTAGAACAATCACTGATTCTCTGTTTCTTTATTCTTTCAAATCCTTAAAGGATTACAGATTGTTGCACGAGTTTGATTCTTCCTAGAACAAACTTTGCAAACACTATTTTCTGTTGTACACTGATCAGTTAGTGATCACTTAGCATATATATAATCTTAGTGTACTTCAAAATCCAAGTTTGACCAACTTGATAGTGGACGTAGCAGTTTAACACTGTGAATCACTCCAAATATTGTATTCTGTCTACCTGTTGTTTTTACTGTTTATATACTTAAGCAACGTATATATACTTAAGTGTTTAACGATTATAGTCTTGAGTTTTTTTTATAGTTGATCTTATACATTACTCTTTAATCAAGTCCTTATGCTTAAGTGATCAAAATAAAACCAAACCAAACTGTTTTAAGTTTGACAACTGCTACCTGCTGATTTTCAATCAGCTATTGAAAAGTTATCTTTTCCGCTGTATCTTTCGAAGATTTTCAAAATAACCTTTAAAAATTTTAAAAGGATATTCATCATCCCCCCTCTAGCCTTATTTCGTTGCCAACTGGACTTACAATTGGTATCAGAGCTTAATTTTTTGAAAAATCTATTTTTCTAAGTTTAACAACTTGAAAGATCGATCATGACAACCTTAAAAGCTTTTCAATCAAATAATGACACTCAAGTACCTATTTTTTATGAAGATCACTTTGATATATGGAAATAAAGGATTACAAGATATATGAACAACTTTGATAAAAGATTGATGGAATGCATTAAAAATGGTCCCATGCTACCCATGAAAGTAAAAACTAATCTGGGTAAATTTTCTTTTGCAGATGATGATACTATAAATCCACTTGCTGTTGATGAAGAAGAATATGTACTTAAGCCTCAGTCTGAATGGACTGAGGAAGATAAAGTAGAAGATGAGTTAGATGCCAAGGCAATACTCATTCTTTCAAGTGTTGTTCAAGATGAGAACTACAAACAAATATATGATTGCAAAACAGTCAAAGATATATGGGAAGCTCTGGTTGAATATGTTGAAGGAGATTAAAATACTAAGGACAACAAGCTGTATGACTGCATACAAGAATTTGATGCATTCAAGAAAGATCTAAAGGAATCACTTAAGAATGCCTATGACAGGTTCCTTGAGATAAGTAATAGATGCTCATCTCTTGGTAAAATCTATAGTATGAAAGATTTAAATATGAGATTTCTTACCAGTTTAGGAAGTTCATGGCATGTCAAGGTAACTGTCATAAAGGAAGCAAGAGATTTGAATAAAACTCACATATGTAGTTTTGTTGTCAATCTCAAAATTTATGAGAAGGAAATAATTAAAACTTAAGAAATTGAGAAAAGTTTAAAAGGCATCTCTTTACATGCTCAATATGAAAATCCAGAAACCTTCATATCTCAGTCAAACGATGACTTTGATGAGGTTGAGTTTGCTGCCTTTGCCAAACAATTAGGGCTGTCAAATAGGGCAAAAGCCCGCGGGCATGCCCGCCCCGCCACCCATTAGGGGCGGGTTGGGTTGATGTATTAAATACCCGTTTGAAAAACAAGCTTTTTGGACTTTGCCCGTGCAAGCTGCGGGCTTTGCGGGGCGGGGCGGGCTACCCGCACTTTCTTACATTTCTTTAAAAAATTAAAAACATTTACATTACATATTGACATTACATAGTAATGTAGCCCAACTGCCAACAGTGCCAAGGCCCAAAGGCCATTCCATTTCCATCATTTAGGAATTAGTTAGGCCTATTAGTATTTAGGAAATAGGAATCTGGAATCATTAAATCAATCACTGAATCACTCAAAAAGTCAAAAATTGAAATTTGAAAACCTCTTAGTCTCTCGACTCTCTCCACACTCAGACACTCTCTCTGCAGACTGTCACACTCACGGGCACGGCTCACGCACAGCGGCACAGGTAAGAGCGCAAGGCACAACACACTCTTTCTCTTCTCTCACGCACAGCGGCACAGGCCGGCACAACACGCCGGAGAAGATGGCCGGGTTTGGCGGCTGGGTTTGGAGAGCGCGGCTGGAAGGTGTTGATTCATAGTTGAAGATGACACCGGCTGGGTTTGGTGGAGGCGGATTGCTGGCGAGGGGGCAGCACTGAAGATGGCTGCTGGATTGCTCGGTTGGTTTGAGAAATGAGAAGAGAGACAGTGGCCAGCCGGCGACTATGACGGAGCAGGACGAAGGCAAAGATGAAGGGACCGGCTGCTGGAGCTTTGATTGAACGAAGGAGAAAGAGGGAGCTGCCAGATCTGTAAATGGCGTCTCAGAGAGATGGAGAATAGAGATGGGATCTGGGAGTCATAAATGATGTATGGTCTGGGAATTGTTGGGTTACTTTTGTGAGTTTGTCAGAAATGGATTGGTGAGAATAATTTGTGGGATTTGCCTGTTTTGCCCGCGGCCCTACGCGGGGCGGGTTGGGCTAGGAGTTTATAAGACCATCATGTTCGCGGGCTTTCCCGCCCTGCCCCATTTCATAGCGGGTTTTTCAAGCCTGCGGGCAAACCCACCCCGCAGGCCCGTTTTGAGCTCTACAAACAGTTTAGAAAATTTAAATCTTTTAAAAGAAATTTTCAAAAACTTTTTTCCAGTTTTCAAAAATCTTCCTCAAACTTCCAAAGACCTTCTCTTTCAAACCATCAAAAGCCTTACTTAAAATCCAATGAAGAAAATGATGAGAATGAAAAACTCTTATACGAATGAGCTCTAGCTCAACTGGTACTGCTCACTTCTCCTAACGGATAGGTCAGGTGTTCAAGTCTCACTAGCGACACCCTATAGATTAATACAACTCTCAATAGAGAGGTCGGGTGTTCAAGCTTCTTCAGATGTACCATTATTGTTCAAGCCTTACCCAAAAGCCCCATTTTTCTATTCACTTATCTTAACGGAGAGGGCGAGTGTTCAATTCCTACCAGAGGCACCCTGGTACTTAACTACTCACAACCGAGAGGTCGGGTGTTTAAAGTCTCAGTAAAGGCATATATATATATATATATAGCATTAAAATAATAAAAAATTAAAGTTTGGTCTATGGTCTATGGTCTATGTCCCCTCCAACTAGAGGTGGCAAAATGAGTGTTAGGCTTTAAAAAAATGAAAAACTCTTATGTTTCAGTTGTAGAAAACCTGGACAGTATGCCTCAAACTGTCCAACTACCAAAAATGAGTATTACAAAAGAGCTTTCAGAAACTTTGAGAGGCAAAAAGGGTTAGTTACTGAAGATAAAAATTTAGCAACTTGGATTGAAATAAATTCAGAGGATGAGTCTGTTAATTTTGTGTAAGAATCAAATATTTGTCTTGTTGCAGAATTAGCTATATATGATTTAGAAAATGAGCATTCAAATTCTTTTATTGATTCTGATAATGAGCCTTTATGCTCACCTATTGCTAATCATAAACTTCCCAAGGTCATCCAACCTGAACAGTTTGTGATTAAGAAAATAGGAAATAATTTCTATAAATAAAACATGGGTAATGCTAGAGCCACTCTCATTTTGCACAAAAATATAAGTACTCTATGACGTGGCACACTTTTATTGGTTGGAAATTTTATGGGTCCCACCACTCCAACCAATGAGAGTGTGCCACATCATAAAGTACCCATATTTTGGTGCAAAATAAGAGTGACCCAGGCATTACCCATAAAACATTAGCAGTCAACCTGACATGAAAGTAAAGTCAACTTCTCCAAGGACTGCTGAAATTGTTAAAGTCAATCTTTCAAAACAGTAAGATGAGAAAACTTCAAACAAAAAGGTTGATGATCTCATGATCAAACACAAAAGATGTATTCCAAGTTTGAAACTCTCCAAAAAATACACACATCTTTGTCTACTGATTTTAAAAGAGTTTCTGATGAGAACACTAAGCTACAAAAGATCAATGAGCTACATAAAGTTCAGCAGAATAAATTGATGCAAATTAAAACCTTAAATGAATAGTATGAAACTCAAGCCAAAGTCTCAACAACTCAAATAGCTGATCTTGTAAATAACAATTAACAACTGATCAATGTTGTTGATACTTACTCAAAATCAAAAGTTGTTGTTGAAACCATCATCAGTCAGCAGAAAGATCATGAAGATCAACATGAGCTTGGATTTTCAAAAGCTGATTAATGCTGTGAGATCGACAGTCAAAAAGTGATTCGAATGTTATGCTCAAAAAAGATAAATGACCTACTTATAGTAAAGTTAGTTATGCTTATCATAAGAATCAGCTTAAAAAGTCTCTCAACAAAAAGGAGAAGCTGAGCAATGATAACTCTCAGTTTTTCGCTCAAACCCCTTAAGCTGTATCAGCTAGTAAAACAGCTGGTGCACATCCACCTGCTGTCAAACATCAGTCAGCTGGAATAAGATGAAGAATCAGAAGGAAGGAAGGAAGTTAGCATGCTTAAAAATATCAATTTTGTTGCTGCTAAGACCTTTGAGTAGACTCAAGCTGAACAAGAAAATTCACCCACAATGACTGACCTACCTGGTTTTTACAAGTGCAAAATCTGTTATACTCTTGATCATCAATCTCATGAATGCCTGTTTAGATTTAATCCTGCTAATAAAGTCAAACTACCTAAACTAAGGCAGGTCTGGCTACCTAAGAAAGCTAACCCTCTAGACCCAAATTTATAAAGGGTACCATGTTTTATTCACATTTCAAATATGCTTCATGATAAATGATAAATTAACTGATGTGTGGATAATAGACAGTGGATGCTCCAGACACATGACGGACTCAGCTGAATTACTTACTGATATCATACAAGCTAAAGGACATGCTGTCATATTTGGAAAAAAAATTCCAAAAGTAAGACCATAGGTTATGGATCAATTGTAAGAGGATCTATAAAAAATGATAATGTATTTCTAGTACAAGGTTTAAAACACAACCTGCTGAGTATATCACAGTTCTGTGATAAAAGTATGAGATGTTCCTTCTTTTCCACTTACTGCTTTATTAAAGACAACATCTCAAATACAATTTTATTAACTGGAACTAGAAAAAGAAATATTTTTGCTATTGACTTATTTTTTATTGAATCCAAAACTTGGATTTGTATTGTAGCAAATAACTGTTCAAAAACTTCATGGTTGTGGCATAAAAGACTTTCACACTTAAATTTTAAATATCTTTCAAAACTTTCAAAAGAAGTCTTAGTGAATGGTCTGCCACAAGTAAATTTTTCTACTGATAAGAAATGCAAAGTATGTATTTTAGGAAAACTGACAAAAACATTTTTCAAACTCAAACCATGTCTTTCTACCTAGAGAATACTTGAATTATTGCATATGGATTTGTTTGGACCATTTTCTACTTCAAGCTTAGGTCGAAGCAGGTATACCCTAGTTGTTGTTGATGATTATTCAAGGTACACATGGATTGAAATGATGCATTCCAAATATGAAACTTATGGTATACTCACTCCCTTGTTCAGAAATCTTTTCAAACTCAGAAAGAATGTGATATCATAAGTGTAAAATCTGACAATGGCACTGAGTTCAAGAATCTTGGAATGGATACCTGCTGTGATGCTCATGGTTTAGACCATAATTTCTCAGCTATAAGAACACCTCAGTAGAATGGTGTTGCTAAAATAAAGAATAGAACTCTTATAGAAGCTGGTAAAACCATGATTGCTGAAGCCAAGCTGCCTAGGTAGTTTTGGATAGAAGCTGTCAACACAGCTTGCTTCACACAAAACATTTCTCTCATCAACAAATTTCATGGTAAGACACCCTATGAACTGTGGAGAGGAAGAACACCAAACATTGTTTATTTCAAAATCATTTGGTGTAAATGTCACATTCACTACAATGGTAGTGACCACAGAGGTAAATTTGATGAAAAGGCTGATGAATTTATTTTTGTTGGTTATGTTAAACATTGTAGAACTTATAGAGTTTATAATATGAAATTTCAAATAATTGTTGAAACTATGCATGTTACTTTTGATGAATTCTTTTTACTTGAGTCCAATGAGACTCAAGACGTTTCTAAAAAAATTGAGATTTTTTAGACTTGAAACAATAACAGCTCAACTCAGAACAATCCTTCATCATCTACTCTTTGTGCTGATAACTCAATAGTCCAAAATACACATCAACAGGACTGCCAAACTCAAACAGTTATAACTCCCACTCCATCATTTGATCACGTATCAGTTGATCCTTCAGTAGTTGAAATCCAACAAATAGCTGAAACCTCTTCTTCCCAAATTTACATACATATTGTTTCTCCTAACCCTACTCCAGATCTTCCCAAAGAAATTAGAAAAGCCAGACATCAGCCAGTTACAAACATCATTGGTGATCCATTTGGTTGATTAAGGACAAGAAGCAGCTCAAGAAATGAGACTCTTGACTCTCATGCATTTTTTTCTTCTAATGAACCCAAAAAGATTGATAAAACATTGGAAGATCCTTACTAGATTGAGGCTATGCAAGAAGAGTTAAATCAATTTGAAAGATGTCAAGTATGTCAACTTGTCCGTAAACCTGCTCATCAACAAGTGATAGGAACAAAGTGGGTCTTTAGAAACAAGCTGGATGAAGATGGAAATGTCACAAGAAACAAAGCAAGGTTGGTAGCCCAAGGTTATAGACATAAGGAGGGCATTCACTACTAGAAAGCGTGTCTTCAGCGACGAAAATTTTCCGTCGCTGGTTAACGACGGAAATTGAGCATCAGCAACGGAATTTTCTATCGCTAAAGGTCACCTTTAGCGACGGAATTTTCCGTCGCTGAAAATGAACTGAAATTAAATTCTGAAAACTTTCAGCGACGGAAAATTCAGTCGCTAAAGGTGACCTTCAACGACGAAAAATTCCTTCGCAGAATAATTCAGAATTTAATTTTAGTTTATTTTCAACGACAGAATTTTCCGTCGCTAAAAGTCACCTTTAGCGACGGAAAATTCCGTCACTGAATATTTCAGAATATAATTTTAATTTATATTCAGCGATGGAATTTTCTGTCGCTCAAGTTCACCTTTAGCGACGGAAAATTTCGTCGCTGAATATAAATTGAAATTAAATTCTAATGAATGATAAAATATCAATAATATTTGAAATTAAATTAAATTAATATTTGAAATGTTAATTTAATAATATAATATCAATAATTAAAATGATTAGCATTAATATAATTACAAAAATCAAAACATTCACATTACAACTTAACTTAACTTAACTTAATTTAACTTAACGAAACTAAACTTACTTTAATGTAATGTAACGTACTTAACTTAACGTAACGTAACTTAACATAACGTAACGTAACTTGACGTAACTTAACGTAACGTAACGTAACTTAACGTAACGTAACGTAACTTAACGTAACGTAACGTAACATAACGTAACGTAACGTAATGTAACTTAACTTAACTTAACTTAACTTAACGTAACTTAACTTAACTTAGCTTAACTTAGCTTAACTTAACTTAACTTAACACGAAAACACGCTAACTATTGGCTTAAATGGTATAAACTACGACCATTAAACACGCTACGCTACGCCTATTGGCGAAATGGTATAATGGAGTACGATGGACCATTATAACTTGAAAACACGTTACGCCTATTGGCGAAATGTTATAATGGACTACGATGGATCATTATAACATGAAAACACGATACGTCTATTGACGAAATGGTATAATGGAGTACGATGGACCATTATAATATGAAACACGATACGCCTATTGGCGAAATGGTATAATGGAGTACGATGGATCATTTTAACATGAAAACACGCTACGCCTATTGGTGAAATGTTATAATGGAGTACGATGGACCATTATAACATGAAACACGTTACGCCTATTGGCGAAATGGTATAATGGAGTACGATTGACCGTTATAACATGAAAACACGCTACGCCTATTGGTGAAATGTTCTAATGGACTACGATGAACCATTATAACATGAAAACACGCTATGCCTATTGGCAAAATGTTATAACTTAACGTAACGTAACTTAACGTAACTTAACGTAATGTAAGTTAACTTAACTTAACGTAACGTAACGTAACATAACGTAACGTAATGTAATGTAACTTAACGTAACGTAATGTAACGTAACTTAACTTAACGTAATGTAACGTAACGTAACGTAACGTAACGTAACGTAACATAACTTAACTTAGCTTAACGTAACGTAACTTAACTTAACGTAACGCAACTTAACTTAACTAACTTAACTTAACTTAACTTAACTTAACTTAACTTAACTTAACTTAACTAACTTAACTTAACTTAACTTAACTTAACTTAACTTAACTTAACTTAACTTAACTTAACTTAACTTAACTTAACTTAACTTAACATAACTTAACTTAACGTAACTTAACTTAACTTAACTTAACTTAACTTAACTTAACTTAACTTAACTTAACTTAACTTAACTTAACTTAACTTAACTTAACTTAACTTAACTTAACTTAACTTAACTTAACTTAACTTAACTTAACTTAACTTAACTTAACTTAACTTAACTTAACTTAACTTAACTTAACTTAACTTAACGTAACTTAACTTAACTTAACTTAACTTAACTTAACTTAACTTAACTTAACTTAACTTAACTTAACTTAACTTAACTTAACTTCTTAACTTAACTTAACTTAACTTAACTTAACTTAACTTAACTTAACTTAACTTAACTTAACTTAACTTAACTTAACTTAACTTAACTTACTTAACTTAACTTAACTTAACTTCACTTAACTTAACTTAACTTAACTTCATGTAACTTAACTTAACTTAACTTAACTTAACTTAACTTAACTTAACTTAACTTAACTTAACTTAACTTAACTTAACTTAACTTAACTTAACTTCTAACTTAAGCTTAACTTAACTTAACTTAACTTAACTTAACTTAACTTTTAACTTAACTTAACTTAACTTAACTTAACTTAACTTAACTTAACTTAACTTAACTTAACTTAACTTAACTTAACTTAACTTAACTTAACTTAACTTAACTTAACTTAACTTAACTTAACTTAACTTAAAATTAACTTAACTTAACTTAGCTTAACTAACTTAACTTAACTTAACTTAACTTAACTTAACTTAACTTAACTTAACTTAACTTAACTTAACTTAACTTAACTTAACTTAACTTAACTTAACTTAACTTAACTTAACTTAACTTAACTTAACTTAACTTAACTTAACTTAACTTAACTTAACTTAACTTAACTTAATAAAACTTAACTTAACTTAACTTAACTTAACTTAACTTAACTTAACTTAACTTAACTTAACTTAACTTAACTTAACTTAACTTAACTTAACTTAACTTAACTTAACTTAACGTAACTTAACTTAATTTAACTTAACTTAGCTTAACTTAACTTAACTTAACTTAACTTAACTTAACTTAACTTAACTTAACTTAACTTAACTTAACTTAACTTAACTTAACTTAACTTAACTTAACTTAACTTAACTTAGCTTAACTTAACTTAACTTAACTTAACTTAACTTAGCTTAACTAAGCTTAACTTAACATAACTTAACTTAACGTAACTTAACTTAACTTAACTTAGCTTAACAAAACTTAACTTAACTTAACTTAAATTAACTTAACTTAACTTAATTTAACTTAACTTAACTTAACTTAACTTAACTTAGCTTAACTTAACTTTACTTAACTTAACTTAACTTAACTTAACTTAACTTAACTTAACTTAACTTAACTTAACTTAACTTAACTTAACTTAACTTAACTTAACTTAACTTAACTTAACGTAACTTAACTTAACTTAACTTAACTTAACTTAACTTAACTTAACTTAACTTAACTTTTAACTTAACTTAAGCTTAACTTAGCTTAACTTAACATAACTTAACTTAACTTAACTTAACTTTAACTTAACTTAACTAACTAACTTAACTTAACTTAATTAACTTTAACTTAACTTAACTTAACTTTAACTTAACTTAACTTACTTAACTTAACTTAACTTAACTTAACTTAACTTAACTTAACTTAAAACTTAACTTAACTTTAACCAATAACTTAACTTAACTTAACTTAACTTAACTTAACTTAACTTAACTTAACTTAACTTAACTTAAAACAACTTAAGTAACTTAGCGAACTTAACTTAACTTAACTTTAACTTAACTTAACTTAACTTAACTTTAACTTTTAACTTAAACTTAACTTAACTTAACTTAACCTTAACTTAACTTAACGTAACTTAACTTAACTTAACTTAACTTTTAACTTAACTTAACTTAACTTAACTTAACTTAACTTAACTTAACTTAACTTCAACTTAACTTAACTTAATAACTTAACGTAACTTAACTTAACTTAACTTACTTAACTTAACTTAAACTTAACTTAACTTAACTTTAACTTAACTTAACTTAACTTCTTAACTTAGCTTAAATAACTTAACTTAACTTAACTTAACTTAACTTAACTTCTAACTTAACTTAACTTAACTTAACTTTAACTTAACTTAACTTCTAACTTAACTTAACTTAACTTAATGACCCTCGACCTGCATCCCAAGACGAGATCCCTGTCGTGCCGTCAACAAGCTAAGAGACGACAAGCACCCGCTAAGCATAATAGTGCGAAGTCAAAAGATGAGCCATCAAGCTCGAAACGTAAAGGTAAAACCATAACGGCGAATTGAACCAACAAAAACTAAAACTTGCGAAGCAAAAACAAATGGGACCCGAGCTAACAAGCTCCAAATAAAACAACCAAAGAGATAGTAAATCTCTCGCCCAAAAATTTGACACACGTGACGCAACATTAGACACGCCGCAACAAACCATCGCAACCAAAGGCCGGCAACTAACAAAATCCCAACCTAATAAACACCACTCAAGCTACAACATGCCTGAGGACAATTCAACTACAACAATATAATATCAAAAGCTAAACCACCAACCAAGATCTCACGACTAAAGTCAGTTTGAGGTAGGAACAATAATAACACAAGATTAGAATAAATGAGCCACACATGCTCTAAAATGACAACGAATAATTTCTAAAGATACAATAGCTCGGCTATACTAGCCGGCTCCCAAATACACAACAATAATATACTACTATAATCTACCCAAGTAAAGTCTACATAACTTTACATTCGTGTCTCACAAATAAATAATAACATTAATATTAAATAACTCCAATAAGTATCATCATACAATTCATGTTTCATAGATATATACATATATATACATGTATTCACACTGCCGGCCCTTAATATAGGCCTCTAAATGTAACCCCATAATACCATCGATTACTATAGCGTAACATAAATTCATTCCCAATGCTTTTTTATATATAGTATAGTCCTATATATACATAGACTACACAAGAATCCACAAACCATGTGTGATTACCTACCGGCAATTCACAAATCAAACAATATCACATACCAACACCACATTGGGGTTTTATCCCCAATCAAACAATAAACCAATAATATGCAATACACCATGTAATGTATGTATGAATGCATATGAGCTACCGATAAGACGTGTACTCATAATAACAATAATAGTAGTAACGGTATAATATATATACGAGAACGTACCTTCCTATTCGGATAGGTTTCAAAACTCCACAATGGCCAACCGCCACGCACACCGACCTCAAACTCTAGGCCCACCATCACCATCTCTTTGAGCCACAAGATTGTTGGCTAGCACTCCTGCACCGATTAACTCTCATCTCGGGCAATATTTACGAACATGATCACCGCCACAAGCAAAGCACTTTTCTGCCCCAACATTTGCTCTGCATGTCCCCGTCCTCATACAAAAATTACATATCAACTCGCCCTGCCTCCTCTCGACTAGAGGTAGGAACATCACTGCCTACCAAGACGATTCCTTGACTAACTCTCGAGGTGTTACTTGCCCTCCAATACTATCATCACTCTTAATAGCTCCCTCGAGGTCCTCTTTGAGCATACTCGATGTCCAACTCCATCGCATAAGCACGATTCACGGCATCGGTACTCACGTGAGTCGAATGTGATAAGCCGCCACGATACTTCATCCTGGGCCTTTTACAAACCGATGAGCCTTCTTAGCTTCATTTGGTACTAAGTAACTACAATAACGAGCCAACTCTCGAACTTATAACATGGGCCACTAATATATCTCCTTGTTCTAGTGCAATGAATTCCATTTCTCTCTCTTTCCCAACTATCGCCTAATAAACGTGCCCTAAACTCCATCATGAAGTTTTCCCACACTGAGGCACTCCATGGTGTCTCCAACTATCTCGTAACACATGCCACCAATGGTCTGCACCACCCAACTTAAACACCGCTAGGTCACCATCTCTTCGACGCATAACCCATAATCGCAAAGATCTTCTCCATGCTTTCTAACCAATGTTCTGCTAGAGAAGCATCGGGCTCTCCATCGAAGCCCTCAGGTTTCAACTTCAAGAATCTCCCAAGTATAGTGGAATCATCTTCCCCTCTAAACATTTGTTGAGGAGTCACACGCGGATCATTAACGTTTTGCCCTCTCTCATTACCACGAGCGGTACTCGAACGAGGTCTACTAGAACTAGCTCCACGCTAAGCTCCTGACATAATATACCTACAAGGAACACTCGACGTTAAAAATCTCAACAATAAACCCAACCCAACTAGGCCAAGGAACCTATCCTGGCGAAATAGCTAGCCAATAGCTCTGAAACCAACTGTGACGACCCGACCCAGATCCCAAGACGAGATCCCAAGGTCATGCCGTCAGGACAAGCTAAGAGACAGACAAGCACCTGCTAAGCATAATAGTGCGAGTCAAAAGATGAGCCATCAAGCTCGAAACAGAAAGGTAAAACCATAACGGCGAATTGAACCAACAAAAACTAAAACTTGCGGAAGCAAAAACAAAATGGGACCCGAGCTAACAAGCTCCGAAATAAAAACAACCAAAGAGATAGTAAATCTCTTGGCCCAAAAATTTGACGCACGTGACGCAACATTAGACACGCGCAACAAACCATCGGCAACCAAAGGCCGGCAACTAACAAAATCCCAACCTGATAAACACCACTCAACGGCTACAACATGCCGGAGGGACAATTCAACTACAACAATATAATATCAAAAGCTAAACCACCAACCAAGATCTCACGACTAAAGTTGTCGGAGGTAGGAACAATAATAACACAGTACTAGAATAAATGAGCCACACATGCTCGAAATGACAACAGGAATAATTTCTAAAGATACAATAGCTCGGCTATACTAGCCGGCTCCCAAATACACAACAATAATATACTACTATAATCTACCCAAGTAAAGTCTACATAATTTTACATTCGTGTCTCACAAATAAATAATAACATTAATATTAAATAACTCCAAGCATAGCCCTAAGACCACCTGCTAGAAATCGCTATCCGAAGTCGCCGCCTTAACAGGATCATACACTAAGGAAAACAACCACACTGAGTGAGTCATAATGACCTAGTAAGTTACTACATGCAATATATGGCATATTATGTCATGGCATGGCATAATGCATAAGCATATAAAAATCATGGTATCATACTAGTATACCAACAATAAACATGCACTTAATTACCCAAGCACATCATCTCACATAAACCACATAGCATAATGTTTTTCATTTAAATACTGATCATAATTAAACATGTGTAACAAGACACGTAAATCGAACCGCTTAATAAACCAAATCCGGGTCCAACACCCAACCAAACTTACCATGGATTCATCCTCAATCCAAAATCCCGGGTTCAATACTCCAACCAATCATAACAACTTAACTTAAAATATTCACATTACAACTTAACTTAACTTAACCTAACGTAACTTAAATTAACGTAATTTAACTTAACGTAACTTAACTTAACGTAACGTAACGTAACGTAACGTAAAGTAACTTAATGTAACGTAACATAACGTAACTTAACGTAACTTAACATGAAAACACCCTACGCCTATTGACGAAATAGTATAAAGGAGTACGATGAACCATTATAACATGAAAACACGCTACGCCTATTGGCGAAATGGTATAATGGAGTACGATGGACCATTATAACATGAAAACACGTTACGCCTATTGGCGAAATGTTATAATGGACTACGATGGACCATTATAGTATGAAAGCACGCTACGCCTATTGACGAAATGGTATAATGGAGTACGATGGACCATTATAACATGAAAACACGCTATGCCTATTGGACGAAATGTTATAATGGACTACGATGGACCATTATAACATGAAAACACGATACGCCTATTGGCGAAATGGTATAATGGAGTACGATGGACCATTATAACATGAAAACACGCTACGCCTATTGGCGAAATGTTATAATGGACTACGATGGACCATTATAACATGAAAGCACGCTACGCCTATTGACGAAATGGTATAATGGAGTACGATGGACCATTATAACATGAAAACACGCTACGTCTATTGGCGAAATGTTATAACTTAACGTAACGTAACTTAACGTAACGTAACGTAACTTAACATAACGTAAGTTAACGTAACGTA
Organism: Codonopsis lanceolata; assembly: GCA_013146195.2. Lineage (NCBI taxonomy): Eukaryota > Viridiplantae > Streptophyta > Magnoliopsida > Asterales > Campanulaceae > Codonopsis > Codonopsis lanceolata. Next base: position 52,973,878 of record CM028380.1, read on the forward strand.
ACGTAACTTAACGTAACGTAACTTAACGTAATGTAACGTAACGTAACTTAACTTACGTAACTTAATGTAACATAAATTAACTTAACGTAACGTAACGTAATTTAATGTAATGTAACTTAACGTGATGTAACGTAACTTAACGTAACATAACGTAACTTAACGTAATTTAACCTAACGTAACGTAACGTAACTTAACTTAACGTAACATAACGTAATGTAACGTAACGTAACTTAACGTAACGTAACGTAACTTAACTTAACTTAACTTAACGTAACGTAACGTAACGTAACTTAACTTAACTTAACTTAACGTAATGTAACTTAACGTAACGTAATGTAACTTAAGGTATCGTAGCGTAACTTAACTTAACTTAACGTAACGTAACTTAACGTAATGTAACGTAACGTAACTTCACTTAACGTAACGTAACATAATGTAACGTAACGTAACTTAACGTAACGTAATGTAACGTAACTTAACTTACATGAATATTAACTTAACGTAATGTAACGTAACTTAACTTAACATAACGTAATGTAACTTAACGTAATGTAAGTTAACTTAACGTAACGTAACGTAGCATAGCGTAACTTAACGTAACTTAACGTAACGTAATGTAATGTAACGTAACGTAACGTAACTTAACTTACGTAACTTAACGTAACGTAACTTAATAAAAACCCCTATAGGACGCCCTACTCATTGGGTCCTATCATAGTATGACCTATTTTTGGGTGATGGTGGTGCCGGTAGAATTGGTGGTGATAATAAAATAATAATAAAAATATTATAGGAAAGATTATATTTTTCAAAATAATATTTATACTCAAAACCATGTACATTCGTAATTTATTTAAATAAGGACATAAGTTTTTAATTGTTTTTAAATAATAAGGATATGTATGGAACAATCACTTATATCCCCTCAATTTCGGGCAAAGAGTTTACTATTTCATTTTGAGATGTGTCATTTAAAGAGTCCACTTTAAAAAATTAAGATATAAAAGTGTCAGTAATAAAACTACTAAAGTTGTCATTTTCTTTAAAAAAAAAATAACTTTCAAACAAAGACTATTTAGCCGAAACGAAGAAAGTATTTGAAATTATAAAAATATCATTTCAAGTCAATTAATAATCATTTTCCCGAAAAATTAAAACTCCCTCCACCGCCAACCCCAAAATCCCCAAATATTCATATTACCGCCAAAACAATCTTCCTTTAGTGAAATAACTATCCAAATCTGTTCATTCCAATTTCCAAGCCGCCCCTTCATCTTTTCCTCTCCGGCGAATCACCAATCTCGTCATCTTCTTCACCTTCTCCTGCAAATCAACAGCCACATCCCCAGCCGCTCTTCCCCAAAATCGAAGACCCAGTAATGGAAGGTCTCCCAATTGCCGATCTCTGTCCTCCATCATCCTCTCTCACCATGACAGGCCGGCGAATCTCTCTTTTCTTTCACAATTTCTTTCTGACGTTCTCTCTCTCCTTCATGCCAAACCCAGCAGCCGCTTCTTCCCCGGCCAAGTCTTCTCCCTATCAAAACCCCAACCAGTCCGACCTCTCCCTCAGTTCGTTCCTCTTTCTCCCTGTCTAGTTGTTCTTCCCCAAAAATCGAAGACCCAATAATGGAAGCAGCTCCAACGAGTTCACTCGAGTTAAAAATTTATGTATTCAACCCGTACTAACCTGGCCCAATTGCTAGTCGGTGCTTGAATTTCATAAATCTACTTTCGCGAATTCAAGTAAGATCTGCCAATTTGTTTTTGTCAGATTAATTGCTAATATTCTCTAAATTCATTGATTGAAAAAATTCAGTTATTCAAATTCCTTTAAGTTGAAGATACCTCTTTGTTCATATTTTAAATTTTATTTTCTCAAAGTTCACAATTGACTAGAAATAGGGAAATGGGAAGACCAAAATTAACATGGACATCCATAATAAAGAAAGATATGCATGAGTGTTGTGTGATTACCTTGCTTTGGACAGAATTGAAGGGCACACAAGGATTCATGTAGCCCGACCCCAAGTTATTGGGAAAAAGACTGAGTTGCGTTGTACACATTAGGGTGCTTATTAAATAAGGAGTAGTTTAACTTTGTCCATTTGTTTACTGTATTCTGTTTGCAGTGATTATTGGAGGTAACTCAGTTTTTCGTTTCTAAATGAGTTTATTAGTATCAATTCTTTGATTGCTTTTATATTAAAGTATCTCTTTTTGTCACTACACTCATGGGTTGAGTTTATGTTTGGTTTTCATTTATTTTCTTGGTTTTGAAAATTCTTATCACACCTATTTTGGGATTATATCATTACTTCAAAATTTAATTGATGAGTTGCATACTTGCATTTCTCAGGTTTAGGGATTTCTGATATAACTAAGAGCTGTTCTCTGGCTTCCTTTATTTTACAGACTAGGCTGCAAGTGCAGGAAGCTGGTGTTCCTTATCATGATATGATGATTTATGCCGTATGGCATGTTTTGAGACGAACACAATAAGTTTACAATGCTAATTATAATGTCCTTATCTGCAATTGAATGCTGATCTGAAACAATTCAGAATTTTGCTTTATCTGATGTTGTGATAGAGAGGGATAGAGAGATTGATTGGTTTATTTGTATTGATGAGCATTACGTTTACTTGATCATCAACCATTTACATGGCTTCATTCTTCTAACAAAGAGATTTGGGGGACTAAAACTAAAAAAATAATCCCAAATACATGTATAAACAGAATAACTATCAGAGAGAATTATAGGTACCTCATACAATTGTCCTAGGAGTACTCTTACATGACTAAGAAAATCCATTCTCCTTTCACTTGTAGAGCAGCTAATGCAATCAAAGCATGCATATCAATATAAACCATTGATTCTAGAGATCCACTCCCTCCGTTCCATGGAAAAAAGTATATCGTCCATTTTAAATGTGTACCAAAAAAGGTCATGTTTCTAAATTTAAGCTGTAAATTGTTGATCGTAGGCAAAGATTTCATGTTGCTATGTCTTTTTGTTCCAGCGTCATGCTATTAGCCAATGGCAATTTGGGAATTTACACAATTCATTATTCACCTCTTTTCTTTCCTAACTGGTTGTTTCTAGTGGTGATGGAAGCGTTCAATCCCTATGTTTTACCTTAAACTGCCTAATCAGATATCGAGGAATGAAAAGTTACTCGATAAAATTTGGCTCACTTATCAGATGAATAATGTTTATGTCCATCTTCTGCCCCTTTTGTAGTTCTCTGCTTGATTGCCTTCCAATGAGCCAATGAGGGTCATCTGTTCATCTTGTTGATTCTTATTTGTATTTAGATTTATATATGTTCATACAATACAATAGTTTTATACATTAGTGGCTAATTGGGCTGCGTATCAATTAGCGTGGCAACTGTGTATAGAACTTTGCCAAAGAATAGTTTATTTTATAGGCTTCACAGGTTCAACGGAAGATCTCAGTTGTGCTTCATCGAAAGACCTGCAACAGCAACCAGCGGCAGACCTTGTCTGTACTTGGTCAAGCATGACGTGTCCAGTCAAACAAGTCTTAGTGGATCAATTAAATTTATCCTTATCAGTTTGAATTTAAATTGAGGCATTCCATGGCTTCTCAGACACGCCTAAAACAACTTTCTGAAAAGCAGGAAGACTTTCGTAGTCGAGCGGGATGTGAGCAAGTGAGCAGTGTCACACTATGCATCCAACTCTTGCGAATCGACATCGGGATTGCCCTACTACTCTGCAAATATCTCTGCACCCATTCCCTGCTCTAGATCAGTGAAGACAAAATCATCAAGACAGCTCCATGCATTTAATGCATTCAACCTAATAGAACTGTTACACTTCGTCTTCCCCAACGGATCTCCAAAATGCTCCAGCTATAAATTCCTCCATTAAAGACTGAAGATACACACTTGACGAAATGCTCTGAAAATCTTCAACAACTCAAGTCTTTATACTCAGTGCATTCAAGAGATCTTAAATTGATCAAGAAGTCCTCGACAACAACAAGAAGACATGCATCAACACTTATCTTTTAACTTCTTGTTGTTATCTTTCATAACTATTCTTCTGCACGAATTAAATATCTTCACTACTAGAAGTGACTTCAGCGGCGGAATTTTAGCGGCGAAATTTCCGTCGCTAATTAGCGGCCGACAATTTTACCTTTAGTGACGAATTTTGCATCAGTGCGGAATTGACCATCGGCGGCAGAATTTTTCGTAAGCTGAAATTCCCTTTAACAGCGACAAATCAGCGGCGGAATTAATCATTAGCGGCGGAATTGAACATGAACATCGGCGGAATTTATCAGCGTGACCTTAGCGACGGAATTTTCCGTCGTTAAAAATTGACCTTTAACGGAATTGAATCTTCAGAAATTAATTTCGATTTTAGCGGCGGAATTTTCCGTGAGGAAAATTCAGCGTAAATATTCGAAATTAAATTACAAAGTTAAATTTTCGGAAAATTAATTTCGCGTGGAATTCCGCTAAAATTTAAAAATTAATTAAAATTGAATTTCAGCGACGGAAAATTCGTCGCTAAGAAAGGCATTAAAATTTAATTAAAATTGAATTTCGGCGACGGAAAATTCGTCGCTGAAGGAAAATTTAATTAAAATTGAATTTAATCGGAAAATCATTAAAAATTTAAAAATTAATTAAAATTGAATTTCGGCTGACGGAAAAATTCGTCACTAAAGGCATTTAAAATTTAATTAAAATTGAATTTGACAACGGAAAATTCGCTAAAAGCGTTTAAAATTAATTTCGGATCACGATAATGAAAAATTAAATTGAATTCTAATTAATATAAAATATCAAAAATATATGAAATTAATTTGAAATTAAATTAAATTAATATTTGAAATGTTAATTTAATAATATAATATCAATAATTAAAATGATTAGCATCAATATAATTACAAAAAATAAAACATTCAAATTACAACTTAACGTAACTTAACGTTAACTTAAATTGAAATTAAATTAAATTAATATTTGAAATGTTAATTTAATAATATAATATCAATAATTAAAATGATTAACATCAATATAATTACAAAAATAAAACATTCACATTACAAATTAACTTAACGTAACGTAAACTTAAATTGAAATTAAATTTAAATAATATTTGAAATGTTAATTTAATAATATAATATCAATAATTAAAATGATTAGCATCAATATAATTACAAAAATAAAACATTCAAATTACAACTTAACGTAACGCGTTAACTTAAATTGAAATTAAATTAAATTAATATTTGAAATGTTAATTTAATAATATAATATCAATAATTAAAATGATTAGCATCAATATAATTACAAAAATTAAAACATTCACATTACAACTTAACTTAACGTAATGTACGTTAACTTAAATTGAAATTAAATTAAAATAATATTTGAAATGTTAATTTAATAATATAATATCAATAATTAAAATGATTAGCATCAATATAATTATAAAAATTAAAACATTCACATTACAACTTAATTTAACGTAACGTAACGTTAACTTAAATTGAAATTAAATTAAAATAATATTGTAAATTTTAAATTAATGATATAATATCAATAATTAAAATGATTAGCATCAATATAATTACAAAAATTAAAACATTCACATTACAACTTAACTTAACGTAACGTACGTTAATTTAAATTGAAATTAAATTAAAATAATATTTTAAATTTTAAATTAATAATATAATATCAATAATTAAAATGATTAGCATCAATATAATTACAAAAATTAAAACATTCATATTACAACTTAACTTAATGTAACTTAACGTAACACATTATAATTAACTTAAATTGAAATTAAATTAAAATAATATTTGAAATGTTAATTTAATAATATAATATCAATAATTAAAATGATTGGCATCAATATAATTACAAAAATTAAAACATTCACATTACAACTTAGCTTAACTTAGCAGCAAGCGACAGCAACAGCAGCAACAGCAGCTTAGCGTGGCGCTTAACTTAACTTAAGCGTGTGCTTAGCAGCTTACAGCAACGTGGCGTTAACTTAAGCAAGCGGCAATGTAACTTAACTTGCTTGGCAACTTAACTTGGCAGCTTAACTAGCGTGGCTTAACATGAAACACAGCTACGCCTATTGGCGAAATGGTATAATGGACTACGATGGGACCATTATAACATGAAAACACGTAACGCTATTGGCGCGAAATGGTATAATGGAGACGATGGACCATTATAACATGAAAACACTTGTGATACGATTAGCGAAATAGTATAATGGATATGATGGACCATTATAACATGAAAACACGCTACCTATTGGCGAAATGGTATAATGGATACGATGGACCATTATAACATGAAACATGATCTATTAATGCGAGAAATGGTATAATGGAGTACGATAGACCATTATAACATGAAAATGCTACGCCTATTGTGAAATGGTATAATGAGAATACGATGGACCATTATAACATGAAACATGATACGCCTATTAGCGAAATGGTATAATGGAGTACGATAGACCATTATAACATGAAAACACGCTATTGGCGAAATGGTATAATGGAGTACGATGGACCATTATAACATGAAACATGATCGTCTATTAGCGAAATGGTATAATGGAGGTATGATAGACCATTATACCATGAAAACATGCTACGCTATTGGCGAAATGGTATAATTAATAATGCGATGGACCATTATAACATGAAACATGACATGCGTATTAGCTATTAGCGAAATGGTATAATGGATACGATAGACCATTATAACATGAAACATGCTACGCCTATTGGCGAAATAGTATAATGGAGCACGATGGACCATTATAACATGAAACATGATCGTCTATTAGCGAAATGGTATAATGGAATGCGATAGGCCATTATAACATGACGCTTCGCCTACAGGCGAAATGGTATAATGGAGTGCGATGGACCATTATAACATGAAACATGATACGTCTATTAGCGAAATGGTATAATGGAGTACGATAGACCATTATAACATGAAAACACGCTTCGCCTATTGACGAAATGGTATAATAAGAATGCGATGGACCATTATAACATAAAACTTATGATCGTCTATTAGCGAAATGGTGGTAATGAATACGATAGACCATTATACCATGAAAACATGTACTAACCTATTGGCGAAATGGTATAATAGATACGAT
>CM028380.1:52981168-53055933 GCA_013146195.2 Codonopsis lanceolata
CATAATTTATGCCTGCGATGCGATTTTTAATTGTGCAACATAGTGATGCATCGTAGTTTCAAATTGGTGCATAGTGATTCCAAATCGGTGCATCACGATTCTAAATCGATGCATCACAATTTCAAATCGGTGCATCGTGAATCCAAATTGATGCATTAGGATTAAAATGGTGGGAAAAGATGGCAATGGAAGTAGCAAACAATAGTAGTAGCGAGGAGTTCACAGTGGGTTGTTTCTTCCTCTCGTATGAGACTTCAAGCCTTTGACTTCGGAATTGCCGTCGTCAAAGAAAATAAGGAAATGAATAAAGTCTCCAGCGAAAATAAGAAATTATCCGAAAAGATGGCAATAGAAAGTGGAAGCCTCTTTTTACTATCTAAAGTTGTGTGAGAAAGAATGACTCCCGAAAAAGAAGTTGGTTGCTAAAGCTGATAATTTTAGAGCTTTTTCATTAATTATGAAAAATTAAGCAATTAGCACTGATAGAGCTTCTTGGGAAAAGGACAATGGGTGATGATCTTCCAAGTAAGATAAAAGATGATGAAAATCTAACCTTTGGGATATTAAAGAATAAACAGATGAAACTGAATGGAAGGAAAGGGTCGAATGCTTAGAAGAAGACGAAAGCGACAGGGGTGAGGTACATGCAGACAATTTAGGAACAATATTATGAAAATGGGTTTAGCGGTTACAAATCTTGCAAAGTGCATCGACTTGCAATTTATCACAATTCAAACTACCTACTCTCTTTTATATATATAAAAAACTCTATCGGAAAATATACCTCGTTTCTTAACGTTGTTCTTTTTTTGGCTTGTGTTCCTTTTTTTGGGTGATGATCTCATTGTTGGTTTCTATTTTTTCTCTTTATCGCTCATTTCTTTTTATTTTTCTTTATCTAATCATTACAAAATTACGACAAAATCACGAAGCACAAAATGACTCGTATGTGCAAATAAGACCTATACTCTAACATGTCTTCTATGCAAAGGATCTTTTTTTTTTTATGTTCCATTCAAAGAGTTGTAATTTCTAAAAGAAAATTCATAGTCCACTTTCTATATCAAATGAATCGTTTAACCTACATTTATTAACCAAAGGGGCTAACACCACCCCAAAACATACTCTCTACACCCCATAAAAATTAATTACAAAAATATCATCATACCAATTTACCAAATAAATCTTTCCTTTATTTTTTTTCATCTTCTTCATATATTTCCTCCTTTTTTGTCTCCTTCCACCCTTTTACCGGGCAACATTTTCAGGCAAACATTTTTTTTTCTTCTTCTTCCTTTTTTTTATCTCTCCTTTCTCCATCCATTTCTTCCATATTCTTTCCTCTCCCTTACGTCTTATCCTCTTCTTCCATCTTTCTTCTCTCCCCATTCTTAAGAAAACGTTATGGGCATCATATTCGGCTGTGGTTGGCCGCACACTTCATCAATGTGAGGTCGGTGCTTGCTACACACGACACTAGAGTGTGTAGCCAACTATAGCCAAACACGATGCCCATAAAATTTCAATGTTTTTAGCGACGAAAAACAAAAATGGGAGAGAGAAGTGGTGATGGGAGGGAGAAGAGTAGCAGAAACGGAAGAGGCAGATATATAGATAGTGGGAGGATGCCGCTAATATGGGAAGTAGAGAGAGAACATGGAAGGGGAAAAAATAAACAAAGCCGGGAACGACGGAGGTAGGGGAAGAAGGGTAAAAGGGTTTAAGGGTAAAATATATAGTTTATGTGGGATATATAAAGTGAGAAATTTGACTAAATGGATGAGGTTTAGATAGAATTAGGGTGTGGAGGGTATGTTTTGAGGTGTGATTAGCTTCACTCTATGATTAAATTAAATTTTTAATTTAATATTAAACGATTTTTACCTAAATACTTTTAAAATTAATATAAGTTTCTAGCTAACGTGAGATACATATTTTGTATTAATAATAATAGTAATGTTTTTTTCATCTAAAGACTTTTAAAATTAACATTTAACTTGATAATAATATTAGAAGTCATTTTGTTAAAAACTTTTAAAATCATAATTAATTTTTAAACAATGTGAGATACTTATTTTATATTTTTATTGGTAATGAAAGTTTAAGTCTTTTATCTAAAGACTTTAAAACCAATACCACATTCTAACCATGTGGTATACATATTTTCTATTAGTAATAATAATAGTAAATAAAAGACTTTTTAACCAACATTCATTTCTAAACAATGTGGATACATATTTTCTATTGGTAATAACAAAAGATGTCTTCATCTAATGACTTTTATAACCAATACTCATTTCTAAATAATATGAGATACATTTCTTTATAACCAGTGTGAGATACATCATCTAAAAACTTTTTAAACCAATATCACTTTATAACCAATGTGAAATATTTCTCTTCTATTGCTAATAATTGTAGACTTTTAAAATCAACATCACTCTCTAACCAATGTGTAATACATATCCTCATTTGGTAATAATAGTAGAAGTCTTTTATTTTAAAAATTTTATAACCAACATCTTCTTCCTAAATAATGTGTGATACATCTCTTCTATTACATTGACGGTAAAAGTAAAAGTTTTTTTTTATCTAAAATTAAAATCAACATCACTTTCTAACCAATGTGAGATATGCATATTCTACTGATAATAATGGTAGAAGTCTTATATTTAAAGACCTTAAAAACAAACATATGATACATCTATTCTATTGGTAATAATAGTATTTTTAAAACCAACGTTAATTTATAGTCAATATGTGATACATCTTTTCTATTGATAATAATATTATAATACTTTGTAACCAATGTGAAATACTTGCATCTATTCTATTTGTAACAAAAAAAGTCTTTAACCTAAAGAATTTTTAAACTAACATTTATTTTTAAACAATGTGAGATACATATCTTTTATTGGTAATAAGAGTAAAAGTATTTACTATAAAACTAACATATTTTTATAAACAATATAAGATACACCTTTTTCATATTCTAATAATGTGATATACTTCTTTTTTATTTCTATTGATAATAAAAATTTAAGACTTGTATCTAAAGACTTTTAAAACAAACATATTTTTCTAAACAAATATCTCTTTCTAACCATGTGGTATACAACTTTTCTATTGGTAATAATAGTATTTTTAAAACCAACATTAATTTCTAACAAATGTAAGATGCATTCTTCTATAGTAATAATAATAGTCTTTTATATAAAAACTTTCGAAATCAACATCTCTTTCTAAAAATGGGATACATCTCTTCTATTGGTTATAACATAAAAATAATAATAGTAGTAGTATTTTATCTTAAATAGTTTTGAAACCAACATCTCTTTGTAAACAATGTGTGATACATCTCTTGTATTGATAATAACATAAAAATTCGTTTATCTATGAATTTTATAACCAATATATGTTTCTAAATAATGTGGATGTCTTTGTAACCAATGTGATATACATTATCTAAAAACATTTTAAACCAATATCACTTTCCTAACTAATGTGAAATATATATTTTTTCTATTAGTATTAAGTCTTTTATTAAAAGACTTTTAATACCTACATTACTCTCTAACCAATGTGTAATACATCTCATCATTTGGTAATAGTAGTAGAAGTTTTTTATCTAAAAAAAATATCTAAAAGCAACATCTCTTTCTATGTAATGGAATATATCTCTTTTCTTCTCTTTTATTAATGATAAAAGTAGAAGTCCTTTTATTTAAATACTTTTAAAATCAACATCACTTTTTAACCAATGTAAGATTTATCTCTTTTATTGGTAATAATAGTAATTTAAAACCAACATCAATTTATAACAAATGTGTGATATATATCTTCTATTGCTAATAATAGTAAGTCTTTTATATAATCTAAAATAATTAAAAATCAACATCATTTTTTAACCAATGTGAGATATACATCTTCTATTGGTAATAATGGTAGAAGTTTTTTATCAAAAAACTTTGAAAACTAACATCACTTTATAGCAAATGTATGATACATCTTTTCAATTAGTAATTAATAATAGTATTTTTAATATAAACATCAATTTCTAACCAATGTGTGATACAAATCTTCTATTAGTAATAATAGTAGAATATTTTGTAACCATATGAGATACATCTCTTGTAAAAGTGAAAGTCTTTAGTCTAAAGACTTTAAAATATAACATTTTCTTTTTAAACAATGTGTTATACATCTCTTTTATTAGTAATAATATAAAATAATTTAAACTCAACATCATTTTCTAACCAATGTAAGATATACATCTTCTATTGGTAATAATGGTAAAAATCTTTTATCATATATATATATATATATATATATATATATATATATATATATATATATATATATATATATATATATATATATATATATATATATATAGTTGTGTCACCTCACCACCTTTGGATAAATCTTCATTCTAAAGCATCCATGTGGAAGCTTTAAAAACTTTTGGTTTTCAAGTGACTTTGAAAATCAACATCACTTTCCAACCAATGTATGATGCATTTCTTCTATTGGTACTTAATAATAGAATTTTTAAAACCAACATCAATTTCTAACAAATGTGAGATACATCTCTTCTATTCTTGAAAAATTAGTATTTTTAGTTAAAGAAATTATGCAACTTGAGGCACAAATTTCTTTACGTGTCATTTGTTTGTTGACGAAGGTAATTGCGCAAATGTGTTCTACTCGGTGAGAGCATCAAAATGATATATTTATTTGTCCAAATCGAGTTTTGGATAATAAGATATCAAGACTTAAAGTATAATACTTGTTAAAACAATTAGTGTTTTTAGTGAGAGAAATTGTGCAACTTGAGGCACGAATTTCTTGACATGTCATTTGTTTGTTGGCGAAGGTAATTGCGCAAATGTGTTCTACTCGGTAAAAGCATCGAAATGATATATTTATTTGTTCAAATCGAGTTTTGGATGAATAAGATATCAAGAGTTAAAGTATAATACTTATTAAAAAAATTAGTGTTTTTAGTGAAAGAAATTGTGCAACTTGAGGCACAAATTTCTTTACGTGTTATTTGTTTGTTAACAAAAGTAATTGTGCAAATGTGTTCTACTCATCAAAAACATCGAAATGATATATTTATTTGTCCAAATCAAGTTTTGGATGAATAAAATATCAAAGCTTAAAGTATGATGTTAAAAGTGAGTCATTAAAAGTAATATCTAACCTTTAAGAGTTTTATCCCACATTGGTTAGAAGTAATGTTAGTTGTAATTTTTTTTAAATATAAGTCTTATACTATTGACAATAGAAGAAGTTATATATACTAATACTAATACCCCTTATCATATTGATTATTATTATGTATTATTATTAGCTAATGATTAGAAAACCAAAAGTATATATATCTTATATTGCTAATAATAGTAAATTTTTTATATAATCTAAAATAATTAAAAATCAACATCATTTTTTAACCAATGTGAGATATATATCTTCTATTGGTAATAATGGTAGAAGTTTTTTTTATCAAAAAACTTTGAAAACCAACATCACTTTATAACAAATGTATGATACATCTTTTCAATTAGTAATTAATAATAATATTTTTAATACAAACATCAATTTCTAACCAATGTGTGATACATCTCTTCTATTGGTAATAATAGTAGAATATTTTGTAACCATGTGAGATACATCTCTTGTAAAAGTGAAAGTCTTTAGTCTAAAGACTTTAAAATCTAATATTTTCTTTTTAAACAATGTGTTATACATCTCTTTTATTGGTAATAATATAAAATAATTTATTTTCTAGTCAATGTGAGATATACATCTTCTATTGGTAATAATGGTAAAAATATTTTATCAAATATATATATATATATTAAAATTGGTGAGGAGCACTATGATTGTGCCACCTCACCACCTTTTTATAAATTTTCATTCTAAAGCATCCATGTGGAAGCTTTAAAAACTTTTGGTTTTCTAGTGACTTTGAAAATCAACATCACTTTCCAACCAATGTATGATGTATGATGCATTTCTTCTATTGGTACTTAATAATTGAATTTTTAAAACCAACATCAATTTCTAACCAATGTGGGATGCATCTCTTCTATTGTTGAAAAATTAGTGTTTTTTGTGAAAGAAATTGTGCAACTTGAGGCACGAATTTCTTTACGTGTCATTTGTTTATTAACGAAGGTAATTACGCAAATGTATTCTACTCTGTGAGATTATCAAAATGATATATTTATTTGTCCAAATCGAGTTTTGGATAATAAGATATCAAGGCTTAAAATATAATAGTTGTTAAAAAAATTAGTGTTTTTAGTGAGAGAAATTGTGCAACTTGAGGCACGAATTTCTTTATGTGTCATTTGTTTGTTGGTAAATGTAATTGCGCAAATGTGTTCTACTCGGTGAGAGCATCGAAATGATATATTTATTTGTCCAAATCGAGTTTTGGATGAATAAGATATCAAGAGTTCAAGTATAATACTTATTAAAAAATTAGTGTTTTTAGTAAAAGAAATTGTGCAACTTGAGGCACAAATTTCTTTACGTGTCATTTGTTTGTAGACAAAAGTAATTGTGCAAATGTGTTCTACTCGACAAGAATATCAAAATGATATATTTATTTGTCCAAATCAAGTTTTGGATGAATAAGATATCAAAACTTAAAGTATGATGTTAAAAGTGAGTCATTAGAAGTAATATCTAACCTTGAAGAGTCTTATCTCACATTGGTTAGGAATAATGCTAGTTTTAACAGTTTTTAAATATAAGTCTTCTACAATTGACAATAGAAGAAGTTATATATATGCTAATACTAACACCCCTTATCATATTGATTATTATTATGTATTATTATTAGCTAATGGCTAGAAAACCAAAAGTTTTTAAAACTTCCACATGGATGCTTTAGAATGAAGATTTATCTAAAGGTGGTGAGGTGGCACAACCATAGTGCTCCTCACCAACTTTAAATATAAATATAAATAAATAAATAAATAAATATATATAAGCTTATATTGGCAAAAATAAGAATGTTTTGTCCATGCCATAAGTTACATAAACTAAAACTAGCATATATTTCATTGTGCAATATATTACAAAAAATATATTGACATTCATATAATCTTACCTTTTATTTAAGTAATAACTTTTCATGTTAACATTAAGTGTAATTTTACATAAAAGCATTACAAAAGTTGTATTCTATTTGAAAGATAAGTGAAGTAAAAATAATTTGAAAAATATTTGTTGTAACATTTAAATTCCCACTTTTTAAAGCAACCACACTATTTTCTCATTTATGGGTAGTTTGATAGCTAGAATTCAAGGGTCGTTAATTTTGATAGCTAGACAATAATAAATATTATTATTAATAACACGAAGATTAATAATACCACCCTCATCTTGGTATTAATAACAAGGAAATTAAGCCCCTTATATATCCAAGTAGCTCACATTAATAATCTCGATAGCAAGTGGCTTAGGAGGGTGTTAAATCACGTAATCTCATAATTGTTTCATTCAAGATGAAAAATTCACCACAACTATATTCGAATAGAGTAATGATAGAGCTACTCAATGAGCACTTAAATTTATACACCAAATGATGTGGTTTCCAATGTGTCATCTTATTTGACATTTTATGGGCTCCACTATAAGTTAAAAAGTTATGTTAATAATATGACACATAAGATGCCACATCATTTGGTACCCAAAATTGAGTGCTATTAGAGTGATCCTAGCATTACCCATTGGAATATAGCCACCTCCTTCTCTTGTCAAAAGATATCACCTCCTTCTGAATAAATAGTTCATTATATTATTTTAGGTTGTGTCGCTTTAAAAGATCATTTTTTAAAATCTATGTCAACAATCTTTATAATATGTCAACATTATCCTCCATATTTGACATTAACTATTAATATATTGATTATGTTAAAGCGTTAGGCACTACTTGACTCGACTCCTACGCAATTGATCAAGATGACCCATGATGCCGAGATGCAGCGCGGTCATTTTAATACCCTAGTTTGGATAAAAAGATGAAAAAATGTTAAAATATCAAAAAATGAATATTTATTTTAGCGCCAAAATAAGTCTCAAATGCGAAGCTAGAGATCCATTAAAGTATTGTTTGCTAACGTTTCTTTTTTTTTTTCTTCGTCTTGTTTCACTTTGTTACTAGTTATTTTTTGATATTGAATTAAAAACAAAAACACATTCAGTAACTGTTTCTCAGGCTCTTCCGCGAGCTCTTTGGTGAAAGCCACTCCATTTATTGATAACCTACTATTCTGTTAACTTGACTTTTTTTAGTCAAACCGAGTGTTATATAAATGAAAATTTGATCCACATTTTCCCCTCAAAGTTACAGAACACGTAGTACTAAACAGTACTACAATTAGCACACGTTTTATGACTTTGATAAATAAAAAAATTGTATGTTTAATGTTTCATTTATAATTAATTATTTAATACTCCCCCGTTCCGGATAAATAGTCAATTATTTCATTTTTTTATAGATATTTTACTTAAAAAGTTCTCTTTTAAAAATTAAATAATAAAATGTTATTTGTTTTAAAAGTTATGACTTTTAAACGGAGATTCTCTTCCCGGAAAGAGTGAGTACCATTTAATGACGGTTCCAACGATTGTTGTGTACTAAAGATCATTACTTATAGAACATAAAATTTCTGCCAATAAAATTGACCTTTACAATTTACTTGTGTGTGTGTATATATATAGTCATGGTGTTAACTTTTCATTCATTCGAAGTACATATAAACTTCAATCCAAGTATCCAACCCACAACTAAGAGCAAATATTATTTTTGGCCAACATAACCTATTGCATTGCCCGTAGATGCAACGACTAAATAAAAGAGGACACGTTTGCACATATACATGACGGAATTTCATCGCCAACCAGTTCAATATACGCGTAAACAGCATCGGTGGCCTGGGCGCATATCTTCAAACACTAAGGTATTTTTGAAAGAGATCAAATGGGATTTATTCTAGGCTTTACAATAAAGTTTGGACTGTATCTTTGATACTAGAAAGACCATTAGTCAGAGACAGCTTAATTATGTCATTATGTGTTTCTTGCTGTGCTCTTACTACTAGTACATAAAATCTTGCTTAGAATCGTACAAGGGATGATCATTCTACACATTGAACAAAAGACAACAGAATATTACGATAACCGACCATATCATATGCATACTCAGCTTCTATTGGCTGTCGTCTGAGTCTAATGATCATTCTCCTCAAATTTCACAAGAATATATATCAGTAATTTGAAATAAAACACGAAAGATCTCTAAATAATCTACGTTTCATCACGACCAACCTAGCTAGTTCTTTCTTAGACAACTTTCAACTGAAAATCTAGCTACCGGAAAAATTGCTACAAATGTTTTCTGCTGGTTAAAGAACTCTCTCTCCCCTTTCTTCATAGCTAGCCAGCAGATTACAAGTCGTAATTGTGATTATATTATGTTATTTAACATTACATTATATCATGCATGCATCGCATCTTCAATTATCATATTTGCTCATATGCATGAATGTAGAGACTCATCTATATTTATATCCTGCCCTTTCTGCTCTCAGAGTACGGCAAAAGAAAGAAGCACATGCAGACCACCTTCAAATTAACGAGTAGCATTATCTGTCCATTTCTTAGTATATAAGTATACATTACTGCGAGCGATTTCTCTTTCATTTTTCTCCTTAACAAGCTAGCTAGTCGAAAAGATCTCATATATCTTTTATGAAAGTTCATGCATGCTTCCTAAGGAATAAATTAAACTGCAGAACACACACACACATATCTATATTTATATAGATCTTTATGCTAAAGTTACCAACCAAACCATTCCATAACTTAAAGAAAACATCACTATCTATTTGGCATAAAGCGGAACTGGTTGCACCTTTTCCAAATACAAAAATCCTTGTTTCCCCTTCTGTTAATTAAAGTTTCAATTAATTAGCATGCAGCTGCTCATACCATAAGAAGAAGTTTTCTATTGACGAAATGGGAAAGGAATCTAGAAACTAGGTCATGACTAAGGCTGAATTTTTTCAAGGCATTTCTTAGTTAACATCTAAGACATCAGCTGTTGTTGCATCTAAAAATTGAATATTAAAACCTTTGCATAGTGACATGTACCGGTTGTTGCTTTCTTAATTTCTTTGTACTATAAGGATATATTCCTAGGTTGTGTAATCAAAGGGGTATCAATTAATCTTCAATCATCCTTTGGTTAGTGTATGTCTCTTTAGAATAAAAGGGCTAACATGAGTTTAATTTATTGCTTTTTATTCGCTTAAAGTTGAAATAGACTAAATATCACAAGATGCCCACCCAATGTTTTTGGCCTAACTATCATACACTAATCCAGATTTAGCTTCTACTCCCTCCGTTTCAGGCAAAAAATCTACTATTCTATTTTGAGATGCTTCACTTAAATAGTCAACTTAAAAAACTTAAGGAATAAAAATGTCATTTTATTACCAATGAACTACTAAAAGTGTCATTTAAAAAAAAAATTGATTTTCAAACGGGACTCTTTCCCCCCGAAAGGAGGGAGTATATTATATATTAATAGGGTGATTCTGTTGATGACATATATAGGTTTGATGTAAACCCTAATTTTTTTCTGCAATAAATCAAATTAAGATTGCTCACTAGAGCAAAATTGTACGGGCATATATATAATTTAGTTAATAGTGAACTTCTACGTACCTTAAGCAAATTCTTTATCATGCCTAGAATTCTAATTCAACCTTACACAGATTTATGATTTTAATACACATTTAACTGTTCAAACATTTGTATTCTTTGTAGATCAGTTTAAAATAACCAAAAATGAGGGAAAACACTTCAGAAAACTACAAGAGCAATTTTGATTAAACATCCTTATTTAATTTGCATATATCTTGCTTGGTGTTAAGTGTTAACATACTTCTTTTGTGTGTGTGTGAGGAAGAACAAGAAGCTAAATGGAGGATGACTGTAATGCCTTCAAGAAACAAAAATAAAGATTGGAAATCATTTTTGCAATTAACATGTCCATCTAAACACAAACAAAATGTTAATTAAATCCTGCAAAACATGCGGATAACCGGGAGAAAAGTCTTCATGGAGTTCTTAACCCACCACTAAAAAGTTCTTAATTTAAACTTAAAAGGCAAAAATTACTCCAAAGTAGTGCACAGCAATACAAATTAATCCCAAACCCACATGCAACACACACAGTACATTTTAAAAATGAGAGACAATGATCAAATAATTCTGCATTGGATTCATAAATATAGCCCCATATTGCTCAACTCTTCAAACTTAACCCCTCTTGCTTATTTAATTGTACAATAGCAGAATCGAAACAACATTGTTAATGCAAATCTCTGTGTGTGTGTGTGAGGGGGATGGAATTATTGTGTAGGTTTAGGGTAAGGAAAGAAATGCGTACCGAGAGTGAAATCATTTAGGGTAACTAGCTAGAAGAAAAGGGAAGCTGCTGTACGTGGTGATATTGAGATTAGGTTGAAGCTCTAAGCCACCAGTTGAGGTCTCACCTTCACCTGTCATAATTCCCATATTGTAAAGATTATTATGATCAGCAGCTGGACCTTGATCATAAAGAATACCCTTAAATACATGCCCTCCTATATTCACTGATGTTTGATATGCATACTGATCCACTGCATTGTCGTCGGACGAGCTCACCCGGAGGCATCGGAATGTTGCCGGACAGCTCACTTCTGCAGGCAAATTCCCTTCCCTTAACCCTAACAATCAAAATTCAGAACAGTTTTACTTTTTCAAGAAAATCAATTGCATAATAATACTATCAAAAACTCACTCTCAAAGTGGGTATCCGTATTTTTTTTTTTTTTTGGATTTGCGACATTTCTCGAATGTGATTTATTATTGATACAGAAAATGGTGAAGGTAAAGAGGAAAGCTGGAGTAGCTAGGGTTTTTGAGGGTTACTGTAGATATGTGTATGTGTGTGTGTGTATTCAAGTTTCATCCAAAGAAAAATGATTTGGTTATGATACATACTAATCAATCTACATATATAGTTACAAGCTTCAATATTTCTCTCTTTAAGTACTCTTAAGTGAGTGTGTGTAGGAGAGGAGAGGAGAGGAGAGATCTAGCGTGGATCTGAAAAGGGTGGGTGTACTTGTACCTGAAGGTGCAGAAGAGTGGTATCGAAATCTTTTGCAAGGGTTTGAAAGGTGCTGTTGATGAGGAATAGTAGTAGTTGAAACGGAGGACAGGAGGTGCTGTTGATGTTGATGATGATGATGACCGGTCAAGAGGAGGTCATGTGGCTGGGGATGGGGTCGTACCCGGTCCCTAGTAGAGACAGGAACCCAAGTGCTCTTAATGTGGGTTTGACACTCGAACCCTCGGCTCTTACAACAAGTCCTGCATCTGTAGTAGAAACAGTCCTTCTTTGCTTGGTTTCCGCAGTCTTGGCACCTCATCATCACTCTCCCTACCCACCACCGCCGCCCTCCTCACCCAATAATCACCGCCACCACTCTCCTCCTCCTTTCCTTCTCTCTTTCATCATCTCATAAGGTGGGTCGGCTGCACTGTGGTGGTGGGGGCGAGGGGGTGGTGTTTAATGTTGCTTCTTTTGGTTGCCCAATTTGGGACTGTCTAGTGTCTACTAACAGTGTATGTGTATGCTTGCTTTCTTGATGAATGCTGATTACTGTTCAACTGTGGTGGTCTTTGAATTTTCCTCCTTCTGCTTCTTTTACTTTCTTGAGGAGCGTGACCTATATGGCTATATATTTGTGAGCTTCAATCTTTTTGTATCCTATAATTAATCGCACCTACCCATTTGTTTCTTTCATTAATTTGAACTAATAATTTCAAATAATACTCCATCTATCATAAAATAATTATCTTGATTTAAATTTTCTTTTTGAATACGAAAATATACATTTTTATTTTTTTTATCATTACTATTTCATTCTACTTTAATTATGAGTTATGTATAAATTTTTTAAAAAATACACATCAAACCAATATTAATAATCAAGTCAATTATTTTTTTTAATTCATTTATCGAGTCAAACAAAACAATAATTTTAAGACGGAATAAATATTATGTACTTTTCTAACAATAAACATACATATGCATTCTTGAAATTGTTCCAAATAAATAATTAGAACAAAAAACTAGGCTTCATTCTCCCCATGTAATTCCTTTCATGTCAAATTACAACAAATAGCCAACCCCATAAAGCAAGTCCCCATTCTGTACGGACATGTACCATTTCTTGTGGCATCAATAATTGTAGTAACATCCTTGTTATACGAGACCATAAAAACAGCCCCATCAATGCTCTTTCTCCTGGTGGCTATGTTTTTCTCTCAAACCATATGCATTTTCCTTATCCGTAACTTTTCTCTCATAACCATTTTTCTCCCCCACCCCCTCCTCCTCCCCCATTTAAATCTACTTCTACTAATCTTTTTCAGCTAGCCACGTGTCATTCTTTGAAATTTTCTGGAGAGTACTAAGAGCATTTAAGATGAAATCTCCGGGGAGGAGTTCGGATCCTTTATTCCAAAAGTGTATTCCATCTTCTATTCCAATGTCAGATCCACCATTAACTTGTCAATTAGTAAATTAACAAAATTAATTGTTTAAAAATTTCTCCCTCACAAAAACCTAAGATAAACAGTTGACAGGAGAGTGGTAAGTGTTTTATGGAGGCTAGTATTTTTGAGTGTTTGACTTTCAAAAGTTTTTTTGTGTTTAAAATTATTTTGGTAAGGTCATATTTGACAATTTTATACTCCAGTATTCATCATTACTGATATTTAATATTCCAATCGTTCAAGTAAAGAGTACTCATTTGAAAGTTAAATTTTTTAAGAAAAAATAATGTTTTTAATAATTCATTAGTAATAAAATGATATTTTTGTGCCTTAATTTTTAAAATTTGACTCTTTAAGTAAAACATCAAAAAATGAAATAATGGACTATTTATCCAAAATAGAGGGAGTAATAATTATAAAAAAAATAGTTATCTTTTTACGTCTTTTACTGAATATTTGTTGTTGGCTTCATCTTTGAATTTTGTTTTTGTTTTTTAGTAAATCTAAATTTTGGTACGAGATTAGTTGAAAATTCTAATATATACTTTGGGTAGTATAAGTCAAGAGTAATATTTTGGGAAAAATATCAAAAAGTCTCATTAACAAAATCTCATATCCAAAAAGTCTCAAAAATTATTTTTCTATCTAAAAAGTACCATAATTAAACTCTTAATACTAAAAAAGTTCAAAACTTAACACTTATTCTAACATCGTTAGAGTATAACTATATAAGATTTTATTTGAAAGGAAACTTATTTTTAACTTCAATGATTTTAATGAATCAATATTTTAGATAAAATAATAATAATAATAATCATAAAAATTAATAATAATAATAATAAAACAGCAAATAACTTACTATAATAATAACAGTAATATTTAAAAAATTGATATTAATATTATTATTGTTCTTAATAATATTTTTATTATTAATAAATAAATAATACTATTATCATACTATGACTACTAATTGTGAGGTTCCCGGGGTGCGACCCGCGCCCCGCGCGCCCTTGGATAAGGGTGCGCGTACGTGCGGATGCGGGACACCACTGCTCTCGTTCCACCCTCCCTTGTTTAGGGGAAGACGAAATCAAAAGTGCGAGAGGAGTGCTGTCTATATTAGCACGTTGGAATGTGCCTCGGTTGCCTTGAGTGGATTTTATATCCAAAATGGGAACTAATGGTTTCCTCATGTCAAGTTATCCCTTATTTCGGGGATAACAAGATATGAGAATGCATTACCCTTCCATTCCCATTCTCCCATTTTATCTTTCAGGGGAAAATAGAGAAGTGCAAGAAAGGATATTGCGACGCCCCCACTTATGGATTTATTGAAAATAGCCTTATGGCCCAGTCAGATCACTATGGGAGCTATGAGTTTCCCGCATCAAGTTATCCCTTGTTTAGGGGATACCAGGATATGGGAATACATCACCCCTCCATTCTCGTATCTCCCTTTTTAGGGGAGAACATGAAAGTGTAAAGAGGGAATGTTGCGAGGCCCAACTGGATCTGAAAGTTTTAGAGTTGCCACCTTTATTTTAAGGCAAAAATAAAGGAAAACCGAAAAGAAAACCGAGATTTTAGAAAAGCGGGTTCGGAGGCTAAGTTACGAGTTGGGAAGGTGCACCCAACTAGGCACCCAACTCGCCTCTTTCGGTCTCAAAACGTTTTTGGCTGAAATATGCCCATTGTTATATTTATCTAGCAAATAAATAAGGTCTTATTTTGACAAGGGAAATTTAAACAGATACATTCGTGGCTACATTATTTACGGACTCGCATTGCCTCCTTCCAATAATTACGACACATTTAAGAATATTTGGCCATTATAACGGCTCTTTTACATAATATTTCCTAATCTAATCCAAAGCGGCTTATATTGGCTACATTGGCTACATTGGATTTTAAATAACAACTTTTGAAAAATAAATAAAAGACAAAAAATACAAATGAAATAAAATACGCTCTTAAAGGTATTACCTTTTAGAGCGGCGGTGTCTCGCTTCGTGGAGAGGGAGTCTTTTGTTTTGAATTGAACTGGGCGGGATGACCGCTTGATTTTTTGAAGTTTGGGCTTATCAACTCTCGGGCAGTGACAACTTTATTTGGGTAGGTTTTGGCCTTTCTAGTTGGGCGGAACCTACACTTAGTTTTTGACTTTTTTAGCTCGTTACTCGGGCAGAGTAACGACTTATTTTGGGATTTTTGGAATGGGGATGTGAGGTGGATACCTAACAACTAGGCTAGGGATCACTTATAATGATTTAGCTATCTCGCAACTCGAAGGAAAGTGCGATCTTTGAGGCGGGACCCAATCTTGATTTCTCAGTTCATGCAAGCTTTTACCATCGGAGAGAGACGCAACTTGCATGTGACGCGGCACCATGGGCTTGTTTACGGCACCAAGCTTCATTTGAAGTTTGAAAATTTGTCACTAATTTAATACCATAATTTCATAAAGTGTAAATGTTCGCATTTTTGACTCTAACTTGACATTAATGTTAAGTTTTATAGATTGATATTTTATGTGTTACATCGTTGTGAAATGTATGTCTACACTAATATTAATACCATAATTTCATAAAGTGTAAAGGTTAAATTTTTAAATCTAAGTATGAAAATATTAATATTAGATTTTATAGATTGAATGGTTGTTTTGAGATCGTTGTGAAATGTATTTTATTAAATAGACTTTTGGTATTTAATACTAATAATGATAATGAAGATAATAATATTACTATTATATTAATAGTATTATAATAATAATAATAATAATAATAATATTCAATATAATTTTTATCATCATTGTCATAAATGAAAAGAAAAAAATCGTACAAATAAAAACTTTTAACATAACGGCGTTCGTAGATATGTTAAGTTTTAGACTTTTTGTATTAAGGTTATGATTTGGGACTTTTTGGATACAAGAATTATTTTAAAGATTTTTTGGATATGAGAATTTTTTGGTGGGGTTTTTTAGTATTTTCCCTAATATTTTTTGTATAGCATCTATGTAAATTTTACTTTACACAAACTGCTTAAAAATACCTTGTTTGATATATATGAAATTTCTTGAAAATGCAAACTACATCTTTTTATAGACATATATTTGGATTTTTATATTAAGTTGTAGTATCAGTTTTAATTTCAAGACGTTTGATTGTTTGATATGAGAATTTAACTTTAAGGAATTACCATAAAGTTATAAGTAAAGGGCTATTCGTATGATGTATGATATACTTAATTGAGTTTTAATTCATGATGCTCCATGATACTCCGTATAATAATAGTGTTTAAAAAGCGTTTGTATAAATTTAAATAATTAGACATGCAAAAGACATAAAAATTAAATTCATGATTCAACATACTATTTGCTTAAATCAATAAAACAATACTCTGTATGTTTCATAATTAATTTTGAGCCTGAAGTAGATTAACATATTTAAAGTTGAAAATTTTGATTTTTAGAAAATTACTTTCACTGAAGTCATTATTTAGAAAATAACTTTTTAAATCAATACGCAATGAAATGTTAGAACATCATCGATACTAATGTGAATGAGAAAGAAATTAGACATTACCTATGATTTACACCATTTTTGAAGGAAAAAAAACCTCTCTAATTAATGTAAATATGGATGATAAGTATAGATATGATGTATCAATCATATTCGTTCACATTGTAGATATCAATGTTAATTTTTAACGTTCTACTTGAGGGTTCATTTTTTAAAAACTATTTCTATTAGTTGTTTTATTTTCTTTAATTTTTTTATCAAATTTTATTTTAGTAGTAAAATACATATCAAATAAGATCAAATCTACAGTTATATTTAAAAAATTATTTTAATTAAATGTGAAATGAAGAAAGAAAAATTAATGAAAAATCAAATCCGCATTAGCATCTTAGATGGGAATTAAGATAGTTTTTGAGTAGTTTTGAAGGGTAAAGTGGGTAAGACTATTAATAAATAGTGGTAGTTGTACGATTTGGAATGGGGTCTTAGTCTTATATAATAGTGTAGCTACAAAAGCGGATAGACCTAATAATTGAGTGGTGAGATCGCAAGGCATATCGTGTTGTAATGATTTATATTTGCAAAAAGAAAAAAACTCCATACTTCGTCGTACCTCTTATTTCTACTTTAATTTCAATTTACACACATTACTTCTGCTTTATTGGCATTGCATTTTTTGGAAGCTTTTTCTCCTCTTTCGGTGGCGACTTAAACATATCCCATTCCCAGTCAGTGTGGGTTTCTGTGTTTCATGTCTTTATCAAACACTTATTTATATTAATAATTAAGTAAATAATATTATGAGTCCAAGTTAATGAATTTTATTATTAGAGTCGTTTGATAATTAAGAATATACATGCCATTAATAATTATAACATATCATATTTGATTTAACGATATTAATAATAAAACTTATATATAATAATACCACAAGTTTAGGCTCGATCGTAATGTGGTACCTCTAAAAATTATCGTTGTCATTAAACTTATATTTAATGATAATTAAGTTATTGATATTATTATGAATTTTATTATTAGAGTCGTTTGATAATTTAGAATATGTTTGTCATTAATAATTATAATATATCATATTTGATTTAACGACACTAATAATAAAGCTTATATATAATAATACCACAAATTTAGGCTCGATTACCTCTAAAAATTATCGATGTGAATTAGTGAACCTTGAGATAAAACCTACTATATTTTTAGGTTCGACCTAACGTTGATTTTCACTATTATACTTGGGTTTGGTTGTTACTTTAACCACTCTACTCCATTTCTTTCATGTCTGTTTTCTTACACAAGTCTCTCTTTCTATTTTTGCCTCAAATGTTGACTATCGTGCATGCATGCCATATTTCAATCATGTAACATGGCAATGTTAGTCTCAATTAGCATTTGTGCCACAAATAGAAAGAGAACTTCACTAGTGGTAGAAATGAAAGTCAAAATGTTGAGTGGTTTAAGTGATATTTGAACCTAACTAAAATTGTCGAAAACAATGCTAAGTTATTCACGTTCTTCTTAAATGTTCCCTTATGCTTATGCGCATGCATGCTAGCTTAATTCTTATTTTAGTTTACACAAACAAATTTTAATTTAAAACATTCATAAAAAAAATGTTAAATTCCAACTTTATGATCTTGTAAAGATATGAAAACTTTCACTCATTTTTGTTGAATGCAAAAATGAGCTGCATTTTCAATTTTCAAAATCTATTTAACTACTTTTAAGATGGATAATTAACATTTTTTAATGGAACCTTCATTTAAATAACAATAAAAGTATAATAATATCACGCTTTATAATTACTACAAAGAAAGATACTCCCTCCGTTCCGGGTAAAGAGTCAACTATTCTAATTTGAGATGCTTCACTTAAAGAGTCAATTGTTAAAAATTAAGACATAAAAGTGTCATTTTATTATTAATGAATTACAGAAAGTGTTATTTTCTTAAAAAGTTTGACTTTCTAACGGAGACTTTTTTGCTAATAACGAAGGGAGCATATAATTTCAGGGCCGGACCAAGGGGGAAGATGAGAAAACAAGGGCTTTAGGCCTCCCAAAAAAATAGGCCTATTTTTTTTTACTACTAATATATTATATAAATATTAGGTGACTATTAGTTTTTCATCTTAAATTAATAACTTTTTTTCTTTAGTCTTGATTTTTAGTCATTTAATGTAGTTTTATCAATTTTTTGAAATTATTTTATTTATTTATTTTAACTTATAGAAATATCAACTTTGAATCATGTTATTCGAAACCAAAAAAAGAAGAAAAAAGTTGAAGCTTTAACTGAATCACAAAAAAGAGCAATCGAATTTTTTTTCATTACAAATAAGAAAGTTGAAAATACAAGTAATTGCTCGTTGAATGAACAAATTTATAGTATAGACATGAATGAATATAAAAATAGAGAAGAAATACTCCACAACTAAAAATATATCAATGGATAAATATTGATACAAGTTTGAGAGATTTATTAGTAGAAAAAAATCCTTTTAGAGTTTCTAATTAGATATTCCTAAGGATGAATTTTCAAAACACTTTTCTTTATCACTTTACATTTAAAACTTGACCAACGGTGAAAAACTTGATAGAAAATCGTTGATTAATTCCCAAAATTTGGATACAATATTTTATTTTTGTTACAAATTATCTCTAAGTCTTCCTAGTGATTTTGGATCCCAACAAAACAAGAAAGATAAACTTTAAATAAGAATATACTAATTTTATACAAAATAAATTATTATTTACTTTAAAAAAAACTTTAGTTTAGATTTCACCTAAGGTATCCAAAAGTGTTGGGTCGGCCTGTATAATTTCACATCAAACTTTCATTAAAAGAAAAACGATCGAGCTACCTTGGAAAAGTGGGGTGGGGTTGTGTTATGTGTTGGTGGATGGTGATTAGTAGAGTGCAAATGAGGAGGCAGAATCGCAACCGCTGGTTTGTTTATTTTCCAAGTTATCTCCAACAGTTGGAGTGCTGAACTCCAGTTCTCCAATTTTAAGTGTTCTGCTCTACGTTACCTTCCATTCGTACAGTATGATTGTAATTTGTAAGAATATGTCTCTTCTCACAGTTGCAATTCCTGGAACACCTACTATTTTAGTCTATTAGTATTAGCCATTAGGGGCAAGGGCTATATATATATATATATATATATATATATATATATATATAGACATGTGGTAAATGAACGGATATGGACGATATTCATATGAATATGAACTTAAATGGGTGGACAAGTAAGTGTAAATTTAATAACATGAATATAAATGAACGGATAACAAGTAGGCATGGGAGCCCATGGGCATCCATTTACTTATTAACAAAAAATCATCAATTAAATACAAAAAAATCAATTTTTTTAAAAAAATAACTCAAAAATTACAAAAACT
Source organism: Codonopsis lanceolata (assembly GCA_013146195.2). Lineage (NCBI taxonomy): Eukaryota > Viridiplantae > Streptophyta > Magnoliopsida > Asterales > Campanulaceae > Codonopsis > Codonopsis lanceolata. The sequence continues at coordinate 53,001,740 of CM028380.1, forward strand.
CATTATTCTTTGAGATCACCGATAGTTCATTAAAAATAAATAATAATGAAAAATTATATTCTTTCAATTAGAGCTTATGTACCAAGTTCCATGTGATTGTGGAAGAAAATGACAATGAAATTCACATATATATTTAAAATAAATAGAATAATACTATTGAAATGTGAGCATAATATATTTAGGGGTATACTTAATACAGCACCTATAAAATATTTAATACAACACTTTTTGTTGTAAAAATACTATATTACCCTTAACAAAAAAAATTTTTTTAGACATTGGGATTGGATTGGGAGCAGTCCTAAACCCAAAAACAAAAAAAAAATTTAGGTATTGGGACTGGTTTGGCAGCAGTCCCAAACCAATTTTTTTTTTTTTTTTTGCATTAGGACTGGTTTCGGAGCAGTCCCAAACAAAGAAATTATTTTTTTTGGACTTTTGGACTGGTTTCGGAGCAGTCAAATTTTTTTTTTTTGGACTTTTGGACTGGTTTCAGATCAGTCCCAAACAAAGAAAAAAATTACTTTTTTTTTTCATTTACTCATAAAATGGTAAAGGGCAATTTGGTCTATTTTTTTAAAAAGTGTTGTATTAAGTATTTTATAGGTGTTGTATTAAGTATCCCTGTATATTTATTATCTATTCTTGTTTATTTGTAATTATTAGTTAGTGGTAATTACCTTGAATAGTTATTTCCTCATTATGTTACATTACTTGTAAATGTTTCTTGTATCATACTTCAAGTGTAACCCTAATTGTAATTTTCCCTATAAATAGGTGATTCAATCAATGAAAATACTATGCCGTTAATTCCTAAACTTTATTAGTTTCTACATGATATTAGAGCTTTGCTCCTAAATCTTCATCTTCTTTTTCTAGCCGCCGCCCTAACCACTCTTCACCATGTCTACCGAAATTACTCCCTCACCATTAAAAACCCCCTTGATCCCACACAAACCTTCAACCTCATTAACATCTCTCACCATAACATCACCAAACTCACCTCCACCAACTACATAGCTTGGAAACTCCAAGTTCAGGTCACCCTCATTAGCTATGACCTCTACAAGTTTGTAGACTGCTCACACCCATGTCCGTCTCCCACTGTCCTAGCCAAGGATGCTCAATCATCCAAGGACGTTTCCTCTCTGCTCCTATGATTCTTATGATCTAATAGGACGCCACTACTCGTGAAGCATGGGAAACTCGGGACTCACACCTATGCTCGTCCGACTTGCGGCCACATCAAGCAGATTAAAGACTACCTCAAACGAGCATCCAAGGGCACTCAGTCGGTCTCCAACTACATGCAGTCTGTCAAAAGTTGGGCAGATGAACTTGCAGCTCTGGGCAAACCACTTGACCATGAGGACCTCATTGAGATCATCCTCGGTGGACTGGATGATGACTACCGGCACATCGTGGATATGGTTGAAGGCCGGGACACACCCATATCTTTCATTGAGCTTCATGAAAAACTCATCAATCAGGGAGATCGTAGTGTGGTGTTGGTTTGCTCTTATTGTTCGAAGATAGGGCACACGGAGGATAGATGCGGGAGTAAGAATGAAGCACCGATGGAGTGCTACTATTGTGGAGCTTCGGGACACATGAAGAAGAATTGTCCTAAATTGAAGAACAACCAGTCGGGAGGTTCGAGTCAGCCTACAGTTGGGATGAAGAGGGATAGCGATGGTAAAACGAAGGTGCAGGGTCGCGTATTTGCTCTAGATCAGAGGGGAGTGCCTGAGTCTACGGCAGTTATTGGAGGTACCATTTCTATCTTCGGTAGTGAGGCTCGTGCACTTATAGATCCAGGATCATCGCATTCGTATGTTGCATCACATTTTGTTGACAAACTGTGTGTTATGCCTTAGTCTTTGCCTTACGTGCTTGAAGTATCTACCCCGCTTGGGGAATGTTTGTTGGCTTCAGAAATTTATAAAGCATGTGATGTACTTGTGGATGAACATGTTTTGCATGTGGATTTGGTGGTGTTGCCACTTCGTGATTTCGATATGATACTTGGCATGGATTGGTTGTGTACATATCATGCATTGGTTGATTGCCATAGTAAGAGGGTTACTTTTGCTTTACCTGGCATTCCTAAATTTGTATTCTTGGGAGATAATGCATCTAGTGGTTTGTGCATCATTTCTGCTCTTAAGGCTAGGAAATTATTGTCGCGTGGTTGCACGGGGTATCTTGCATGTGTAGTTAATAAACAGGTTTCTACTTCCAATCTTGAAGATGTGCCAGTTGTGTGTGAGTTTCCGGATGTTTTCTCTAAGGATTTTGGGATGCCTCCGGATAGAGAAATTGAATTTTGCATCGAGTTGTTACCGGGGATTACACCGATATCAAAGGCGCCGTATAGGATGGCACCTATGGAGTTGAAGGAGTTGAAGGTTCAATTGCAAGAGCTTCTTGACATTGGTTTTAATAAGCCAAGTGTATCGGCTTGGGGTGCGCCGGTATTGTTTGTGAGGAAGAAATATGGAAGTCTTAGGTTGTGCATTGATTACCGGGAGTTGAACAAAGCAAGGATCAAGAACAAGTATCTGTTGCCACATATAGATGACTTGTTTGATAAATTGCAAGGATCGGTGGTTTACGCACGAGGTATGGGTACTATGAACTTTTGGTGATGCCATTTGGGTTGACTAATGCACCGGCGGTATTTATGGATTTGATGAACCGGGTGTTCCATAATTTTCTTGATTGCTTCGTGGTGGTTTTCATAGATGATATTCTTGTCTATTCTAAGTCTCGGGAGGAGCATGCACAACATTTGAGGATGGTCTTGTCGATTCTTCGGGAGAGGCAACTCTACGCTAAGTTTAGTAAGTGTGCTTTTTGGCTAGAGGAGGTTTCATTTTTGGGGCACGTTGTGTCTAGTGCCAGGATAGTGGTGGATCCTTCTAAGGTTGAGGCAGTGAAGAATTGGAGGAGACCGACCACAGTTACGGAAGTTAGGAGCTTCTTGGGTCTAGCCGGTTATTATCGGAGATTTATTGAGGGATTTTCAAAGATTGTCACACCGATGGCGAATTTGACTCAAAAGAAGACAACATTTGTTTGGAGTGATAAGTGTGAAGAAAGTTTCCAAGAGTTGAAGAAGAGGTTGACTACAACACCAGTTTTAGCGTTGCCTAGTGGAGGTGATAATTTTGTGGTTTATAGTGATGCATCGAAAGAGGGATTGGGTTGTGTTCTTATGCAGAATGGAAAGGTGATTGCTTATACTTCAAGGAAGTTATCTCCGTATGAGATGAATTATCCCACGCATGATCTTGAACTAGTGGCGATCATATTTGCTTTGCACAAATGGAAGCATTATTTGTATGGGTCGAAATTTGAGATTTTCACGGATCACAAGAGTTTGAAATATCTGTTCTCACAGAAAGAATTGAATATGAGACATCGGAGATGGGTGGAAAAATTGAAGGACCATGATTGCACCATACTTTATCATCCGGGGAAGGCGAACGTGGTTACCGATGCTTTGAGTAGAAAAGTTCACTTGTCATGTTTGATGATGCGAGAATGGAAAATGTTGGAGGATGTTCGTGATTGGAATCCTAGTGAGGCTAATCATAGAGTACTATTTGCTAGTGTGCGGGCTATTCCAGTTTTATTGGAGAGGATTAAGGAGACTTAAAGGAAGGATCCGGGTTGGTGAAGATTATTGATGGTTTGAGCAAGAATGAGATGCCGGAGTTCGCGATGAACCAAGATGGGATTTTGACTTTCAAGGGTAGAGTTTGTGTTCCTTCAGTTGAGGACGTGAAGCGACTTGTGTTGGATGAAGCTCACAAGGCAAAATATACTATCCATCCGGGGAGTACAAAGATGTATAGAGATTTGAAGAAGCAATTTTGGTGGAATGTCATGAAGCGACAAATAACAGATTATGTGTCGAGGTGCCTAACTTGTTAACAGGTGAAGGCGGAACACCAAAGACCCGCGGGATTGTTGCAGCCGTTGGATATTCCAGAGTGGAAGTGGGAGCACGTTACGATGGATTTTGTTTCGTGGTTTCCTCGTACTCGTAGAGGATTTGATGCCGTTTGGGTTGTTGTTGATCGGCTAACGAAATCGGCTCATTTTATACCGATTGCTATGACTTATTCCTTGAGTCAGTTAGTGGCATTGTATGTGCATGAGATTGTTAGATTGCACGGGGTTCCAGTTAGTATTGTTTCAGACCGGGATCCGAGATTTACATCGAGATTTTGGCAAGCTTTGCAAGAAGCTATGGGGACTAAGTTGAATTTTAGTACAACTTTTCACCCTCAGACAGACGGACAGTCCGAGAGAACGATACAAATACTTGAGGATATGTTGCGGGTTTGTACGGTGGATTTTAAGGGGAGTTGGGATTCACACCTTCCATTGGCGGAGTTTGCGTACAACAATAGTTACCAATTGAGCATCGGGATGGCACCGTATGAGGCACTTTATGGACGGAAGTGTAGATCTCCTATTTGTTGGGATGAGGTTGGAGAAGCAAAATTATGGGGTTCCGAGATTGTTCAATAGTCGGTCGAGAGTGTGAAATTAATTCGGGATAGATTGCTTACGGCTCAAAGTCGACAGAAAAGTTATGCAGATAATCGAAGGAGAGATTTGGAATTTCAGGTTGGGGATTTTGTGTTTCTTAAGGTATCGCCGAGAAGGGGTACTAATGTATTTCATGTATCTATGCTTCGAAAATATCTTAAGGATGATTCACATGTTCTTGCGTATGAAGAAATTACATTTCGGCCTGACTTGTCATATGTTGTGCAACCGGTGAAGATACTCGACACCAAGGAACAAGTTTTGAGGAGCAAGAGAATTCCATTAGTTAAAGTTCTTTGGAAAAATCATGAGATCGAGGAAGCAACTTGGGAGACCGAGTTAGAGATGCGTGAGAAGTACCCTCATTTGTTTGATGATCACAGTATAAATTTAGGGGCTAAATTCCTTAAAGTATGGAAGAATGTAAAACCCTAGAATATTGCTTGCTTGCTTTTGGCTTGAGTTCATACATTCATATTCATCATAAGTATGTTAACTTAGCTCATACATATGTTTAAAATCAATAGCATGTTCATTGACGTTGTTTGATATGCTTGTATGCATCTTTCCTACCCGTTATGCTTTGAGACTTTGATTAATGATTTATGTTGGATGCACTTGTATAAATGTTAGAGGCCATTCATAACATCATTAACATGATTTAGATGTTGATTGAATGCTTGTTGCATCAACGGTTTGATTACTAGTTTGCTTCTAGTTGTTAACCTTCTTCGTTTGGCCTTTTCGGTTGTCGTTCGGGAGTGTTCTTCTTGAGTTCTAAACCAACTTTGAGTGAGGTTTGAACCCTTAATGTTTAGGTTATGATTTGGAGTCTTTTAAGATTGAATTCTAGACCAATTTGGCTTTGGAGGACTTGAGGTTGCATGGGGGAAAGACCTAGGTCGAGCAAGGAAGCAAGCAAATTGGAGAAGTGTATTTTTCTGAGGCATGCGCTCGCATGCAAAGCAGCCATGCGGCCGCATCATATGCTGTTCCCTGTTACTGGATTTTCTGCCCATTTTACACAATTGCCTATCCTAACCCTACCCAAACCCAACCTAACCCACTCCTAAACCATCCTAACTACCTTAGGATATATCCTAATCATCTAATTGAATTTTAGAAGGGATTAGTGGTGGTTAATTAGAGGGAAACAACCACATTAGTAAACACATAAACCCTCTTAACTTTCTAACCTTAGTGAAGCCCTAACACCTAATTTAACCCCTCATATTCAGCCAACACTTCTAAAAACGTGAGAGAGCTCTTGAGAGCCCACCCTTGGATTCCAAAGCTAGAGACCTCCATTGCACAATCCAAGCCATAGATTTGAAGAGGAGGTTGAGGAGAATCTTTCCCACCGATTGGAATTTCGAATTTGTAGCTTGAAGTGCTGATTTGAAGTAAGTTGCTGCATCTCGACCTCTTTCTTTTTGGCCCCATTGAAACTAGGGAAAACAATCTTTGTGCTATGTGAGGTCAATGGGTGCATTCTAGGGCTTTTTAGAGATGCTATGAACCCTAAATGCCTAAATGATGATTTTGTTTGGATGAACTTACTTGAGACCATGATTAGTATGATATTCATGTGTAGTATAGTATATTAATCCATTCTATGTGATTTATTCAAGTATTGGAGAGCATGATTAGTGAAGTGACTTAAATGGGTTTATGCATAAAAATGTGATTTTGCTCTATGTTGCCTAATTAAGTGTTTTGTTGGGATTATGTGGGTTAAATGACCTTGGGAAAATGGTCATTGATGATAGTTATGAACATAGGAGGGTATTGTAGCTCATGGCTTTTATGCCCTAATTTTTGGAAAGTGTAGATTGGACTCAACGAGTCAACCTTTGGGTTAGTATGAATTTAAGGAACTAAAATCTTAAGTCCTACGGAATTTGGGGTAGAATTGATGGAGGTTAAGCCTCCAAGAATTTTAGAAGTGTATGAAGGATACTTGATTATGAGAGCTAATATCATTCTCTAATGTGAATTTATGCTAGTTGTGACTAAAATGCATGACTAGTTTGATGGTAGAGTATGTGCCTACTTGTTTTTGAGCATATGAGGATATATTACTTGTGTTTGGGTTTGAGTCCAGTTGGAGCCGGTTTGTTGAGTCTTTGGCGGGATGAAGCATCGTCTTCAAGAATTGTGGGATTCGTGATCGCGATGGATCGCTGTGTCGGTGGCCACGGTGGGGAAGTAGTTGATCTTAGTTGTAGTAATACACATGACTTTGATAACTATGGAACTCGAGCGGGGATTATCTCGGGGACATCGATATCCATGAAAGGGATATTAAGGACACATAAAGGTTTGCACGTGTTTTTGCAGGAGCGACACGACGGAAGAAATGGTAATGGTATCATATCTCTTTTATATGAATTGACTCACAAGTACTTATATGTGAATAATGTGCTTTGTGAATATGATATGATATGATGATTGAGATGGTTTGGTAATTGTTATACTTTATGGATAGCATGACATTTAAGGTTGTTAAACATAAATGCCTTGACATGAATATTATTGGAATGCTATATTATGCCAATAACATAAATTATTATTGTTAATCATAAATGCCTTTGCATGATTTTTAATGAAGTGTTATACAATGATGAAAGCATGATTTATTATTGTTGAGCATGATGCCATGACAGGAAGTTATGTTTAGTAACTTACTAAGTCATTATGACTTACTCCTATTTGTTGATTGTTTTTCCCTAGATTCGAGTCGTGCTAGCGGATCGAAGTGATTGCCGAGTTACGTTGGTGAAGTCTTCTTTTGACAAGGTTGCTACCTATTAGTTTAGTGCATTTTCTTTTGGCAAGGACGATGGGAAAAGTGAAGTTAAGTAAACTTCATGTTGGGTAGCAAGTTCATTTGTGGTTGTGATATTTGTACTTATGATTATTAGTACTTATTCTTTTGGTAGCCGACTTGTGTTAGTCGCGCTTGGTGATTGTTGATGATTATGTTTTAGTTATGTATATTGATGGTTAATATATCATGTTTGTTCTCTAGCATGTTTTTAGCCGTTGAGTATGTTAGACTAGAGTTCTAGACTTAGTGTAATGTTGGGTTTCCGGCTGTAACGTCGCCGATGACTTGGTTTATAAATTGCTATATGTTTATATTGCATGACAGGGAGTTTTATTGAGCGTGCCCAATGTTGCGTCACACGCTCCGAATTTTTGTATCGAGAGATTAATTATCTCTTTGGTTGTATTTAGTTTGAGCTTATTAGCTCGGGCGCCACTATGTAATTATGTTTCGCTTCCGCATATGTTGAAGTTGTTGGCGTATTGCCGTTATGGCCTTACCCATTATTTGTTATTTGCTTGTTGTTACTTATTTCCCGATGGCACGACCTTGGGATCTCGTCTTGGGATCCGGGTCGGGTCGTCACAAGGCCGACATCTGTTGTCTTGTTGTTCCTTCAATTGAAGCTCTTGTGGAAATCGACGAAGAAGAATCCCACCCCTATTGGGGAGGCTGCCGCGGATTCAAGTTTTCTGATGAATGTTCTACTTGTCAACAGCTCGGAATGAGCTGCACCCCAGCCTACGACGGTAGTTTAAATACTCGTATAAACTCGTATACTTGTTTGAAATCTTCTGACATTCTGCTTTGATGCTATGCAGCCATGAAGAGATTGAATGACACAAAGAAGTTTCTGGAAGCCCAAACGAAAGCTAAAGTTGCCTGCGAGGCTGAGCTGGCGAAAAAATGCCATGTCCATCCTCCGAAAGTCCCTTTCATGCCCACTACATGGGGCGGGCAAAGACGATCTGAAGAAACACAACAAACCACCCCTACTACTGAAATAAGAAGTAGCCATGTCAAACCTCCGTCCCCAACCCGAGCAAAAAACAAAGCTCTAGCAGAGAAGAAAAGACCCGGCGAAGAAATCCAGACCAAAAGACATACTCAATCACGAGTAGAAGTCCCCTCTTCGCATCGAACCTTGGTGTCATATTTTCAAAGAGATAGCTTCAAAATGCCACACACAAGCGCTGAAGCAGACATGCTAGTGGAAGAAATCGGTGATGTGCCCTATCTACAAAAAGTTAATCTCCTTGAGCGGGGCAACTACGGGGCTGTCAGTGGGCAAGGAATTTTGAAAAGAGTATGTCACCTCGATGTCGCGTCGAGCAACATTCGAACAGCCTCCAGCGTACTGATTGGCGAAATTGGGCTAAACATCAGCGAGGTAAACTGAAATATTTTCATCTGCTCTATTCTTGAACCACTGCCAACAGGATTTCATGCTATTTATTGTTGTACTCCTAGATGACCACAAAAAGCTCCCTCCTCTTCGATCGGTTGACCGAGAATATTGCCAGTTGCAACTCTCATACCAAGGAGAAAAATCAACTGGAAGAGCAAGTCAACTCGCTACACGCCGAGCTCAAAACCAGCGAAGAAGCCGTCATGACTAAGGTCACCGACCAGTCAAAGGTGGAAGAAGAAAAAAGAACTCTTGAGGCCCATCTTGCCTTTGCCAAGACATTCGAGGAAAAACTCCTTAAAGAGCTCAATGAAGCCCGTTTAAAGGCTGCTAATAGAGAAGAGGAGCTGAAGTTGGAGATGGCACGTCGAATTGCCGAGGAGAAACTGACCATAGTGGAAAACTTCAAGGCTTCCTCCACTTTTGATGATCTCATGTATCCGTACTTGTGGGTTCCCGGGAAACGTGCTTTCGCGCCCCGCGCGCCCTTGGATAGGGGTGCGCGTACGTGCGGATGCGGTGACATCCACTGCTCTCGTTCCACCCTCCCTTTTTTAGGGGAGGACGAAATCAAAAGTGCGAGAGGAGTCTTTGTCGAATAGCGTTGGAATGCGCCTCGGTTGCCTTTAGTGGATTTTGATCCAATATGGGAGCTTTGAGTTTTCTATGTCAAGTTATCCCTTTTTTAGGGGATACCATGATATAGGAATGCATCACCCTTCTATTCTCATTCTCCATTTTTTAGGGGAAAACGTGAAAGTGCAAGGAAGGAATGTTGCAGCGCCCCCACTATGGATTTTATGAAAATAGCCTTATGGCATATCTCGGATCACTATGGGTGCTTTGGGTTTTCTACGTCAAGTTATCTCTTGTTTAGTGGATACCAGGACATAGGAATACATCACATTTCCATTCCCATTCTTCCTTTTTTAGGGGAAAACGGAAAAGTGCAAGGAAAGATGTTGCGAGGCCCCACTGGATCCAAAATGTTTTAGAGTCGCCATCTTTATTTTAAGGAATAAATAAAGCAAAACCAAAAAGAAAACCAGAGATAATGAAAACGGGTTCGGAGGCTAAGTTACGAGTTGGGAAGGTGCTAGGCACCCAACTCGCCCTTTCGGTCTCGAAATAGTTTTTGGCTAAAGTATGCTTTTTGTTATATTTATTTAACAGATAAATACAACATTAACTGCCTACAAATACATCCATTGTGTCTACATTATTTACAGACTTGCAACTGTCCATTTACAAATAATCACAAATATACTTGAAAATATTTGGCCATAATAACGGCTACATTTAGTACTATTTCCTAACTAAATCCGGGCAGCACAACTGCTTATATATGTACATTGGGCCGGATTGAAAATAATACTTTTACAAATAAAAGCTTTAAAATAAAACTTACTGACGGCCTAGGGTGTGCTCGCTCTGTCCTTCAGGGAGAGAGAGGCTTTTTTTGTTGTTGAGTGTTGTGAAGTGTTGTGAAGATTCGGGCAGAGTGGCTGCTTCCGAAAGTTACTTTTGGCCTCGGGATTTGGGCAGAGTAACTGTTTGTGTTTGGTTGTTTGTTGGCTTGAGGTAGGCGAAAATTGGGCAGAATAAGGGCTTATTTCTGGCTGATTTGGCCTTTTAAATCGGGCAGAGCAACTGCTCTTTCCACGATTTTTGGACCGGGGAAATAGGGTGGATACCTAGCTGGGGGGCTAAGGCTTACTCCTACCGGTTGGTTTTGTGTTTGGAAGAGGTTTGGCAGGGTTTCGAGGCTTTTTGAGGTGATCGCTCACTATCTCACTTCGCTCTCTATTTCTCCAGCGTAACGAGAACGCAGAGAATTTTTATCGAAGAAAAGGTGTGCTGAATGAAGAGCCGAGCCTGTATTTATAGGAGGAACTGAGGACATCGACGGAATTTAATTTCCTTCTTCGTGCATCAGCCGGCTTGTACACTGCGCAGAGGGAATTGAGCTTTACGGCAAATGAAACAGAGAATTGGGCGCAGCGTATCACAAATTTGGGTGCAACCCACCAAATTGGGCGCCACACCCAATTTTTATGGTGGTGGCGCCTAATTTCAAAGTTCCTGCTTTTTGTGCACTTTGGTCCCTGCAGTTCGTCCTTTTGCGCATCCTGCTTTGTTCTTTTGCACTTTTGACCCTGTAACTTGACATTTGTTAATGTTTTAACAGGTTTTGATATTTTATGTCATGTCACATACCAGGGGTACGAAATTGGGGTGTCTACAATACTACAACCAAGGCATGAATCATATTTTGAGACAAGCCGCCACCAGCCAATTCCCGGAACTCACCCCTGCTGTGCTTGCTGCCTGGGGAACCGCCTCCCCTTTTGACCGCAAAATTCGAGAGGGCCACTCCTTCGTGTCTTACAGTGTGGAAGAACTGGGGTTGTTTGCTGAGGAAGATGCTAAAACAGGGCTACCTGCCCGGAATCCCCATGCTCTTCTAGAAAACAACGTAGCTGACCTTATGATAGAAATTTACAAAGTCCAACTGTCAGAAATGCCCGAGGAAACAACAACGACTGAAGGGGAGATCATAATACTTGAAGAAGCCAATGAAGTTGTAACGAGTATAACAGCTGAAGATGTCACTCGAGTTGCTTGAGCAACAATCCCTCCTCATGGCCTGCGCGCCATAACATTTGTATCCATTACATTTCCTGCAAGACAAATTACAGTATCTTTTGGCATGTAATATTAATACTTTTGCACTCAATATCAATGCTTGTATTTTCTTAATAATGCCTCAACCATTTTAAAAACCCATCTTTTAAATCGAGCAAGCACATTCCGAGCTTGACGAAAATAAAAGAAGCACAACCTTCGAACATAAACGCCTTCAATCGAACAGAAAAAATTTGCTCGATGAAGCACAATCGAGGAAACGGTCTCAAACACCAATCCTTTTCACAAACAAGGTGTATCCTTGCCAATGTAAGAGAATAATCGAGATAACCATAAGCCGCACTCGAACACCAACTTTTTAATCAAGCAGGAAAGACCCCTACCCGCCAAAAGCATAATCGAGTTTGCAATAAATACCATAAGCAAGATAATCAAAAAATGAAGGCCAATGTATGCTCATTCATTTCATCCCAACTTACAACAAAGAAGCAAGAGAAAAAACAACTTGCACACTACCAATCAACGGTAATATTTCTTCAAATGATTTGCATGCCATGGATGTTTCAGCTCGATACCTTTCTCTGTTCGCAACATGCAGGTCCCGTCCCTAGCTACTCTGATAACTTGGAAATGACCTTCCCAATTAGGGGAAAGTTTCCCCCATTCTGCTCGATGGCCTGTTGCCTCGATTTTTTGGAGAACCCAATCGCCCACAGCAAATGACCGACCACGAACTCTCTTATCGTGATAGGCCTTTGCTCGCTGCTTATAATTGGCCATCCTCATTTTAGATTCCACGCGCTTCTCTTCCAGCAAATCAAGATCAGCTGCTTGAGCTACATTGTTGTATTCCGTATCATAGTGAGATACTCTATGATTTGGCAAGTATATTTCAACCGGCACCATGGCCTCAGATCCATAAGCAAGAGAAAAAACCGTTTCACTCGTGGGATCCCTAATCGTTGTTCTGACCGCCCACAAGGCTGATGGTAACTCATCCACCCATCTTCTTGCTTTATCTTCTAGATTTCTCTTGAGGGCATGCAAAATTTGTTTGTTAGCAGCTTCAGCCTGCCCATTACCTTGAGGATATGCCACAAAAGATTGCCAATGCTTCACACGCATCTGCTCACAAGCTTTTGTAAACTTTTCTGAGAACTAAGTCCCATGATCAGAAATTATACCCCGAGGTACCCCAAAACGACACCATATATGCTCGTGTACAAAATCGATCACATTAACCTCACTGATAGTTGCCAAAGGTTTAGCCTCTACCCATTTGGTGAAGTAATCCACAACAACTACCGCATATTTAAACTTGGAGCGAGCTAACGGGAAAGGACCAATCAGATCTATACCCCACATATCAAACGGCCATGATGCCACCACCAGAGTCTACTCGGTAGAATGTAACCGAGGTATAACTGCGTAACGTTGACACTTATCACATCGCCGAACATACGTCTCTGCATCTCGCCTCAAAGTAATCCAATAAAAACCTGCAGCTAAAACCTTTTCTGCCAATGACCGTTGACCCGGGTGCCCTCCACATTTTCCTTCATGAATCTCCCTCAGTATGCCTTCGGTCATCTCTGGCCGTACATATCTAAGCAAAGGCCTGGTATATGACCGCCTATAGAGAATTTTGTCCAAGATAACATACCGACATGCTCGTTTCTGAATGGTTCGTGCTTCTGACTTACTCTCGGGCAGCACTCCCTTCTCGATGTAATCTTTCTATCCAGCACTTCGTAGCGGGCTCAATATCCATGATCTCCTCCTTTTTTATCGCTGGTACTTCCAAGTACTCAATCATAACCCCTGGATGCAAAGATTGGATTTTGTCTTCAGCCATTTTCGAAAGGTAATCTACACGCATATTATCTTCACAACCAATTCTAACCAGCTCCCAGTAATCAAAATCCTTCAAAATCTCCTTCACCATGGTACAGTATCTATCCAGAACTGGATGATGGACAACATAATCACCCTTGACCTGATTTACAACCAGTTGTGAATCACAGTAGATCACTATCTCGCATACTCCTACGTCCTGCGCGAGCTCAAGCCTCGCAATCAATGCTTCATATTCTGCTTGATTATTTGATGTCAGAAACTTGAAATGTAAAGCCTTCTCAAACTCCACATCTTGCTCGGGTGGAACTAATACAAGACCTGCTTGATTCCGAGCCTGCTAGCTGAACTGTCCACATGTAACTCCCAGCAATAATCTGGGCGAGGCCGCTGAATAAGGACATTCGCTGATTCAGTCTAAGTGGAAGTCTCCTCCTCGCCTGAATACTTGAAACTGGTCTCAGCCACAAAATCTACCAAAGCCTGTGCCTTAATAGCTCGTCGAGGCTGGTAATCAATTTGAAACTCGGTCAACTCAATTGACTAGGTGAACAAGCGACCAGAAGAATCCGGCTTGTGAAGAATTTTCCTTAGAGGTGTGTCTGTGTATACAATGATGGGGTGTGAAGAAAAATAAGATCGAAATTTCCGAGCAGCAACAACAAGGGAATAAGCCAATTTTTCTGCATTAAAATAACGCCCTTCCATCGCGGTGAGGGCCTTAACATAGTACATAGGCTTTTGGAGATTACATTCTTCCCTAACTAATTGTAGACACCCCAATTTCGTACCCCTGGTATGTAACTCTGGCATGTAATATCAAGACATGTTAAAACTTAACAAATGTCAAGTTACAGGGTTCAAAAGTGCAAAAGATAAATCACAGGATGCGCAAAACAGCGAAATGCTTAAAGCGTCAAAAATGAGCTGAGGAATCAACAGTTGGCACTGCCAACTAGGATATCTGGCGCGGCGCCCATATAGGCTTATGGCAGCACCCAAAATTGCAATAGTGATTCCCAAACTGCTACAGTTCGCTTATTGTACAATTATTCCGGCACACTATACGAGCAAATGAAGCGCGCATTGAGGAATTTTAATTCCCTCGATGTCCCTCGTCCAGCCTATAAATAGAGGCCCCGGGGTTCGCTTTCAACACACCGATAATTCCCCAAAAGCTCTCAGCGTTGTTGTTACGCTGCGAGATTTGTGAGCAATTCGAAGCCTTTCCAAAACTCCTCCAAAAGCAAATCCAACCAGTCAAAGTGATCCCTAGCCCCCCCAGTTAGGTATCCACCCTATTTCCCTAGTCCAAAAAACCTCGGAAAGAGCAGTTCCTCTACCCGAGTAAAAAGGCCAAATCAGCTAGAAATAAGCATTTGTTCTGCCCGATTTCCGCCAGCAGCAAGCAAGCAGCAGCAGAAAAGCAAGCAGTTACTCTGCCTGAACCACAGCAGCAGCAGCAGCAGCAAAGCAAAAAAAAAGACTCCCTCTCTCGAGAAGGACAGAGCGAGCACACGACGCTCTAAAAGGTGAGCCTTTAAGGGCGTTTATTTATAAAAAGCTATTTTCCATCCGGCCCAATGTAAAAATATAAGCCGTTGTACTGCCCGGATTATTCTAGAAAATAACATTAAAAGAGCGATTATTATGGCCAAATATTTTTAAATGTATTTGTAATTATTGAAAGGAGACGGCTGCAAGTCCGTAAATAATGTAAATATAGATGTATTTGTAGGTAGTTAATGCTTTATTTATTTGCTAGATAAATATAACAAAAAACATACTTTAGCCAAAAATCGCTTTTGAGACTAAAAGGGCGAGTTGGGTGCCTAGCACCTTCCCAACTCGTAACTTAGCTTCCGAACCCGTTTTTGCATTCTCTGGTTTTCTTTTTTGGTTTTTCTTTATTTCTTCCTCAAAATAAAGATAACGACTCTATTAAAACGTTTTGGATCGCAGTGAGGCATCGTAACACTCCTTTCTTGCACTTTTCCGTTTTCCCCTAAAAAATGGAGAATGAGAATAAAATGGTGATGTATTCCTATATCCTGGTATCCCCTAAAAAAGGGATAACTTGATATAGAAAACCCAAAGCACTCATAGTGATCCGAAATAGGCCATAAGACAATTTTCATAAAGTCTGTAGTGGGGCCTGCAACATGCTTTCTTGCACTTTCCATTTTCCCCTACAAAAGGGACGATGTGAATGAAAGAGTGATGCTTTCCTGTATCCTGTTATCCCCTAAAAAAAGGGATAACCTGACACAGAAAACCCATAGCTCCCATAACTGACCAAAAATTCACTAAAGTGACCGAGGTGTATTCAACGCGCTTTTTGACAGCACCCTTTCCGCATTTTTAATTTCTAAAGAAGGGAGGATGGAATGGAAAGAGTGATGTCCGCATCCGCACGTCGCATTCCCCTAACCAAGGGAGCGCGGGCCGCAATCCGGGGCACCCACACTAAAACAGCGGCCACAGCCTGCTCTGTGGCTGCGAGATACACAAACAAATTCTCGCCTACGACCGGGCTGCTTGACAATGGAGGCTGTCCCAGATATTCCACCAGCTGCTTGAAAGCTGCTTGAAAGCCTCCTGACATTCTGTTGTCCATTCAAATGCCTTGTTTCCCCAAAACACTTTGAAGAAAGGAAGGCACCTTTTCGCCGACTTGGAAATAAAACTACCAAGAGCAATAACTCTACTGTTAAGCTTCTGGACATCCTTGATGCAGCGAGGAGGCTTCATTGTGATCAACGCTTTAATTTTCTCCGGATTGGCCTCAATCCTTCTTTCGTTCACCATGAATCCAAAGAACTTGATGGCCTTTACACCGAACACACACTTGCTCGGATTCAACTTCATGTTATTCTTCTTGAGATTGCCGAAGGTTTCCTCCAGATCGACGGTATGATCATGTCCTCTGGATTTCACGACCATATCATCTATGTATGCCTCCACATTTCTGCCAATCTGCGAGTTGAAGACCTTATTCACCATCCGCTGATAAATAGTTCCTGTATTTTTTAAGCCGAATGGCATCATCTTATAGCAATAGAGCCCGCCTACTGTTCGGAACGCAATCAAAGCTTTATCCTTTTCATTCATCTTCACCTGGTGATACCCTGAATACGCATCAATGAAGCTCAGGAACTCGAAGCCTGCTATAGCATCTACCAACTTGTCGATGTGAGAAAGAGGATAGCAATCCTTAGGGCAGGCTTTATTGAGGTCGGTGAAGTCCACACACATCCTCCATTTCTCATTCGACTTTTTAACCATAACCACATTGGCCAGCCAAGTCGGATAGTGTATCTCCTCAATAATGTTTGCACTGAGCAACTTCTCCACCTCCTCCTTGATCGCCTTGTCCTTTTCCGTGGAGTATACTCTAGGCCGCTGTTGAATTGGCCTAAAAGTTGAATCCAGTTGAGACAATGAATTACAACGTCTTCGCTAACCCCCAGCATATCTTCTGGCCGCCAAGCAAAGACATCCAAGCTGCTTTGGAGTTGCTTGATCAAGCTAGCCCGAGCTTCAATTGAGAGTGCCCTGCCTATCATTATCTTCTGTTCAGGATAGGCAGAATTGATAACGACTTCTTCAAGCTCATCCTGGGCTGTGAATTCGGGTTCATCCCGCGTCTGGAGTGTGTCACACTCAACTTTTTCTTCTTCCTCTGCCTTAGATTCCGTCTGATCAAGTTGATCAACGTCCATATCTGCAGCCGGCTCGCCTTGTCCCTCCGACCCCATCGTCGGCAAAAGACAAGTATCATCCCCTGGGCAACGCCGCTCGCCCTGTGTTGAACTCTCGACCACCGTAGCAATTATCAAAGGGCCCATAGTTACGTCATATTTTTCCTTACTACTGATGGTAACCCTCTAATCGCCATCCTCCAAAATCAGCTTCTGCTTCTTCCGTTGGCTGTCCCGAACATACTCTAACACTGCCCCCGACTGACTTTTCAAGACCCCTACCCCCTAATCGGTGTAAAACTTGGCTCGCTGGTGAGGAATAGAGGCGACCATCTGGAACTTAGTCATGCTCGGCACCCCTAAAATAATGTTATAGGAGGATTTCAAGTCGCTTACCATGAAGGTGACTTTTTCTGCTCGAGTACGACTGCCTTCACCGATAAAGACTTCGATCTCAATTGTGCCCTTGACGGGCACCTTGTGATTGGTGAAACCTTCCAGAGTTCCTGCATAAGGTTTGAGGCATTCATTTTTCAACTCCAAACCCTGAAAGCAAGAATAATACATCACGTCCCTGCAAGCTCCTGTGTCTACCAAAATCCTGTGTACCACCCAGCCATCGACCAAAGCTGAAATAATCAGGGACTGCTCCCCAGCCATGCTACTCGCCAGCTCGCTTCAAGTAAATTGTATTGACTCTTCCTCTGCCTGCAGAGTAGTTGGACAATCCACCACCTTCGACAAGGAATAGATCTGCTTGCCAAGCTGGGTAAGTGTAGGTTCCTCGTCCATAATCACATTTATTACCCCCCGAATTGAAGGTGCATCTCTTCGAGGGGCATTCCCCCTATTATTTCCATCTCTCTTGAACCGGTTCAACCGACCTTCATTTATCAACTTCTGTATGACCTTTTTCAACGGTTAGCACTCCTCCGTTGTATGCCTATAGTCATCATGATAGGCACACCTCCTCGTCCGATCCCTAGAATCTGCTGTCTCGGGATTCATGCGTGGTGGCCGGGGAAGCTTATCTCGAACTTCATACATTATATCCTCCCGCAATGTATTGAGCGGGGTGAGATCACTTTCCCGAAGAAACTCCCTTGGATGGTTATATCATGATTTGCCTCTGTTATAACCGCCGCCTGCTTCATGGCCGCTACCTTTGGCATTAGCCTTGGCTCCCCCTGTCTTGGTGCTTTCGTTTTTCTTTTCTTTCTTCGCGGTCTCCCCCGTGCACCACTTTTGAGCCTGCATCAGCATCTCTGCCTGCGTCTTGGGCTCCCGCATGCTCAACTCTGACCTCAAACCGCCTTCTCCCTCGAGCAAACCTGTTTCAAAGCACAAGGTGACCTCCTGCTCGGATAATCCAGGAACTTGTTCAAGCATTTTTGTAAACCGCTCCAAATAGCTGGAAGTTGATTCATGGGCTCCCTGCTTAACCTTAGACAAGTCAGCTCTTGTCTTTGTAATTTCCCTCGAGGTCCCAAAATCTGCTAAAAACTTTGCCCGTAGGTCAGCCCAACTGTTAATAGACCTGCGAGGAAGAGCTCCCATCCAGGCTAGTGCCTTTCCTTGTAATGACACCACAAAAGCCCTGATTTTTAGTGCCTCATCTGATGTTACAAGGCCGATCTGGGACTCAAATGACATCAACCAATCCCTCACCTTGGTTTTCCCTGTGTATTTTTTAACATTCGGGAAGATGAGCCCTTGTGCTGGAGGTGCGTTCTCAATCTAAGGGGCCAAAAGACTAGCCAACGTGCCCAAAAATTACCATCCAGGGCCTCGCCCTGCTCCCATGCTTCCATACGGTGCTTCAAATCTTCAAAATCTTGCACGTTGAAGGTTGCAGGCAAACCACCCACAGGCTGAGGCTGTATCCCGGGCATAAGAGGGGTCTGTATGGGTCCCATAGCTCCCATAACTTGAGCTATACCCATTGCCTGCGCCACTTGTGCCTGGGCTACATCTGCGAGCTGAGGCACTGGATCATTAGCCACTAGACTTTTCTGTGCATTTGCTTGAGGCAATTCATGCCTGCCTCTAGAATGATGTGATAGATGAACTTGTGATCTTCTAGGAGAAGGTGTCCGAGGACGGCGAGCATGAGACCTCCTAGGAGATGGATGGTGAACATGGACGGCGAGGGTACGACCTTCGCGGAGAAGGCAACCTTCAACGGTGGCGTGACTGTGCCGAATCTTCTCCTGCCCGGGGTCCCAATCAAGAATGCAAACTCGGGACAACCCTATGACTGGCCCGCCCCTCTCGCTGGCTTCGCCCCTTGTTGGATTCTCATTCACGATGTTGTAAAGGAACTTGCACTGGATGTTGAGGATATCCCCCCGTCCTAGATACACTTGCTGCTTGACTTGGTGCAGGCATACCCGAAGGGGCTCCAGCTCAATGGGTAGTGGTGGTTTGCCTATAGCAATTAGCTGCAAATTTAGCTGGTGCATTTGCCCCAGATAAATCGCCCTCTAGCGTAAGGCTTCCTCCTAAAACTCATTAGCCAGACCAATAGCTGCAACGGCACTCCTGGCCAGCGAATCGAAGCCTCGACGTTGATTGAGCTGATGACGAGTGTCATGAGGTGGTGGGGGTGGTAGATTATTACCAGCTAGAAGGTTCGTGCTTGGCGTGGCTGTGTGTACCTCCTCCACCTGGTTACTGCCATTGGCGCCATTTTCAGCCATAACTAACACTTGTGAAGTTATCAAAAAATGAGATTGCACCTAACAAAATCGTTTCCCGGCAACGGAACCAACTGATGCGTCCAAAGTAATCCAAGGACACATTGGGCTTAATAATTCAGATATCTGGCTTTCAATTCTTCAAGGCCCAACCCTGAAGAGAAAACTCAAACAGTGAATTAGGCAGGGGCTTACCCTGCGAATGCTCTCCGGCGTGAGAATTAGCAAACACTCAATTGAGTAAGCAAATTGACAGAGTTTAGCCTTAGTAAAATCACGTACCTTCTTCCTTTGATGAGGGAGGTTTTTATAGCCATTGGGGGAAGCTGAATAACTTCCCATTAAATGTTGTTGCGTGCATGGCGGGCACATTAACTGCCACGTCCAACACAATGGTCTAACCATGAATGTGGAAGCGAGTTTCTCGGAGATAACTGTCCACGTCTGGGATGACCACTACTCACACAACCAAGCATAGTAAGCCTGCTCGTTGAACACTTTCCCGCTGGGTGTTGAGCCCCCAGCTCGCTGTACACTTGCTAATTTGATATTTAGCCCCTAGATCCTGAGAGCACATCATAATGACCAAAGTCTGGCCGCTGCCCGCTTCACAATTTCGACTTGGACTTTGGAGTGCACGTGTTCTGCTCATGACTGAGGAAAATGTGTCAGGCACGTGACTTATGTTTGGGCCTATTAGGCCAGGAAGTTCACAATACAATTTGGATTACAGTTACAATTACAATTGGATTTGTGACAACCCGACCCGGACCCCGAGGAGGAATCGCGAGTCAAGTCATCCAAATAAGGACTACAATTCATGCAATGACTCAATTATAGAAAACGACGTGGCGCAACATTGTAGATGAAGCGCGACTCGGCAATAAAATGCCGGAACATTTTAAAACTTTTAAAACATGATGTAACAGTTTAAAACCAGTATACCAATTCATCGGCGACTTTGCAACCGAAACCCAACACTAACAGTTTATAACAAGAGCTAATCAAATGCTCAGCGGAAGACTTTAAAACAAGGTGAACCAACAACAAAACTATACAAGGCACGGCGTACAAGCGCCGACACTCAAAAAGATTACAATAGCCATAAGTTACAAACATAATGATAACAAGTTTTCAAGTTCCCAAAGCGAAGTCCACATGACTTCCTATAAACCCAACGTCCTTTCCAAAAGAGAACAAAAGAAGGACATCTCTACAACCTTGTCGCGAACGAACTCAAACAAGCGCGAACTCAGCAACGTTTCAGCGGGAAGGACCTGGACGGCTTGGATCTAAAGCAGTAAAAGGGAGGGGGTAAGTCATAAAGACTTTGTAAGCTAACAATTATGCAAGTCATGGCATCATGGAACAACCATAACAAGATATCATCATTTACATCAAGCAATCAAGGCATTCATTCACATAAACATTTAGTTCACATAACCATGGTAGCACATTGTTTCACATAAGTGCTAGAATGTAAATCACATATAAGGAGGATATGTTATGGAACCGTTGCCGCTTCGTAGGTCCTGCAATACAAGCGTTAACTTGAGTGAATTTGTCACATGCACGTGCTTGATACATGGACCACGATAGTATTGTTCCAAGCGCCCTTTGGTTACGACAAGGTACTCTTCCCTACTGTGATCAGTAGTGAAGGGTGTGTGTAGCATTCAGGTGTCGCGACCCATCACTACCACAAATCTCACAATTTATGACGGTGATGCGCCGTTTACCAACTAGACGATTCACATATGCCAGCTGGACTTAGGGTATGCCAAGTAGGTGTTTACTTGCCACTAGAAATCATATAAGGAACGAGCTCAACAAGAGCGAACTCGTCAAATCAAGTAGATATTTACTCAATCAATAAATCAAGTAGGGAGTGAGCTCGACAAGAGCGAACTCGTCCAATCACGTAGGCATGTTACAAAACGATATACAATTCAAGCATGAATATCAATCAAGTTAAGAATCTCGAAAGTTAACCTATAACCCAAACAAACTCTAATCATCGTAGGGATTAAATGTGGAGTCGGTATTGTTCAATAACTCCCTTAACTCAACTTAAATGAGTCATTGCTAATAGTGCATCCAATTAGAGCATGAATACTATATGCATTCCAAGGCCCTCTTCTATGTTTTCGAGTAGATTCAAGCTAGATTACCAAGTCTAATAGCAATCCTATCAAGCAAGTACACAATTTCACACTTGGGTAAAACCCTAAGTTGATCATCACTTAGAAGTTGACCACAACAAGTTCATTCACAAGACATGTTCCAAATGATGTTTTGAACAACATTAAAACTCAACACAAAGACAAATACTCAAGTTTAGGTTCATGACCTAGAATTTACAGATTTTCAAAATGGATGAAAAGATGTTTTTAATATGATAGAAGTGTTCCCTTCCATGGCATAGACAACTTTAATGAAGCTAGCATGCAAAGCAACCAAGCATACAATTTTTCTGGGAATTGAGAGCTTACCTAAGCCTAGCATAGGCTGAAGAACAAGGAAACAAAGCAAGGATTACAAGACTTCTTAACGATAGCTATGATCGGGTGGTCTCGGATCTCTGATCAGGTGGCCGGATCTTTAGGAAACGACAAAACACACACTAGTCTCACTTTGAATCGCCCCCACAAGAGTTCTCTTCAATGGAGGCTGAAAAATATCTAATGGAGGAGAGGTAATGAGTGGACTCCTCCAGATATGGGACTTCACTAAGGTTAGGAAAGTGAGTGGGACAAGTGTCACTCTCCAATTGGTTGAAATAAAGCCTAAGCATTGAGGATTTAGGACTAAACTTCCTCTTAGGATTAATACATGCTAATCAAGTCCAAATCAAGAAATTAAGGTAGGGTTAGGCCGGATTTGAGTAAGGGCACCAAAGTAATCAACCAAAAATTAGAAATCACATAAGGCTGAAAAACACACTGTTCGGCTGAGCAGGCCGAACTCTTCCCATATTGTTTGGTTCATGGGGCTGAACATTCCCCAAGGAGTTCGGTTGGCATGGCCGAACATCACCATAGATGTTCAGTTGACAGAATGGAACAAGGTCTCAGGCCAAATGCAAGGTCAAACATGTCCAAAATTGAAGATATAGCACACCTAAGGCAAACACAACTTAAAGAAGAATAAGAATGAGTACTAAGGATCATTTAACAATGATAAAAGACTTTCATAGACTTAGCTAAGTCCATAGATCAAGATCGAAGCACGAATCAAAGTAAGCCAAACGAGAACATACAAGGCGTAGGAGTTTCATATGGCAATTATGACTTTGACAAGGAACGCAACCAAATCAAACATGTTAGGCACATCTCTAGCATGTTAAGTAAGCATTATAAACATATATTTCAAGTAGGGCTTGGGTTCTCACATGATTAATATGAATAGGAATATGTTTAGATAAAATTGGATTAACTTGAATAGGAATAGGTTTAGATACAATTTGGATTACAATTACAATTATAAAACGTGAATATGAATAGGTTTACAATTGGATTGCAGTTACAATTATAATTGGATTAACATGAATATGAATAGGTTTACAATTGGATTAACGTGAATAAGAATAAGTTTAGATATAATTTGGATTACAGTTACAATTATAAAATGTGAATATGAATAGGTCTAGATAAAAACAGTTAAGATTAGATTAAATCCTGACCAGTGGTTACCGCGAATTGTCGTTCACACATGCGGTATGAGGAAGAAATTACGACCGTAAGATTAAAGTAAACTAATAAATCTTAACCGCTACTTATCCCAAGTCAATTACACAAGTATAAGCTAACCTCTATTGTATTATAGACTATTAAGAATCCTAAAATTGTAAATTAATCAACAATACTGTGGATTAGGAGTGGCAATTGAGTGTTAATGGATAATGAACTTACTCAAAACTATCCATTAACACCCTTGCCACTGTATATATTAGGATAATAAGATTCCCGCGATAGACATTGCCAGAGAAAATATTTTCCAAATCAGAACCTAAATCAATTACTAATTTTTAGTTCTACTTAACGGGTGGCAAAAATATTTTGTTAAAATAAACTACTACAATTTTTAGTCTAAATAGTGGTACATGCAGGCAACAGGGACATAAAAGGGTATACCGGAGATATGGACTCCCAAGTCCCAACAATGATGTTTGCTCCGGTTGGTTTGAATGCAATTCCTTTGTACCACTTTTTTTTTTTTCTTTTTTTTTTCCACCTAAGGGGGCATGGAAAAGATCGAAGCCTGAGATCTCACACTTTGTAAAGATTCATATCTACCACTGAACCACCTCCTTAGGGGCTCCTTTGTACCACTTATTAACGTGTATGAATCCGATTTGAAATGTTCTATCCCCCTATATCACTCACTAAATTAATGTACTTAAAGGTGTCTTTTAATAGCTGAGATTAAGCCATTAAGATCGAATATGATTAATAAGTCAAGTTATTTGATATTTAATATGTAATAACTAGCTTGAATCAATAACACGAGTTACCAAAATACAACTATTATCCCGTCGCTAATTATAGTAAGGAAGAGGGTGATATTATTATTGTCCTAATTTTAAAAAATTGTGACTAACATTTTTAATCTCATTATTACCCTGATATAGAAATAATGATTGATAACATAAACGCTAATAGTACTAAAATTAATAATACTGTTTATCCATATTCGACTAGGAAACAAGTTTTTAGTTAATTGTACCATAGACCATATATTTTAATTTAATAAGTGATATAGGGAGAGGTATGGTATGTCGGTACGTAATGGTGCATTTAACATTTTAAAAACCGAATAATGGAAAGCATGGATTTGAAATTTGAAGAAACCTAATAATGGAAAGCATACTCATTTAAAGATGTTAATCGATCCAATCCTAATGATTTCGGTCCCTAATATATTTGGTTTAGGTGGTTAACGCTATTATCTGATAAAAAATCTAATAATTTCGATTTGAACTTGGGATTTTTAACCCTGATAACATCTTTATACCCATTCCAGTGTGCTTAGCTGATCAGGCGCTTCAAATCATTATCTTATCTCTACTAGGGAACATTCGTTGCAGCCGAGAAATTTTACAGCGATTCAGACCATTACCCATTCACGTTCGTTCTAATCAATTACATTAAGTTGGGCTGGACTGATGAGGTATATAACTGACAATTACAAATACTTGCCATCAAAAGAATACTCTCTTTGTTCCATCAAAAAAGAGTTTCTATTTGAAAAAGTCTATAATTAAGAGATATATTAATATGATTGAAGTTAGTCATAATTATAAAAATACATAATAGCAATCAATATGCTTATAACATAAGTAAATGATAAAGATGAAATATTATGAAAGTTGTAAGTATAATTTTTGAAAGTGGATTTTTTTATGTGAAACATCCCAAAATAGTATAGTAGACTCTTTGTCTGGAACATATGGAGTAAGTGGTCCAACACTTATGGAGACTTAAACCGAAGTCATGATGTTTTTTTTTAAACAAATAATAAAATTCTATTAAAGATATTATATATATATTTTTAATAAAAGCTTATCTTTTGTGCTTATATATATTGTGATGTAAATAAAATTATTTATTAAATTATTGTAATCGATTTCATTTAATAATTCTTTTTCAATCGATAATAAAATAGTTCACTTAATTTTTATTGGGATTAATATAATGTTTGGTCCCTGGACATGTTGAAAATTAATGTTTTGGTCCCCTGACAAAAAAACAATAGAATTTGGTCCCTGAGCATGTATTTTTGGACCAATTTGCCCCCTACTACCGTTATAATTTGGTCCCTGGAAGGGGGCAAATTGATCCGAAAATACATGTCCAGGGACCAAATTCTATTGTTTTTTTGTCTGGGGACCAAAACATTGATTTTCGACATATCCAGGGACCAAATTATTATTTAATTCTTTTTATTGAGATATTCTTGATCTTAAATAAGATTTTATGAAGAATGAGTGGAGGAAAGATAAATATTTATATTACAATACGCATCTCAAAACAGTGTGTAGTTGGTAAAGGCTTATTAAAGGTTAGGATTTACCTTTTCACTGCGATTTTATGGCCAGCATCACATTCTAAGTAAACATTAATTCATTTCCATATTATCTGCTTCATTTATTGATAAATTTCCAAACTGGCGCCGTGGTATCGGCATGGGGGAGAGTGCAAGTATTAAACAATAGTAATTACTCTACCCGTTTTCAAATTATCGTCATCCTTTCCTTTTTCGTCTGTTCTAAAATAATTATTCACTTTCAAAACTTTCCCTTTTAGAAAAACACTTTTACTAATTTACCCTCATTTTTTCTAAATACTTTAATTATAACCACATGGTTAAAGGCATTAAATGAAACCACATATTAGACTAATATCTATAATACAATTAATTTTTTTTAATAATGTGCTAAGTCAAAGAAAATAATAATTTGAAAACGGTGGAGTATAATAATGACTATTGATGAGTGTGTAAGAGTTACTCTTGACATTCTAAAGAAATATTAATATATATATATAAAGTTGGTGATGAGTATTATGGTTATGTTACATCACCATCTTTAGATAAATCTTTATTCTAAAACATTCATGTGGAAGCTTTAAAAACTTTTGGTTTTCTAGTCATTAGCTAATAATAATACATAATAACAATCAAAATGATAAGGGGTATTAGTATTAGTATATATAACTTCTTCTATTGTCAATAGTAGAAAACTTATATTCCAAAACTTTTACAACTAGCATAACTTCTAACCAATCTGAGATAAAACTCTTCAAGGTGAGATATTATTTCTAATGACTCGCTTTTAACATCATACTTTAAGTCTTGATATCCTATTCATCCAAAACTTGATTTGGACAAATAAATATTTTATTTCGATGTTCTTGCCGAATAGAACACATTTGCATAATTACTTTTGTCAATAAACAAATGACACGTAAATAAATTTGTGTCTCAAGTTGCACAATTTCTTTCACTAAAAACATTAAATTTTTTATAAATATTATACTTTAACTCTTGATATCTTATTCATCTAAAACTTGATTTGGACAAATAAATATATCATTTTGATACTTTCACCGAGTAGAACACATTTGCGCAATTACATTCGCCAACAAACAAATGACACGTAAAGAAATTTGTACCTCAAGTTGTACAATTTCTCTCACTAAAAACACTAATTTTTTGAACAAGTATTAAACTTTAAGTCTTGATATCTTATTATCTAAAACTCGATTTGGACAAATAAATATATCATTTTGATACTCTTACCGAGTAGAACACATTTACATAATTATATTCGCCAACAAACAAATGACACGTAAAGAAATTAGTGCCTCAAATTGCATAATTTTTTTTCCACTAAAACACTATTTTTTTAACAAGTATTATACTTTAAGTCTTGATATATTATTATCCAAAACTTGATTTAGACAAATACATATATCATTTTGATGCTCTCGCCAATTAGAACACATTTGCGCAATTACATTCGCCAACAAACAAATGACACGTAAAGAAATTCGTGTCTAAAGTTGTACAATATATTTTACTAAAAACACTAATTTTTCAATAATAGAAAAGATATATCCCACATTGGTTAGAAATTGATGTTGGTTTTAAAAATACTACTCCCTCCGTCCCTAAATTATCGTCCTAGTTGACTCGGCGTACAGATTAATAAAAAACAATTGACTTGATTATTTATATTGGTTTAATTAATGTATAGTTTCCTTTAAAGCTCATGTGTATGTGACCCATAACTAAAGTAAGGTGAAAAAGTAATGGTAAAGTGGTAAAAGTGATGTTCTAGAATTGATGTTGGCTTTAAAAGTCCTTAAGCAAAATCTTACCAATAAAAATGATTTATTCCTCATTGGTTTACAAAGAATTATTTTAGTTTAAAAGTTTTTAGATAAAATTATTACTAACAATATAAGAGATGTATCTCACATTAGATAGAAAATAATATTGGTTTCAAAAGTTTTAAGATAAAATATTTATACTATTATTATTAATAGAATAAATGTATCCCATATTTGTTAGAAAATGATTTTGATTTTAAAAGTTTTAAGATAAAATACTTCTAATAACTTTTAAAACTAACATCGATTTATAACCAATTAAGAAACATCTCTTCTAATAGTAATATTAGTATAAATGTATTTCATATTGATTATAAAATTGATGTTGGTTTTAAAATTCTTTTGATAAAAAACTTCTACTTATCAACATAGAAGAGATGTATTTTACATTGTTTAGAAAAAAAAATGTTAGTTTTGAAAATTTTATATAAAAGACTTCTACTCTTATTACCAATAAAAGAAGATGTATATCACATTATTTAATAAGAAAAGTTAGATTTTAAAGTTTTTAGACTAAAAGCTTTCACTCTTACAATATATATCTCACATTTGTTACAAAATATTTTACTATTATTAACAATAGAAAAGATGTATTTCACATTGATTAGAAATTGATGTTGGTTTTAAAAATACTATTATTAATTATCAATAGAAGATATATATTATACATTGGTTAGAAAGAGATGTTGGTTTTCAAAGTCTTTTGCTACAAAACTTCTATCATTATTACCAATAGAAGATGTAAAATTATGTTGATTTTTAAATTATTTTAGATTAGATAAAATATTTTTACTATTATTAGCAATAGAAGAGATATATCACATATTAGCTATAAATTGATGTTGGTTTTAAATTACTATTATTACCAATAAAAGATATACATCCTAGATTGGTATAAAAAATGATGTTTATTTTAAAAGTCTATAGATAAAAAAACTTATACTTTTATCATCAATAGAAGAGAAGAGAAGAGAATAGATGTATCTCATTATATAGAAAGAAATGTTGGTTTAAAATTTTTTTAAGATAAAAATCTTCTACTATTAAAGAGTGATGTATATATTAAAAGTATTTTTATAAAAGACTTATTACCAATAGAAAAGATGTGTATTTCACATTGGTTAAGAAAATGATATTAGTTTAAAATGTTTATAGATAATGTGTTGAATATTGAAATTAAAAAGATTTGCTTAAAAACATTTCACTTGATTGTCAGCCAAGTAAAATAGATTATATTTGGTCAGCTGAATATCATTTTGTCAGCCACTTATCTCAGCTGATCTATACGTACTTAAAGTATGCGTTTATCTTTCCTTATTTGTCTGATCATACTCTTGTACTAACTTTTTCCTACTTTGTGTTTTTGATAGATGTCCTACCATATAATATCTCACAAGATCCTTTGAGATCTTGCCTCTGCCAAAACACATTTTCAAATTCAAATGTGTTCCTAACGGGTTGCTTGTGAAGACTATCTATAAATACCCATTGGAAGCATTTTGTGAAGATAACAATCACAACAATTTTTTTAAGTCAAGAAACCTTCTACTCACAATCTCTCAGACGTTGTCTTCACGAAAAACTTTAGCTAGATACTTCTCATTGAAAATTTATCTCTAGTTATTGTTTAGACAAAACACTGAGTATTTCATTTCAAATTATTTAGAACTCAGTCAGTTTGTCTCACGAGTTTGATTATTTCTCAATCATTCTCCCCCAAACACCGGTCTTTTGTTGTACACTGATCCATTAGAGATCAAATAGATTTTTAATAAAATTAGTGCACTTCAAAAATCCAAGTCTGACCAACTTGGTAGTGGACGTAGCAGTTTATCTGTGAACCACTTCAACTGATTTGTCAGCCATTTCTTATATTCTTGCAAACTGACTTAACACTTAAGAAGTTATTCAACTGATTAAGTGTCAGCCAGTTAACAACAATTGTTTGCTTATTTGTTCAGTTAACTTGTATCTCAGTTTCCTCTCTATATTCAGTGATCAAACATTAAAACAGATTTCTTTTGAAAACTGTTGTGTCAGCCAGCTGACCAACTTTCTTTAGCTTAAGGAATTTCAAAGTGTCAGCCAACTGACCAATTCCTCAGTTGACTGACAAGATCAAGTTTTCCGCTGCCAATCTTTTAAGATTTACAAATTAATCCTCAAAGTTTTTAAAGGCAATTCACCCCCCCTCTAGTCTTAACTGTTGCCATCTGGACTTACATAATGTATTTCACATTGATTACAAAGAGATGTATCTCACATTATTTAGAAATAGATATTGATTATAAAAGTCTTTAAATAAAATAATTTTTATTTTATTATCAATAGAAGAGATATATCACATCACCCAAATTTTGATATTGTTGAATCCTTAAGCTTCCACATCACTTGACTTGAAATTTTTCATTTTCTAGCCATTAGCTAAAAATAATAGTTAATATGATATTGTGATATTAATCATTTACTATTAATCTATTATATTGTTAATAACAGTAGAAATCTTATATAGAAAGACTTTTACTACCAACATCATTTCTTAACCAATATGAAATAATATCATTATATTGGCATTGGGTAAGTACTTTATTCTAATGACCCACTTCTATCACCATACTTTAAGCTTTGATATCTTATTCATCCAAAACTCGATTTGTACAAATAAATATATCATTTTGATGCTCTCACCGAGTAGAACGCATTTGCATAATTACCTTTGCCAACAAACAAATGGCACGTAAAGAAATTTGTGTCTCAAGTTGCATTATTTTTTTCACTAAAAACACTAATTTTTCAACAAATATTAGGTGAGTACTTTAATAATATCTAAAATCAACATTAATTTATAACCAATGTAAGATGAATATCTACTATAATTACCAATAAAAGTGATGTAACAAATATTTGTTAAAAATTGATACTGGTTTAAAAAGTATTTAGAAAAATGACTTTTACTAAACTAACAAAAGAAGATATATGTTCACATTTGTTAGAAGTTGATGTTAGCTTGAAAAATCTTTAAGTAAAATCTTATTAATAAAAATGATTTATTCCTCATTGGTTACAAAGAATTATTTTAGTTTAAAAGTTGGTAGATAAAATTATTTTACTAACAATAGAAGAGATATATCTAATATTAGATAGAAAATAATGTTGGTTTCAAAAGTTTTAAGATAAAAGATTTCTACTATTATTATTAATAGAATAGATGTATCACACATTCGTTAGAAAATGATGTTGGATTCAAAAGATTTAAGATAAAAGACTTTTGTTATTATTATTAATATAATTGATGTATCTTTCAAAAGTGTTAAAATAAATTACTTTTACTATTATTATTATGAATCTCACGTTGGTTGGAAGACTTCCACTATTATTACCAATATGTGTGTGTGTGTGTGTCTATATATATATATATATATATATATATATATATATATATATATATATATTCCATATTTGCTAGAAAATGATGTTGATTTTATATTCTAACATTTAAATCATAATGTCTAAAAGTTTAAGAAGTATACTACTACTATTACTAAAAGAAGAAATGTATGTCCTATTTAAAAATTATATTAATATCATTACTCTCATGCGGAGCACGAGCTCAATAACTAGTAGTATGTTATTTTTAAGGTCTAAAGCCTTGGTTTTAGTAGCTTTACCCTTGGGGTTGATCCCGTTAATAAATGTTTAATTGCTCTTCTTAATTTCAAAATTTTACCATGCCACTGCGTTAGCAATATAAAATTGCTCAAGTAATTAAACGCTCTAATACTACATAAAACCACGTAGGAATAGATAATCACTAACGAAATAATCAATACCACTCACCACCAATATAATCACTCACACAAACTAATCACCAATATTTTTATATAATCACACAAAACCAAACACTACTAGAAAGTCTCGTATAAAAGTTAATTTTTTTTAAAAAAATAATATTTTTAATAACTCATTAATAATAAAATAAAATATTTATATCTTGATTTTTTTAAAATAAACTTTTTAAGTAAAATATTTTAAAATAAAATAATAAATTATTTTCTCGAGACGGAGGGAGTAATCGTTAACGGAGGAGGAAAAGGACAAACTTTGTATTAATCTCATCAACTAAACTTTAGCAACTTACAATAACCATACCGTGGACAATCGGATGGTGTCACCGAGTCTCGGTTATACACTCACGGCATTAAACACCCAACAATATTTCGGCTTCACTTATGATTTTCCCCGAACTCTCGTAATATTTTATATCCTCCTCGTTCAATAAAACTCCTTAATACATCTAATTAATAGCCCTAACAAATCATAATCCTTTTAGAAATAAAGCATTCTTAAATTCAACCTATAAACTTAAAGACATCTCATGGTAAACTTTAAAAAAAAACATTTACACGGTTTTTTACGTGTCATATCATCTATCACATCAAAAACAAAAAACTCATATCTTCATAATTTTTCAACATGGTAAACTCTTTTTATAGTAAAGATGTTTTAATGGTAGACCTAATTTTTATTTCCGTTTCTTTTCTTTTTGTCTTTATGAACTACTCATTCCGTATGAACCTTCTACAATGGTAACGTTCTTAATAATCCGATCATACCTCGATGAACCTGGTATGAGCTTTACAATTGGAGATGCCCTTAGTAGTGCTAAATGTTTCAAATTAATTCAGATTAAAAGCATTTAATGCTCCCTCAACCATTTGAAAACGACAGATTCATCATTTACATGTTTTGGCTTAAATTTATTGAATTCTTTAATTGGTAGTAACATTTCATCTTCTTCAATTGTGAATGATTCCACAATTGAGATGACTTTCCAACTGATAAGTCAAATTGAAGACGCAAATAATAAAACATTTGTTAATTATTCTAAACGTTTAGATAACAACAGCTCAGAGTCTAACTGTTGGCCCTGATCGAATTGTGTTAAACACAACCGACGGTCCAGGTTGATTCGTAATTATGTGAGTTACAAATGAACCCTCAGTTATGAGTTATATTTAAATTATCCATCTACAATTACATATAAAACCTGTAGTTCTGAGAATTATCCCATAAGTTATGAGTTTTGTTTATCCCAAACATTCATTGACTTATCTCATACTGACACCGTGTCTATGACACGTGCACGCATACTAGTATATATATATATATACACACACACACATACACACACAGACATACTAAACCAAACAAAATATTAATTGTTAGAGGATTATTATTTCTTCCATTATTTGTGTTTATTTTAGAATTTATATTGTTTTATTTTGATAATTTATTTTTAGTAGGTTATTTTCTAAATTTGATGTTAATTCTAAATTAAAATCTTATTTTTATTATTATTCTTAATGTTGGTTAAGTTGATAAAAAAATAGTTTATATAAACCATAAGATCAAAATACACTAAACCAAGAGGTTCGGTTCGGTTTGAAATTTTGAAATCATTAAAGAGTGATTCGGTTAGTGGTTTTGGCCTAAACAAATTAAACCGAACCACGTACACTTCAAAGCTAGAGCTACGCTGATACTCTTATGTCAATTAACTTAATGATCAAGCTTTACTCGATATGTTTCCCAGGCAATCAAGACACTTGGGCTTGTTTGATAACCATTTCGTTTTTAATATTTTTGTTTATCTATTTTTTTGTGAAAAATAGAAATAGAAATACATTTGACAATCATTTCTATTTCTGATAAACTAGAAACGTTTCTCATCATTTTTCCCTAAAATTTAGAAATGAAAAAAAATCGTTTCTTTTTTTTGAGAAATGATTTTTTTTCGAAATTTGGAAGAGTTAAGGTCGGTCAACTTAAATGATGTCGAGCCTTCGAACTTTGACATGAAAATTTTCAACCCGAATTTTTTCCTCTCTCTCTCTCTCTCTCTCTCTATATATATATATATATGTGTGTGTGTGTGTGTGTGTGTGTGTGTGTGTGTGAACCCTAAACTCGTTAACCCACCCGACCCTACTTAAAAAATCACATGACCTAATCGAACCCGTTAATATTTTTGGATTGCAAGTGTAACCCGTTTTAACCCAAAAATATTAATAGGTCGGGTTAAAATGAATCGAGTCCGTTACTCACTTACTCATATTGATCTGATAGCTTTTACTCTATAAAATTATGAATTTTGAGAGAAAATCTGGATTAAGACGAGCTGTCCCGTTTTAGCTTATCACTAGTTTAACCCAACACATCTCAACCTGATTGATATTTAGGTCCTAATGGGTTTCAACCCGTCACCTGTTCCAACCCGACCCAATGAATAAAAAGCTATTTATCCACATTTTTTTAATAGTAGATGAAATCAAGCGAATTATTTTTCAACTTTTTTCAAT
Organism: Codonopsis lanceolata; assembly: GCA_013146195.2. Taxonomy (NCBI): domain Eukaryota; kingdom Viridiplantae; phylum Streptophyta; class Magnoliopsida; order Asterales; family Campanulaceae; genus Codonopsis; species Codonopsis lanceolata. The sequence continues at coordinate 53,035,689 of CM028380.1, forward strand.
TGGATATAATATACTATTATGAAAATTGTAATATGTTAATTTTTTTGAAAAAGAATATAACTTTATGAAAGGAAATAAAAATGTTTGTCAAAAATGATTCTTTTGTTTCTTTTTCATAATAAAAATAGAAATAGTTTTCAAACGTGTATTTGTTTTCTTATCCAAAATAAAAAAGGAATAGAAATAAAGTGAAACAAAAACATGTAAAATAAAAATATAAAATAAAAATGTTACTAAACACTACCTTAAAAACCCAGATATTCTACCTCATTGGTAAAATTACAGATGCTGAATTTAATTTTTTTTTCTCAGTTATGCTACCTGTATTAATTGCCGATTCATAGTACTAACAGTCTAACAGATATCGTGTACCATTTCCATGTCAATTACGAATTGCTTAATTCATTTTGGCCAACTTTCGCGTCAATATTTAACATATTTTCATTTGGTTTGATAAAATAAATAATAATAATACTAATAATACTAATAATATAAAATATAAATATATAAATAACGTCTTTCAATTTATTTGAAACTTCAATTAAGAATGTAGGTGTAGCTCTTAATTGGCTGGAGGGAGGCACCAATACTGGCTTTAAATTCTCTCAAATATAAGTGAGCTTTATGTTCAACTAGTTTTTGCACTCGAATTTAAACCTACAGTCATATATATTTTTTCAACGTAACTAAACAATATATGTGTAAAATGAATATGAAAATAGATTAATGGAAGTGATTTTAGTTGCTCAATAAATGCTTCAGCTTCTGTTATTATTTATCATGTATTAAATATATAATTAATTAATTTATTTCTAAAAATGAAAAATAAAAACTAAATATAATAGGTTAAATATTATTTAGATTTTTGAGATATAAAAAATGGTTTTCAATCTCTCATACTAAGACCATCAACAACAAAGCTCTCAAATGGGTGCTTATGAGATTAATTGAGATTCTTTCAATTAACAATGGTTCCTATATTTGTGCTTATTAAGTAAAAAGGTGTTTCAGGAGCTAAACAAGCTCCCCGACAATTGCTGCGCCTTTCCTTTCCTGCCAACCAAAATCTGCCGCCTGCCCTTTCTTCTCTCCTTTCCAATTGCTTTATTATTTACTTTTCTTTCATTTTCGTTTTTCGTCAATTTTCAACCATAAAAAATATTTTTTTAAATATTTTTTTCCCTGCATTAAAGTAAATATTTTTACTTACAAATAGAGACTTGGTTTGTTTCATTTGGATATCATAAAAAATTTCTATGAATTTTTCAAATTTCTAGCCATTTTTCTATAAAAATATTAAATTATTGGAGATAAAGATGATGAGGTATATAAAAGTATTGGAGTTTGTGCATTGTTAAAAGAGTATTTTTATTGAAACGCTTAAGTGGGAGTTTAATGACATTTTTGTAATAAAAAAAAAAATGAAGCTTAAACTCTTCAAATGGGAGAACTTTGTTGTTCCTGCTCTAACCAAACAAGATGCCAGCTGTAATACGAAGCAAAATTTGACCATATGGTTCAGTCTCGAAAGCTAAAAGTGAAATAAACATGATTTTTTTCCTCTTAATTATGTTAAATTTATTTTAATTCTTCTACGTTCTTGTTAATACTTACTAGTTTTAAAAGTGGTCCAACTCTAATTTTATTCAATTATAACAATTTCGAGTGATCTAGGAACGTACAAAATCTATCTAATTTGTTAATAAACTAGGTTATTATCCGTGCGATGCACGGTTGACTTAATGTTGTTTCTGAAACTTAATTTGGTAGATAAAATTTGTAAATTATTTGAATGAACCAACAACAAAAAGATGTACACATAATTAATAAATAAATAAATAACGTGAGATCACACCGAACAATCAAACCGAAAATTTATACGATTTTTGTAGATATAATTTGCAAGCTATTTCGTAGTGGTTGTTCGTGGTGTTGGTGGAACACGTTTAATCAAATTTGATAAAATCTATTTAAAATTGACTGAGTATTAGTAAAATAATAAAAATTAAAAAACTTTTACCGTGAGAATTGAGGAGTTCTAATCAAATTAAACTTGTCTAAATCAAATGTGATAAAATCTATCCGGTACAAATCGATTTTGTAAGAAAAAATGGTAAATAAAAAAAATTACCATGAGAATTGAGGAGTTTTAATTAATTGAAATGTGTCTAAATCAAATGTGATAAAATCTACTCGAAAATAATAATAAAAACTTTTACCATGAAAATTTGGAGTACTGATCAATTCAAATACGTTAAAATCAAATGTGATAAAATCTATCTGGAATTAACCGATTTTGACAACAAAAATTGGTAAAAAAAAATAGAAAAGGTTTTACCATATATAAAGGAGGCACGGTTTTAAAATCTATTAGACTTTAATTTTTGGCAAAAAAAAAAGAATTTATAAAGATATATTTAGTATCATACATATTGTTTTAAAGGAGGCACCGGTTTTAAAATCTATGAGACTTTAATAGTTTTAATCAATTGAAATACGTCTAAATCAAATGTGATAAAATCTATCCGTAAATAAAAAACTTTTACCATCAAAATTTGAAGTACTAATCAAGTGAAACACGTTAAAATCAAATGTAATAAAATTTATCTGATATTAACCGATTTTGATAAAAAAAAATGGTAAAAAAAAAAACTTTTACCATGTATAAAGGAGGCATCTGTTTTAAAATCTATCAGATTTTAATTTTTGGCAGTAAAAAAAAAGAATTTATATAGATATATTTAGTACCATATGCATGATTTTAATAATTTTTGTTTATTTGCAAAAATTGTTTATAATAAGATTATTTTCTAAACTTGTAATAAATAATTAATTTTTTAATTAGAATAATTTGAAAAAAAAACCCAAAAAATAAGGTAAATATTAAAAATTGATCATGTAGTCATGTAATTGAAATATTAAAATCTATGAGAATTGATGAAATCTATCGGCAAAAAAAATTACCATAAAAATTTGGAGTTCTAATCAAGTGAAACATGTTTAAATCAAATGTTATAAAATATATTTGGTATTAACCGATTTTGGCAGCAAAAAATGGTAAAAAAAAAAAATCTTTTACCATGCATAAAGGAGGCACTGGTTATAAAATCTATCCGGTTTTAATTTTTGGTGGGAAAAAAAATTATAAACTTGTATAGAAGGTGACACGTGGAAGCACATAATTCCTTTAAAACTTTAAGCGTATAACATAAACTTGCCATGTGGTAGCAACGTCTTCTGTTTTAATAATAGTTAATACTGATAATTAATAGATTATTAACTAATAATTATATATTATATATTAGTAGAAGAACAAATAACATAGAATTATCCCGTTGATAATTTGTATAAATTAAAAATTATGAAAATAAAAAGAGATGGAAATAGAAGAGTTTTAGTAAAATTAAACTTGTATAAATTTTATAGGATAAAATCTAGTTTAATTAAGTGATATTTGAAAAAAAAACCCCAAAATCCTAAATCTCTATCTGAAACTTAATTTGGTAGATAAAATTTGCAAGCTATTTGAATAAACCAATAACAGCAAGATGTCCACATAATTAATAAATAAATAAAAAACGTGAGATCACACCGAACAATCAAACCGAAAATTCATGCGAATTTTGTAGATAGAATTTGCAAGCTATTGCGTAGTGGTTGTTTGTGGTGTTGGTGGAACACGTTTAATCAAATTTAATTAATTACTAAATAATCAATTTCAACGAAAAATTACTAAATAATCTATACATTAAGTTTAAGAAACAATCAATTTCAACGAAAAATTACTAAATAATCTATATATTAATTATTAATTACTTCATTTAATTTTTTTCTGCATAAAATCCTAAGCCAATCTTTCAATTACCCATACATATGATCAATTTTAATATTTACATTATTTTAGTTTATTTTTTCTAAGTATTCGAATTAAAATTTTCAATTATTTATTACAATTATATATATTAGGGATCCTTTATGGCTTTTCTTTTTTCTTTTCGAAATGACATCACCGACCTAAGGTTATTTCCCTTCAATTTTTTTGTGTATATATATGCCGCCAATGTGATTTTTTATCAATTTTTAAATTGTATTGTATAACTTAATAGAGTTAAGGGAATGAATTGGTCTATAGTCTCAATTTTTAAAATAATTTCTTAAATTAAAATTTTTTGAGTTATTTGAGTAAAATCAACTTCTTGTTAAATCGATCTTTAAGTTATGGTTATGTTGTGTTTGTTATGTTTATTAATTAGTGATAAGATTAGTTTGGTTACTTTCAAAATTTCAAAACCTGTTATCTTTATTAATTAGTGATAAGATTAATTTTGTAAGTTTGAAATTTCAAAACCAAAATTACTGTTAACAAAATCTTCAAAACACTATATAATATAATCTGTTTGAGCGTTCTTCATCTGTTTTCCATCATATACTTAATAAGTACAAATGTGATAAAATTTATCCTAACCTACTTGATAATATGATAAAATCTACTTTATAATTACAAATGTTATAAAATTTATCCGGTAAGCAGTAACTTCTTATTTATATCGTAAACTAATTAATTTTGGTAGAAAAAAAGATTTTTTTTTATAATTTATAGAAAGTGACACGTGGCAGCACCAAATTCCTTTAAAAAATTAAGCACTTAACAGAAAGCCGCCACACGGCTTCTATTTTAATTATAGTTAATAGATGTTCAATCCATTTTACCTTTTATGGATTTGAATAAAGCGATTGGGTGGATGATGATTTGACTAAAGGCAATCCGCACGTGGATTGGGTATTGGATTTACTAGATAAAAATCCTTTCCGTCCAAACCTGTGTGAAATATTAATAACAGTATAATATATACAGATATCACAATCTTACCTGTTAAAGTTTGTGATATTATTACAAATTTAAAATTTTAAATTTTACTGAAAACTTTTATTGATGTTAAAAATTTTGTTCTAGTTTTTGTTTTTTTAATTTACTTAATTAATTATTCAAAAAGTCATAATTGTGTTCCAGGGCAATTAAGCTCTTAATGTTACAAACTGAATTTCTTCTTGCTGTGTTTTTGAATAGTAAAATGAATTTTTCTTAGATAATTAGGCTATAAGCTATTAATTGTTAAACAGTCTCCTGTAAGACTGTCTTATAAATCTTAATTTGTAAAACGGTTTTACAGGAGACATACTCAATAAACAAATACTTGTGTAAGACGATCTTATAGATATTTTTTTGTACAACAAATCTTATTTACCCAATTCTGCATGTGTTGGTTGATTGAGTTGTAAAATAATGAAGCTTCAGTTTATAAATTAAGATTTATAAGATAATCTTATAGGAGACTTACTCTAAGTGGTGAATTGCTTACTTTTTCGCATCGTTAGTAGGGGTTAAAACTAGTCTCTCTATTCCACTTAATTAGTGTAATATTCTATCTTGAGATATTTAACACTTTTAAAACCTTATGTATACAATCTTTTTATTTTCCAAGTTTACCCTTCATATTGATATAATCATAACTAAATATATTATAAACATGATATGAGTTAGAACGATGATGCTTTAGACAATAAAACTTCTACTTTTATTTATCTTAATAATTTATGATTTGATAGTTCTTGAATCCTAAAAAAAAAAACAGTATTTTTGACAAGTCAAACATTTTAATTTTATTGTATGCTTGTTTTCAAAAAAAAAAAAAAACTTCATACATTCAGTCTAACATGATAATTTGTGTATTACATGTAGAAAATCATATTTTTTTTTCTAAAAAAGGAAGAAATTAATTGATTCTAGAGGGATGATATACATACACAGAAAACAAGAGAAATCTTATCATATTGCTATCATGTATGAAAACCAACAAAAGACTATAAAACCAAAAAAAAAAACCTCGCTGGATGTATACTGAATAATTCAACCAAAGCTGTACCATAATAATCTCTCTGCTCAAAAACGTTATAAATATAAATATATATAGTATATAGTATATAAATAATATATGGGTTGGAATTTTTTTTTTCGAACAAGTAAAACTCCATCAAATTTTAAATATTCGTTATATTTTATTAGACACACATATTAAAAAACTAATTAAATAAATCAAATATTTGTATAATATAAAGTTTTCTTTATATCATGTGCATGCCACCATCATTAAAGTTAAAAAAAAAGTAAGGTTAAAATGACAAACTTGCTATTTTGGAAAAAAAAAAAAGACAATTTCTTAGAAACAAACAACAAAAATAAGATTTTCTTTTTAACGGCATCATCAATGCAACCGTGAATTTGATCTTAGGTGATCGTAAATAATTAACACATCAATCAATTTATTTTCTCTATTTATTCACATTCAATCAAAATGGACATCTTCAATGCAAATACAAATTTGATCTAATGTGGTATATATCTCACCATTAAAATGAAATTTAACAAAAAAAAATAAAAATAAATAAAAAGAAAAAACTAATATAAAGAGTTTTTTTTTTAAAAAAATTGATGACTAGGATGTGTATGTACACCTTAAGTAAAATGTAAGAAATTGGTATTATTATCTACAATATAAACAATTTAGCATGCATCCAAATTCCAAATAGTAATTTTCTTAATCCCCAATTCCTCTCCCAGTCGAAGGCTCCAATTCCAAAGCAGGGTAAACAAATTAAAATCCATAAAAACTGTCCACCTCAACTCTACCTAGACACGATTTTTCTTTCCCCACCAAATCCTCGTTTTTTAAAATTATACTCCACTGTATGTCCTATTAGGAATAGTGTGGACTGGGCTACTGGGCTACTGGGCTACTGGGTACCTGCCACTGCGTCCATATATTCCAGTACCTTTCTGGATCGTTCTAATGAGACGCATTGTACGAGATAGGGTTACATGTCTTAATCATACACTTTTCATTTTGAGATTTACTGATGGGGCATCTAATCTCGAATGATAATATTTAAATATATGATTCCCATAATTCCATAACTTTATTATTTGTGAAAGTTTTATAGGAATAAGTGGTTCAAGAAGCGCCCACGGGAATGACCCAATGATATAATTAAAGTTTTACAAAATGTGAAGTCTTATATTTAATTCATTTTCATGTTCCCTTAGTAAGGAAAAAAAAAGTGGTTCAAAAAGGAAAAAAAAAATATAAGTGCACAATATTAAAATATCGATGTTGTAAAAGAAATTTATTATTGTGGAGAAAAGTTGATTGCGAGTTCTTTTATTTAGTGATGGATAATGTGACAATAAAAATCGTACTTTTTTTTCTTCAAAGATTTAACATTAGAGATGTCCTTCGTCATATATGCACTCTTGTTAATGATATATGTACATTCACTAATCTAACTTTTATGCATATTGTTAAATCACAAATCATAAAATCATGATATATATTGTTAATATTATTTATTAACTTAGATTTTTAGATGAATTGATTAGTTAAAATGGTATCAAAACTCCTTAATTTTCCAAATTCAACGAAGGTTCTCATCCACTTGCATTTATCCTTGCAAAAATTACATAGGGCACATATTGCATTATAGATATCGATTGGTCCTCTCTCTAACATATTAGATGAATTGATTACTTAACACATATACATATTTTCCAATGAGAAAAAGTCGCATTTGATACTATAATAAGTAATAATAACATAAATTAATTTAGTTTACAATTAGAGTTTGCAAAATATTGGATATTTGAGACCCTAAGGTGCAAAATATAAAATCTTGCATCCTCTAAGTGCAACTTTGCGCAAACCACATGTGTGTAAAGAGCAATTAACACTTACTAAAATATACACTATTATTTTTAAAAAATTAATACTCCTTTTGTTTTTAAATATTTGTTATGTTTGACTAGGAATGCTGATTAAGAAAAAACTAGTTAATTTTATTATAAATATTAATTAAATATATAATTTCATTTAAAGTTCATTTGCTTATAAGACTATTATTAAAATAACAGGAAAAAAATAAAATTATTTTCTAAAATATAAATTTAAAAAAATTACATAAACAATTATTTAGCAAGGGAGTAATAAGAAAAACAAAAGCAGAAGAAGACACAAAAATGTAAGGAGACACTTTCATCTCCCGACATGGGCCGTCAATCACCGTGTGGGCAACAATATTCAATCAACCTTTTAGCAGTCAAGTCTTTTGGATCGTATAAATGTACAGTATTTTCATGGAATAATCGTGGGCCGATCTTCTTTCCTGAAATTGTAAACTGCTTTAACATATATATATATTTGGAATAATCGGACCGATTTCTTATGGAGAAAATATAAGGAATAATTGCAAACAAATACACTTTCCTGAAATCGTAACCGCTACGGTACCTTTTTTTTTTTTTTTTCAACCGCATAAATCCACTTTTGTTCATTTTTTCCAGAAATGCTCACCATTCTCAATTTCTCTTGTTTCTCTTTTGATTTCTTCCTCTCCATTAATATTGCACGGATGATACCTTCAGTCCAGACCTCGAGAAGATTAAACAAGCATTTACGATCCTATCCAATAGATGAAGATTGGAATTGGGGGAAACTGTGGTCTTTAATATTATGGAGTGCTACCTCCCTTAGCAATTCAAAGACATGGAGGCCTACTACGGAAGACACCTGGAAACTTTATGCACAATTATTTTAGCAGTCCATGGTCATTTATCTCTGTTGTCTTAGCCATTGTTCTGTTGGTGCTCACAGAATTACAAACAAAGAGGCAATGATGCTCACATCTTGATAGTTCTTGTGGGCGTCGTTGCCTCCGATGTAGGTGTCGTTGCATCTGATGTGTATGTTGTTGCCTACGATGTGGGTGTCGTTGCCTCTGATGTGTGCATCGTTACTTTCAATATTGGTGTCGTTGCCTCCGATGTGGGCATCATTGCCATGACCAACACACCCACTTCTTGATTTGGAATCCAAAAGGTGACTTACCTCGATAAACCACTTCTTGAGAAATTTGGAGATTCTCGACGAGGATAACCGAAGTAAAGCTAACCCAGATGCACATTGCACATTACGACGCGGTGTTTTGCACTTACGATGCATGGTTTTGAACTTATGATGCAGGGTTTGAACTTACAACGCAAAATTTCAAACTTACGATGCGGGGTTTTGAACTTATGACGCAGGGTTTTCTGTTCTCTGTTGTTGGGTTTTATGAAAAAAATTGGAGATGATAATGAAAACGATGCCCGAAATTGATGATCGATGCTCAAAATTAAGTATCGATGCCTAATTTTTGTATTACGATTCCTAAATTTGGGCCAGGATTTTTGCATTGCGATGCCTAATTTTTTTTCGACACCCAATTTTTTTTACCGACGCCCAAATTGAGAGATAGCTTTGTGTGCACGTTTTTCCATTGTTAAGGGTATCTTCGTCATTTTCTCTCAAAAAGTGTACTTTAGCGGTTGAAATAATATCATGACAGTGGACCGTTCCGGTTATCACCTAAAACATAACCGTAAAAATCCACTATATTTGTTTTAAATCGCTAAAGTAAACTTTTGAAGGGAAAATGATGAAGATACCCTTAATGAAGGAAAGACGCGCAGACAAAGCCACATCCCAAATTTAGGCATCGCTCAGAACATTGAGCGTCAAAATGCATAACTCTCTGCCCAAATTTGGGCATCCCTCAAAATTTTGGGTGTCGCAGTACAAAAGTCACTGCTCAAATTTGGGCATCGCTCAAAACATTGGGCGTCATTCATTTTTGGATCTAAATTTATCGTTCATTTTCAGAAAATAGAAAATCGAATGAGGAGTAACAGTCCTCAATATCGATCTCTTTTCTTTTTTCGTTTTTCAAAATTAAATCACATAAGAGAATCAAATGGATATAAACAGATATCTCATTTAATAAAGAAATATACACTGTAAATCCAAAACATACTTTTGGAGTTCAAAAAATCCATTTCCTCCCCTAATAGCAATCTCATTAGCTGGAATTCATTTCATTCCGTTCCTTGCAACTGGATGGGTGTAGGTTGTATAAATCTCCATGATCGAAATTTATCGTCAATCATTTGTAAGCTTCCTTACTTATAGTTACACGAGCTAAATACACAAACATTGAAGTCTACGAGGCAAACATCGTAGCCTACGACACAAGCATTGAATCCTACGAGGCAAACTAAGCATCATAACCCAAGGAAAAACATTGGCCACTGCCTAAACGATGCCCACATCATAGGCAACGACGCCCACATCATAGCAATGACGCCCACATCAAAGGCAACGATACCTACATCATAGTCAACGACACCCACATCGGAGGCAACGACGCCCACATCATGTGCGAAAAGTTTGGATTCAATTTACATAAGACCCAAGCTCTCTGTATTGCATTAGAATGGATGATTGAAGTCTACCAATTGCCATGGAAGATACTCTCATTGTTAACATTGGTGTCGTTGTTCATATCATCCCTTAGTGTCGTTTTGTATTCGTTGATTTCTTTTATTGATTCAAGTACGTGGTTTTTGTTTATCAATCACTTAAACAAACGAAAACCACTTAATATAAGAAAACTAGTTTTTTAACACATGCGTTAAACGCACGTCAATAAATCGTATATAACAAAATAAAGAGGATCGGTTTATTAATAATTACATATAAGTATATCACTAATCATTATAGATTCTAAAAAAAATACATTTATACACAGCATTTGTTGTCTTATTAATTGGTTTTTCATCTTCACTGCATATCAATATCTTCAAACCAAAATAATTTGTTACTCTAGAAACTACGACATATAACTTTCTATGGCAAAATACTGGTTTTTTTTTTCTTTCTAAAAGAGACATGTGTACAATTATTGACTTTGAAACTTGTTAATTGTCATTGCATATGATACTCGCAATGTAAATTGTCTTCTCTGGAACTTGAAAGGCAGTCTTACATCGGATAAGTTAATGACAATCTTGGGATAAAAATATTTTCTCCAACATTGCTTCCTTTCAAAAAATTTATTTCAACAATGTGATCCCTAAGATTTATGATGATTAGTCTTGTTTCAATGTACAACCTTGCAGCATGGTCAATGTTTCTCAATAGCATTACTGGTACACTAATTTTAAGTATCAATTCATGGTCTGACAACCCCGAACACTTTATACTATTCAAAAATTATGTATAATGAATGTTTTGGAACAAACTTAATTTTTTTCCGCCCTTCAAATAGAATGTGAACTCAAATAAGTTCTTCCTTTTGAATGATTACTTTTATTAAATTATATTTGTATTATATGAATAAATAAATTTATGAGAAAAAATAAGCTAAAATCAAAATAACGAAATTATTTTTACCGTTAACAAATATTTTTGTTTTCTAAATTATTTTAATTTAATAACTTCCATTATATATTTTTTTGTTTTATTGACTTCGTAACTATTATTTTTGTTTTATTTTTAAAAATTAGTTTTACGGAAAAAAATTGTTTCATAATTTATTATTATTATTTTACTAACCTCAGTTTAAATTGTTTTGTTTTATTGACTCTGTAACTATTCTTTTTGTTCCATCAAATATTTTTATTTTACTAACGTATTTTTGTTTTACCTAACTATTTTTAAGAATTTGTTTTAAAATTTTGTTCCGTAAATTATTTTTATAATTTTACTAACCCCAGTTTAAATTATTTTTGTTTTATTGACTCCGTAACTATTATTTTTGTTCCATCAAATATTTTTATTTAGCTAATGTATTTTTGTTTTACATAGCTATTTTTAAGAATTTGTTTTAAAATTTTGTTCCGTAAATTATTTTTATTCTTTTAGTAACATTAGTTTAAATTGTTTTTGTTTTTATTGACTTTGTAACTATTATTTTTGTTCCATCAAATATTTTTATTTTACTAACGTATTTTTTTACATATATATTTTTAAGAATTTGTTTTAAACTTTTGTTTCGTAAATTATTTTATTTTACTAACCTCCGCATTAAATTATTTTTGTTTTGTGATTCTGTAACTTTTATTTTTTATAGTTGCTTGTTCCATAAATTATTTTTATTTTACTAACTTCTTATATTTTTGTATTCTTGACTCCGGAATTATTATTTTTGTTTTAGTTATTATTTTTTATGTTTAAAGAGAGAAAAATGTTTAAACATATTTAAAAAAGAGGAGATGGTGGTGATAAGAGAGAAAATATGAAGGAGACGGAAGAGAGAAAGAGAAATACAAGCAGAGAAGAGAAGATAAGAGAGAGAAAGAGTGAAATGGTAACTCAAAAGTTAATAATTTAAAAGTGAGATTTGGAGGGAAAAATCCACCCTTGTCATTATATATATATATATATATATATATATATATATATATATATATATATATATATATATATATATATATATATATATATATATATATAGATGTCTAGTACTTATGGCTATATTCTACCTGGTTTAGGACGTGGAAGAGAAAGAAAGTTAGGGAAGAGAGTGAAAGAGTAGGAGATAGAACGAAACAAACTTAGGGAATATTTGGAACAAAATTTTGAAAAACACTTTACCGGTTGAATAAAAAAATAGGGGAGTGGAGCGGTTACAATTTCACAAAAGTGTACCAGCTCGCAATTATTCCTTTTTTTTCAATTGCATAAGTCCAATTTTATAATATTTTTCCAATATTGCCCATCTTCTTCTTCAGATCCGGCTGAGCCTCAACCTCTCTCTCCGTCTTCATTGCACATCTTTCTCCATCTCAGATCTGGCCTAAAAGTCTCCATCGCATATCTTTCCTGGGAAAGATAAGCGAAGTATAAACAGAGTCACCAAATTATTTTCCAATAATTCAAAGATGTGCACCTTCTAGTCATTCCGATGAGGGCTTCGACAATGCCATTACTTACGGAAATCCACCTTGAAATATTTAATAGCCTACTTCAATCCCCTTCCCTCTGTACGATTCCCCTATTCATTAGTATCCCTATGAATATCCAGAGATAAAAAAAACGTCTTATGTGTATGCAATTTCTTTCGCATGAGCATTAATCTACATTTCCCCTATATGTATTGTAGTTGGGTATTGAGGCATTTGCTAAAGTTGATGGCTTAAAAGAAGGGAAAAAGGTGAGACTATTGGATGAAATTCTCGGCATGAACTTGAATCCATGTGGCGACCCGACCCGAGTCCCAATACGAGACCCCGAGGTCGTGCCGCCTAAAAAGGCACGTAATGAAAACAAATAGCAAATAGTGGGTAAGGCCATAACGGCGGTACGCCAAAAACTTTAACACATGCGGAAGCGTATAATATTTAAACAGTGGCGCCCGAGCTAACAAGCTCAAACTAATACAACCTTAGAGATAATGAATCTCTTGGTCGAAAAATAAAATCATGTGACGCAACAATAGGCACATATAACAATTTATGGCAATTATATATCAAGTCATTTCATCAAATATGCACCCAACACTTAAACAACAAAGTAGGGTGATTTAGCATACATTATCACACATAAATAACATTCTAAACATGGTTTACAACCTGTTTATAATCTGATCATACGACTTAAAACGTAGCATTTAGCATGTACATGAACATAGCATCTCAACAAGTCTAACTATTTCATCAAACATGCTCCCAATGCTTAAACAACAAAGTAGGGTGATTTGTCATACATTATCACACTTAAATAACATCTTAAACATGGTTTACAACATGTTTCTAACATGTTTATAATCTGATCATACAATCAAAATGTAACATCTAGCATATACGTGAACATAGCATGTCTACTAGCCTAACTATTTCACCAAACATGCTCCCAATGCTTAAACAACGAAGTAGGGTGATTTGTCATACATTATCACACTAAATGACATTAAAATCATGGTTTATAATAGGTCTATAATCTGTTCATACAACCCAAATTCATCACATAACATAATCTAGAACATGGCATCTCTACAAAGTCCTATGTGCTCTCATTGACCTCATATAGCAAGATTGTTTTCCCTAGGGTCAATGAGGCTAAAAGAAATAAGAAGAGATGTTGTAACTCACCTTAAACAAGTCCTACAAGTTGTACAAAAACGTCCATGCAAGGTTGGGTATGTGTTCTCCTTGCTCTCCTCTTCACTTCTACCGAACGGTTTTGGAAATGGCTTCTTCAATAGTTGGCCACCATTGTTGATCACTCAAGAAGCTCCAAGAACTCTCTATAACTCTCAAGAAATGTTCAGCCACGAATTTGGAAGTGAATGACTGAATATGGTGGGTTTAGTGGAGGTATTGGACATGCAATGGCTGATGTGGGGTGTCCAATGCATGTGTGTGCATGTTGGAGGTCTTTCCTTGCCATGTGTTGTACATGCATCCAATTCATCCAAAACTTGTCAAACATGCATGAGATGATGTAGGGACGAACTAGGTGGTTTAGGGTGGGTTAGGTTGGGTTTGGGTGGGGTTTGGTTGAAATGCAAAATTCCGAAATCTGAAATGAGGCAATGCGGTCGCATGGTAGGAGACCCATGCGAGCGCATGTCTCCGCCACCTCAAATCTTTCATTTTAGCCCCTCGCAAGTTCTAGGCCTTTCCCCTCGCACCCTCAAGTCCTCCAAAGCCCGAAATGGTCTAGAATTCAACCCTAAACACCTCTAAACAATAACCAAAGCAAATCAATGTTCAAACCTAAATCAAACATGGCTAAGAACTCAGACAGAACACTCCCGAACGACAACCGAAAAGGTCAAACGGAGAAGGGTTAACGCTCGAATCAAACTAGCGATCAAACCGGCGATGCAACTAGCATTCAACCAACATCTAAAGCGTGTTAATGATGTTAAGAATGATTTCTAACATTTATCCAAGTGTTTACAACATAAAACACAAACCCGAGTTTCAAAGCAACTCGTGAAAGAAAGGTGCATACGAGCATCCCAAACGACGTCAATGAACATGCCATCAACTTTAAACATATAAGTGAGCTAAGTTAACATACTAATGATGATTATGAAAGTATGATCTCATGCAATAAACATGCAAGCAATAAACTAGGGTTTTACATTCTCCCCTACTAATAGGAATTTAGTCCCTAAATTCTTACCGTGATCTTCGAACAAATGAGGGTACTTCTCGCGCATCTCCAACTCGGTCTCCCAAGTCGCTTCCTCGATCTCATGATTCTTCCAAAGAACCTTAACCAATGGAATTGTCTTGTTCCTCAGTACTTGCTCCTTGGTGTCGAGAATCTTCACCGGTTTCTCAACATACGACAAATCAGGCTGAAACGAAATCTCCTCATACGCAAGAACATGTGAATCATCCTTCAGGTACTTCCGAAGCATAGACACATGAAACACATTGTGAATATCCGACAATGATGGCGGTAAAGCCACCCTATAAGCCAAACTCCCAACTCGCTCAAGAATCTCAAAAGGTCCAACGAACCTCGGTGATAACTTCCCTTTCTTCCCAAATCTCTTAGTACCCCTTCTCGGCGATACTTTAAGAAACACATAATCCCCAACCTGGAACTCCAAATCTCTCCTCCGATTATCTGCGTAGCTTTTCTGTCGACTTTGAGCGGTGAGCAATCTATCTCGAATTATCTTCACACTCTCAACAGACTGCTGAACAATTTCTGAACCCCATAATTTTGCTTGTCCAACCCCGTCCCAACAAACCGAGATCTACACTTCCTCCCATAAAGAGCCTCATACGGTGCCATCTCGATGCTCGATTGGTAACTATTGTTGTACGCAACTCGCCAAAGGAAGGTGTGTATCCCAACTCCCTTTAAAATCAATCGCATAAGCCCGTAACATATCTTCAAGTATTCAATCGTTCTGATCGAGGGTGAAAAGTCAGATCGAAATTCAACTTAGTCCCCATAGCTTCCTCGCAAAGCCTCGCCAAAACCTCGTAAATCTCGATCCCTCGACACAATGCTAACCGAACCCCATGCGCCTAACAATCTACAATGCCGCATACAATGCCGCCCGACTCAAGGAATAAGTCATCGCAATCGGTATAAAATGAGCCGACTTCTTAACCGATCTACAACAACCCAAACGCCATCAAACCTCTCTACGTACGTGGAAACCCCGAACAAAATCCATCGTAACGTGCTCCCACTTCCACTCGAATATCTAACGGCCGCAACAATCCCTGCGGCCTTTGATGTTCCGCCTTCACCGCACCGCTGACAAGTCAAACACTTCGACATTCGACACATAATCCGCAATTTGGCGCATCATGCCACTCCACCAAAATTGCTTCTTCAAATCCCTATACATCTTCGCATTCCCTGATGGATAGTATATCTTGCCTTGTGAGCTTCATCCAACACAAGTCGCTTCACATCCTCAACTGAAGGTACACAAACTCTCCCTTGAAAGTCAAAATCCCATCTTGATTCATTGCAAACTCCGCGCCTCATTCTTACTCAAACCATCAATGATCTTTACTAATCCGGATCCTTTCTTTGAGTCTCCTTAATTCTTTCCAACAAAACCGAATAGCCCTGACATTAGCAAACAACACTCCATTATTAACCTCACTAGGACTCCAATCACGGACATCCTCTAACATTTTCCATTCACGCATCATCAGACATGACAAATGAACTTTCCTACTCAAAGCATCGGCAACCACGTTCGCCTTCCCCGGATGATAAAGTATCGTGCAATCGTGATCCTTCAACTTCTCCATCCATCTCCGCTGTCTCATGTTCAACTCCTTTTGTGAGAAGAGATATTTCAAACTTTTGTGATCCGTGAAAATCTCAAACTTCGAACCATACAAATAATGCTTCCACTTGTGCAAAGCAAATATAATCGCCGCTAGCTCAAGATCATGCGTAGGATAATTCACCTCATACGGAGACAACTTCCTTGAAGCATAAGCAATCACCTTCCCTGCTCGCATAAGCACACAACCCAATCCTTCTTTCGATGCGCCATCAGAACCACAAAGTTATCACCTCCGCTAGGCAATGCTAACACCGGTGCCGTAGTCAACCTCCTCTTCAATTCCTGGAAGCTTTCTTCACACTTATCACTCCATACAAATGCGGTCTTCTTTTGAGTCAAATTTGTCATGGGCGTAGCAATCTTCGAAAATCCCTCTATAAACCTCCGATAATAACCGGCTAGCCCCAAGAAACTCCTAACCTCCGTAACTGTGGTCGGTCTCCTCCAATTCATTACTGCTTCAACCTTGGAAGGATCCACCGCTATCCCGGCACTAGAGACAACGTGCCCCAAGAATGAAACCTCCTCTAGCCAAAAAGCACACTTGCTAAACTTGGCGTAGAGTTGCCTCTCCCGAAGAATAGACAAAACCATCCTCAAATGTTGTGCATGCTCCTCCCGAGACTTAGAATACACAAGGATGTCGTCTATGAAAACCACCACGAAGCAATCAAGAAAGTTGTGGAATACCCGGTTCATCAAATCCATGAACACCGCCGGCGCATTAGTCAACCCGAATGGCATCACCATAAACTCATAATGCCCGTACCTCGTGCGAAAAGCCGTTTTCGGAACATCCTCGTCTCTCACCTTCAACTGATGATACCCGAACCTCAAATCAAGTTTAGAATACACCACCGATCCTTGCAACTGATCAAACAAGTCATCTATATGCGGCAACGGATACTTGTTCTTGATCGTCGCTTTGTTCAACTCCCGGTAATCAATGCACAATCTTAAGCTTCCATCCTTCTTCCTGACAAATAATACCGGCGCACCCCAAGGTGATACACTTGGCTTGATAAAGCCAATATCAAGAAGCTCCTGCAACTGCACCTTCAACTCCTTCAACTCCATCGGTGCCATTCTATACGGCGCCTTCGATATCGGAGTCGTCCCCGGCAACAACTCGATACAAAACTCGATCTCCCTATCCGGAGGCATCCCAAAATCTTTAGAGAAGACATCCGGAAACTCATTCACAACCGGCACATCCTCAAGATCAGAAGTCGAAACCCGCTTATCAATCACACAAGCTAGGTATCCCGTGCAACCACGTGACAATAGTTTCCTAGCCTTTAGAGCGTAAATGACGCCAAGAACCCACTAGACGCAAGTATCACCCACGAACATAAATTTAGGAACACCCGGCATATCAAAAGTAACCCTCTTACTAAAGCAATCTACCAAAGCATGATAAGTGCATAACCAATCCATGCCGAGTATCACATCAAAATCACTAAGTGGCAACACTACCAGATCCGCATGCAAAACATGTTCATCCACAAGTACTTCGCATGCTTTATAAACTTCCGAAGCCAATAAACATTCCCCAAGTGGGGTAGAAACTTCAAGCACGTAAGGCAAAGACTGAGGCAATGCACGCAAACGGTCAACAAAATGTGATGCAACATACGAATGTGATGACCCTGGATCTATAAGTACTCGTGCTTCACTATCGAAGATAGAAATGGTACCTCCAATAACCGCGGCCGACTGTACTCTCTCGATCTAGAGCAAACACGCGACCTCGCACCTTTAGCTTTCCCATCGCTATCTCTCTTAGCCCCAACAAGAGGGCCGGACTCGATCCCCAGCCGATTACCCTTCAACTTAGGGCAATTCCTTTTCACGTGCCCCGCAACTCCGCAATAGTAGCACTCCACCGGTGCCCCACTCTTCTTCCAACATTTGTCTTCCGTGTGCCCCGTCTTCGAACAATAGGAGCATACCACTATCATGCCACGATCTCCCTGACTCGGTGTAGAAGCAGCTCCTCTACCACCTGACTGATTTCTTGTCTGCCCATCATTATTAAACTTGCCATTACCTTTCCTCGCGATCATTGTGCCCATGATAATTCCCCGATTACCTCGAATCCATTTCCTCGCCCAAGACTGCCTAGGCTGTGAAGAAAACCCTGAATTACCCATGACACGGTTCTTCGATATCCCGCTCAATCACGTAGGCTCTATCCACGCCTTCCTATATTCCACTTAACCGATGAGACAACAAATGCCTCCTATACTCCGCCTTCAAGCCCTTCACAAACTTTGGTTCTCTTGGCCTCATCCGAATCAAATGATCGCAATAGCGTGCTAGTCTCAGAACCTCGCCGATATCGCGATATACATGCCTCCCTCGCACGAGGTCAAGGAACTCCTTCTCCCTTCTTTCCCGAACAACCTCCGCACATACGAAGCTCTAAATTCCCTAACAAAGTTAGGCCACGTGGGGACTCTCAAGATGTCCCAACTCTCTTAGCACCTGCCAGCCTCAGCCTCTAGCTTAAATACCGCTAGTACCACCTTCTGTTTCATCATCACACCTCAACGGTGCAAATATCTTCTAAATGCTCGATCCACAACTCGGCCTTCAAGCATCCGGCTCACCGTCGAACTGCCTTGGTTTCAACTTTACGAACTTTTCTCAAGCATCGAATCTCCGTGATATCTAGCCTCCTCAGACTGTACTCCAACTGGCGGTCGCCGCGGCCAGGCCGCGTCGTCATGGCTGGTGGTCCCGCGTGGTCGAGCCCTCACAAAGACCTCGATTCATCTCGCTCATCATCGCAGAATTCCCCTATACATGGTAGACATCGCTCAATTGTCCTCCTGCTCAAGTGGAGGAACCCTCCCCGGCCAAGCGGTTCTCATTATTCTACCAACAATTGTGCCTCTACCTAAGACTCTACCCAGACTACCTCCTGTTAGTACTCTAATGTCAACCATATTAACCTACAAGAACACTCGGCGTTAATAAAATAAATCTATCACACAAACCAACCCCCAAAGCCATGAACCTATCCCTAAAGCTAAATTTATAATCATAGTTTGATACCAATCGCCAACAATAATAATTCATGCAATTGACATAATATACATTTCATAAATAATCATGTCAATGCATTCATACTTATTGTTGTTTAGGACTAAAATGCCTTGACATGGTTTTATGATGAGATGTTATACTTTAATGATAACATAATTATTTAATGTTGAGCATGGATGCCATACATGATTTAATATAAGGTTATTTCATGACGATATATAGCATGACATATTTTATCGAGAGCATTATGTCATGGTGGGAAGTTATGGTTAGTAACTTACTAAGTCATTGTGACTTACTTTTGTTTGTTGATTGTTTTTTCCCTAGATCCGGCTTCTAGCTAGCGGATCCGCAAATCCGTATGTTACGCTGGCAAGGAATTCTTTTGGAAAGGTTGCTACTTAGTTGTTGGTTTTGTTTTGGTGAGGTCGGGAAGATGAAGTTACATAAACTTCATGTTTGGGGTAGCAAACCTTTATGTATTTGT
>CM028380.1:53056033-53203245 GCA_013146195.2 Codonopsis lanceolata
GATAGCCCATAAGACTGGGGGGAAGCTCTTTGCCAAGCGCCTTCTTTCATCTAGTCTTCTTTTTAAGGCATGAAGAATTTGCTTGCTCTCCCTACAATGCTTCCTCGAGGGTGTGCTACCAAGACTTCGGGCGGATCCCTTTCCTCGCAGCCTCATCGTGAATTGCTGAGAATCTGCAGGCCATGATCCGACACGACAGCCCTCGGCAACCATATATCCGCACTGCATGCCTCGAACAAAGTCGATGGCTCTTTGTTCTGATGACGCTAGGCACGGCTTCGATCCATTTGTGAAATAGTCCATCGCAACTATCACAAATTTGTTTTTACACTTTGCAGGAATGGCCCAATCAGATCGAGTCCCCACATTTCAAATGGCCATACTGCGATTACCGGAGTTTGAGGTGCCGAAGGCACTCTTGGGATGTTTCCAAATTTTTGGCATTTGTCACATTTTCGGGCATATATCTCGGCATCTTTCCTCGAAGTGGGTCGATGGTATCAGTGGAAAATGATCACATCGGGCCGACATTCGAGGCCCCAGGGTGGCTTCCAGCATACCTGGTGTACGGCCGGCGGTCCTTATGTGATTTACAGTCGAACACACCTTAGGAGGCTTGGTGAAAGATCATACGTATAAATGCGTCCTCGATTACGGTGTATCGGCGACCTTCTTGCCATTGCCCATCCTTGCTCTTTGTCATTTGTATTTGGTAGTATCCCACAGTCGATGTATTTCTTGATGTCGAAATCGATCCAACACTCGACTGGTGCTTGCTCACAGCATCATTATTTTTTCTTTATCAATGGTTAAGGTATCGAGGATCTCGATCCATGTTTGGAGGAGCTCACCGAGGCTCTGTTGCGGTAACCATTTTGGAGAGGTGATCAGCCTTTGTGTTTTTAGACCTTCTTATTTGCTCCAGTTCCCAATATTCGAATCGGATGAGGATGCCCAGGGCGAGCTCTTTATACTTGTCCAGTGTTGGGTTGTTGACCCCATATTCCCCAAAATGCTTATGACGAGTTGGGAGTCATTGAAAGATTAAGATTTGAGGCTCCGATTTCTTTTTCGACACGTTCGGCCTATTGACCTATCAGTGCTTCATACCCGCAGCGTTATTGGACAGGGAACTTTAGTTTAAAACTTTCTTGATCTCTTCACTTCGATGTCACAAGTAGGATGCACTGCTCCATTCCCGTTTTTCTTTGGACCGATCCGACATCTCAGAACAATGTCGAGGATGAGGAGCAGGTCGCTCTTTCTTTCTGAGACAACTCTCGCACGCCAGGCATTTGTTCGTTGGTGGAGGTCCAGGAGTGTCCAGGAGTGCAGTGTCATAGCACCTTGTGCGCCGAGTTGAAGGAGGTTTCGGCAATGAAATCTTGCCGGGACTTGAGCTCTAATGGACTTTCTCGGAATGTAGATGATTGCATATTCAATCGATTCAATTCAATGACCGTCTCATCATCCTTCGGCGGCGGCACGCCAGTGCATGCGGGATCGCTCGCCGCGAGGCGGTGCGTGTATGCCACGATCTCGGTGTGCCTTGAAGTATGGCTTCAACTTCCTCATCGTTATCATTATACGAGTATCACCTTTTCTATGCATGTACCTCGTCTCGACCCGGTGGAGCGCGGGACACGTAGATGGGTCTCGATGGCCCCACCTTCTCGATAGGATCGATGCTATGTTTGTTATTAAAAATGGCAGAGATAGGCGTAGAGTCTTTCTCCGGCACGGCTGAGCAGTCGGCGAAAGGCGAGGTCGCGTTCTTTGTCCCATGTGAATTTCTTCGCCTTTCAAGATTTTGAAAAAGTGGGAGGCTTTTTATAGATTTTGAGATGATCCTTCCGGTGGCCACGATTCTCCTGCTCAACTATTGTACTTGTTTGATGCATTTCGGGACTTTCATCTCGGCCTGGCTTTGATATTTCGGGGTTTGCCTCTATTCCACGCTGCTCGTTCACCATATACCCCATAAATTTTCCCACCATTGCAGGCACATTTGGCGGGATTGAGCTTCATCCTGTTTTTTCTGAGGTTTGCAAATGTTTCTCTGAGGTCGTCGATGTGGCTGGCCTCCCTGGTTTTAATCATCATGTCATCTATGTATACCTCGACGTTCCTTCCCAACTGGTTCCCGAAAACCTTGTTCACCATTCGCTGATAGGTAGTGCCTGCATTTTTAGGCCGAACGGCATCATGTCGTAGCAGTATAGGGCTCCTGCTGCTCGAAAGGTCGTGTTCTTTTGATCCTCCTTCCACATTCTGATCTGGTGGTACCCCGAATAGGCGTCTACGAAGCTTAAGATTTTGTAGCCCGAGATAGAGTCGACCAATTGATCTATCCTCGGCAATGGGTACCAATCTTTTGGGCATGCCTCGTTCAGATTGGTAAAATCGACGCACATTCTCCACTTTCCATTGTTCTTTTTCACCATCACAACATTTGCGATCCACGTGGGGTATTGGATTTATTTTATGATTTCGGCCCATAGTAGCTTGGCTATCCTCTTTAATTGCTTCTTGTTTTTCAGGGGAGAAATACCTCGGCTTTTGCTGGATGGGTGAGAATGCTGGGTCAATGCTCAATCGGTGGACCGCAACTTCTTCGGCTATGCCTTCCATATCCTCGGCTTTCCACGCGAAGACGTCTGTGTTGCTTCTTAAGAACTTGATGATGTCCCTCCTTTCTTCACCGGCTATTTCCATTCCCACCTTGATTTTTTGATCGGGGTAGTTGAAGTTGATGATGACTTCTTCTACGTCCTCCATGGGCTGTAATACTGGGTGGTCTCGTACGTCGAGGCTGTCGATCTCAGTTTTTTCTGTCTCATCACTCGACGTCCCTTCACCCTGATACGGGCTAGATTCTTCGGCCCGCCTTGATTGCTATGGGATAGGGTTTTCTTCGTCGAGTCCTCGAGCTCGTTTGGCCACCTGCTCGTCTTCTTTTTCCTCGGCTCCCTCCGGCCTTTTCAGTATTTTCTCCGCCTCTCTCCTCTCATTTATGAGGTATTCTAGGATAGTGCTAGCATCATTTTTAAGGACTCCTACCCCGCATGAGGTCATGTACTTGATCCTCTGGTGCGCCATTGAGGCGACCATTCGAATTTCGCCTGAGACGGTGCGCCGATGATAGCATTATATGGAGATGGGAGATCGAGGACCAAGAAAGTGACCTCCTCGCTTCTGGCGGTGTCTCCTTCTCCTAGGTCAACTTTGAGGGCCACGGTTCCCTTTGCCGTTACTTTATGGCCCGTGAACCCTTCCAGCTGGACTCGACTTGGTGTGAGGTGGGAGTCGCCGAGCCCTAATGCTAGAAAGCATTTATAGTACATTACGTCCCTCCCAGCGCATGTAACTATCAATACTCGATTGACGAGGCTGTTGTGTATCCCGATTTGTAGAGTCAAAGGGTTTTGCCAAGCGTATGTGTTAATGGCTAGCTCGGTGTCTCTGAAGACCATTTCATGTTCGATCATTCCTTCCATAACGCTGTCGGTCGAGTTGCTTAAGCAGTTGATTGCATTTTTCAATTGTGTGATACTCTAAGCCTCTTCTCGGATGGTGTTGACCACTGGTCTGTTATCTGGCTGTCTGTTTTCGCCCCCCGGAGCCCTCGATCCGGGGGCGCGATGATTTGGCTCTCTCGCCACGAACCTCTAATCACCCTCGTTTATAACCTGCTGTATAGCTCTTTTGAGCTGTATGCATTCCTCTGTGACGTGGCCGATCTCATTGTGAAAATTGCATCTTTTCCTTGGATTTCGGGTATCGAGGGGTGACTTCATGGGGAAGGGGGGTCGTATATTGTTTTCCGTTAGGAAGACATCCATGATGTGCTCCCTTGATGCATTGAGAGGGGTAAAGTCCTCTAGCTCATTGTCTCGCCTTGGGCCTCTGATCTCACCAGTGAATTTTGCACCTCTTTCTTCCTCTCTCCTTTTTGTGAGGTGGACCTCGTCTTGCCGAGCCCTTCTTTGGTCTTTTCCTTTGTAGCCTTTGTCTGTGGCGAGTGGCTGGTCGGCAACATTAGCTATGCTTGGAGGGGACGTGACTGCTCGTGAGTTTGTTACGGTAGGGGGCTGCTCGCCATCCAGTAAGGCCACTCTTTGGGCCGTTAGGAACATTTCTCCGATCGTGTCCCGACGTCTCATGAGGAGCTTGGTTCGGCAGTTTCCTCGTAATAGACCTGCTCCGAAGCACATTCTTACGGAGGTGTCAGGGATGTCAGGGATCTGGTCCATAACTTTTTAAAGCGGGTCATGTATGAGAGCACTGTTTCTCCATTTTCTTGTTTTACGCTGCACAGGTCTGTCTCACTTTTTGGGAGGGCACCTGCCGAGGCGAACTTTTTCAGAAAGGCCCATTTGAAGTCATCCCAACAGGTGATAGAGTCATGGGCTAACCCATTATACCACTGTTGGGCATGCTTCTTTAGGGTTCCCGTAAACACTAGGCACCATATGTCGTCGAGCCTGGTCGCGATGATCATTTTTAACTCGAACCCTGACACATGATCCAGGCCATCGTGGTACCAGTGTAATCTTCGAAGTACGGAATCTTTACTTTGGAGGGCACAACTACCTCCCTGATCTGCTTTATGAAAGGCCCTCATATTTTCTTGATGGCCACGTTCGTTCCAGTGCTCTGCCGAGCTTCTAGCTTTTCCATCCATGCTCTTATCTCGGCATCCGTCATTGGTCTGTCGCCCTGTGCCGAGCCTACTGCTTGTGTGGGGATGCCGTTGGCCTCATGTCCGCCTGAGGTACCTCGACCTCTTCTTCGGCTGCGTTTCTTATTGGGGACCCCAAACGAGCCTCTTTTGCGAGTTGGCGGGATGGATGTCGGGATCTGGAAAGACCTTTGTTGGTCGAAGCCTAAGCCCAGGGTTGAGACTCCCCTTCCTCGTTGTGAGCCGGGCGGTTTTCTGTATCGGGGAGGAACCTTAGGCGAGAGTGGATGCTCGTCCTAAATCCCTCGTCGGCCACTCTTTTGCCGAGTCTTGACTTTACGTTGGTGGTGAATTTCGCCCTTTTGGGTTTTGCGGTTCCCACCCTTTGCCAGATTGAGTTAGAGCGAGCTGGTGTACTATGAACGTTGATCACGGACTCGGGTTCTGGGACCCGGGCTACTTGCCGTAGTTTGTGCATCCTGGCCTCAGCCTCCTGTATCTTGGTGTACAGGGTTCGCTGGTGCTCCCAATATGCGTATTTTTGGTCTATTTGTTCCTGGGCCGTAGGCTTCTTTGATTTGGCTTGAGGTCGTTCCTCCTCATGGGCTCTTGAAGACTCGATTTCAGTGAAGCAACCGTCCCGGGGGTCAGCGTCTGTCTCTCTGTTCTTATTGCTAGAGAGCCGTTTTGCCATTGCGAGTCTTCTTTGGGCTCTCGTTGATACTTCGGGTACCGAGGCGCCAGAGTCCTGTCTCGTTGAGAGAGCAGGGCCCTTCGCGCCTCTTCCCTCGTTGTGTTCTGCGGGCTCTTTTTCAAGGTGGTTAGATGTGGCGAGGGTGACATTCTTGGAGGCTTGCTTCTTTGATTTCACCATCCCTGCTCATTTGTGGACACGACGTGACTGAGAAAATTAGTTGATTTCCCGGCAACGGAACCAAACTGATCACAAAGTTTTGGTGGTGATCTTGTCTTGTTGTCCACGTATAAAACATGAATGGCACGGTCTTTGTACGGTCGTCCTTGTCACGTCTCCTAGCTACCTGCACAAGATAAATAATGAACGCCGTTAAGGAGTCGGGGTGGCCCGACTAGAGCCCTCCGGCGTGAGGATCAGGTTTCTGGTGGAAATGAGTAATAAATATGTCGTCGTAATAAATGGTCCGATAAGGGGTTGTGATAAGAGAGTTTTGATATCTCAAATTTTACATACCTTTCCAATTAATGAATGTCCCCTATTTATACCTGATGACATGTCGGCTTCTCGTTGGGGAACGGGTTGCGGCGGGTATTAAATGCACTGGAGGCTTTATCAGAAACAAGTGGGTTGACCGCTGCCAGAGGGTTGGTGGTTGCGTGTAGCGACTTTACCGGGTCTCGGGAAGCTTCTTTGTCAGGCTTGGTGATCATTGACATTACGCCGAGGCCGAGTGATCTGAGGATAGTAGGCTCTGCTTGCCGAGGCCGAGGGCACTGATAGCCACTCTTGTTGCCGAGGCTGAAGGCATTAACACCTACTCTTGCTGCCGAGGCAGAGGGCATTGAAAATCACTGGTTTTATTTGCTCCTTGTCTTTGGCGAGCTCGCATCGGTAGGCTGCCTTGCTGAATCTGCTAATGGTTTCCGTAGTAGGGCCCGTAGTTATGCCGAGGATGATTCCCACGGTTTCATCCTTTCAATATATAAACTTTATTGTGAACATGCTAGTATATATAAGAAAAATAGATAATATTCCTACATAATAACATGTTATTTTTTCCACAGCTTTTATCTCAAACTCGGACAATAGCTTCATTCCTATGTTAATTTATTGTTCATGACCAATATCATCACTAATGGTATTGGTCATGTCGACGTTGGCCATCTCACCAAAATCAAAATGAAGATCTTCAGGATTATTTTCAAGGAAATTTGTCTCGACATTTTTCCCTTTTTGTGATCTCTCATAAAGATCAACTAGATGTTTCGCCGTTTGGCATGTGCGTGCCCAGTGGACTGTCATGCCACACCTAAAACATGAACTTTCTTCATTGTTTTGTCGCACATTTTGCCCACTCGAAGAGTTGTTTCTATCATCATCTCTGTTCCACTTCAGGTGGCGAGAGGAATTTCCATTATATGGATGATGATGATGACGATAGTTATTTCTTCCACAGCCTCTTCCTCGGCCTTGATTTCGACCATGACCCCGGCCTTGTCCATGATTTTCTTGGCCTTGACCACGACCGCGTCCACGACCACTACCACGCCCATGCTCTTGCCTTTCATCATATATAGTCTCATTCGCTTCAGGGAACGGGGCTGAACCAGTTGGACGGGATTCATGATTTTTCATTAGAATCTCATTATTTTGTTCAGCTACTAGGAGGCAAGAGATCAATTTAGAGTACCTTTTAAAACCCTTTTCTCGATATTGCTTCTGCAGAGCATATTCGAGGCATGAAATGTGGAGAATGTCTTCTCCAACATATCATATTCAGTGATGGTTTACCCACATAATTTTAACTATGAGGTTATTTTATACATCATAGAACTATATTCATTGATGGTTTTAAAATCTTGTAGGCGGATATGAATCTAATCATAGTGTGCTTTTGGGAGAATGACCATTTTCAAATGGTCATTCTTTCGTTCAAACTTTCCCAAAAGACGAGTGAATCATTAACCGTGAGGTACTCCATCTTTAGGTCTTCTTGGACGTGGTGTCGTAGGAAAATCATGGTTTGAGCCCGGTGTTGATTACTTATCCATTCATTATTACTTTGTTGGATAGTATTTTCAAGGCTTCTGGCGGCCAGGTGGGTTTCGACATCTATTTTCCAAGACATATAATTTTTCCCAGTTATGTCCAGCCTTTCAAATTCGAGCTTAGCGATGTTTGCCATTTGTGAAGAAAAAAAACTATAAAAATGAAACATATATATTAATAAAATTATGACATGAAAATTTTATTCATATGATAATCAATACATGTTAAAATGTATGTTGAAAGCTATTGTAACTGCTAACATGACATACATGATACAAAAGATAGCTAATAAAAATATGAAAATCGTTTGGAGAGTATTCAACAACGAAAACCAATGTGATGCACACAATAACAAGTATGATAATAATCATCAACATTGGATGAAACATTCTGTAAAAGAAGATATGGTATTGAGAGTGTGCAAGGAGGTTGTAAAAATGTGAGTAATCTATTAAGATGTTGTTGTGTATATAGGGAAAAAATGACCGTTTATGACTGTTAACTATCCGTTTATTACCGTTGGAGGAGAGAGATAAAATCAGTAAACTAGCTGTTAACTAGCCGTTAGAGGGGAGGGGTAAAAATGTAAAAATTCAAATTTAATAGAATTGTATTTATATTATGAATAAATATAAATCTTATTAGGAGCAATAAATTGATCATAAATAAAATAACTCTGCATGAATATTTTTCAGTCAACTTTATACAGCTATTATATAGCATACATATATATTCACGTCACGCTACTCAACAAGCCTTTTCTGTGGGTGTTTGAAAGTCATTAATAAATACATATGTATATAAAGTTATTCATATATAGAATTGAAATATATGTATATTTATAAATATTAAGTTTACAATTTTGCTAGGTTTACCACCAGGATTACCACTATAATGACAACTATACTTTGAAGATGCACATGCACCTCACATGCATTTTGCCTTCAAGGCAAAGTTGTCACCAGAGTGGTAATTCTGGTGGTAAACTTAGTATTTTCCTTAAGTTTATAGCTTGGAGTTATTTTCGCACAAGCATCAACGAACATATATATTATGCGTTAAATAATAAATTATTATTTCGTCATCTTACTATATATTATCAATGGTGGATTAGCTAACTTTTTCTTAATAATGGTGATATACGATAGATATTGAAGTAAACCAGAGACATAAAATAAATAATATATCGATATGAAATTTTACCGTTTGAGATTATTAGGAGTAGAACAATCGTGCTGATAACGTGTTATAAAGTATAACAAAGAGTGTATGAGAGAAAGAGAGAGTATTATTCAGGCTGAAGGATTCGTCTGTCGAAATATTTTACAAAGCTCGGTATTTATAACCGAGCTGAAGAAGTGATACAGTTATTGATATTACTGTGCATGCATAGGTTTTGATATTTGAATAATAGGTGTGGCAGTGGTGTGACAGTGGTTTGTCCACAATTATTGTTTCATAACAAAATAATATTATAGTAAAGAAAACTTATTAAAGTGGACGGCCCGAAGTTACCCCTTATTTTACAGCTCCATATAGCACCCAACATAAACGGTAAAAGTGGGAGCCCAATTAAATAGTGATGCTTTTATGGCCCTCAAGCCCAAAATAAAGGAAAGCCCGAACATCACCATCAGTTTTGGCGCCAAACTGAACAGCCATTTCCCGCTAAAATCCTCCCGAAGATACACAGTTGGATAGTTTCCCGCCTCTCGGTAAAACTCTAGCCCTAGTCTCTCTCTTCCTCTCTCTCACAGTTGGATAATTTTCCCGGCAAAACTCTTACCCTCGTTAACACATTCTGCATATCCCTCTGAGCATGGCTTCCGATTCTTCTCCGGCGAACACTCCCGGCGGTAATTGTCGCTCAATTATATGACCGTTCTTCATTTAACGTTTGATTTGCGTCTAATATCAACTTAATTTCTGCAACAACATTTAATTTCCATTACAGGACCTTCGTCACCTGATGACTCGTTCTCAAGTCAGATCAGAAACACATTCTCGTCCGAAGGAGGCGACTCCACCCGCCGGAAACGCGGCCGCCGATCCACTGCCTCATACGCTACCCCACCACCACCCTCAACCTCACGCTTCGCGACACCAGATCCCACCCCAACGCCCAGCTCCACCCGTCGCCAAACACGTGGACGAACACCGTCCACCTCCACTCCAATTGCCGCTACACCTTCCTCAACCGACGATGCCCCACAGTCATCGGAAGGCGGCGAACCCGATGACGCCGATGAGGCCCCACCCATGTTCGTGTGGGGTACAAACATCAGTGTCCAGGATGTGAACGCAGCTATACTTAGGTTTTTGAGGCACTTTCGCGAACACCCTTCCCACGATGAAGGAAAGTACATGAGAGCCATTCACCATGTGATTGAAATGGAAGGGGAATCACTTGAAGTCGATGCACACGACGTGTTTGATTACGATAATGACTTGTACACCAAAATGGTTAGGTACCCATTAGAGGTTCTTGCAATTTTTGATATTGTGTTGATGGATATGGTTAGTAGAATCAATCCATTGTTTGAGAAGCACATACAGGCAAGGATTTTCAATCTTAAGACGTCGACTTCGATGCGGAATCTCAACCCTTCTGGTTAGTTGAGTTTCATTTCTTAATACTGTCTAAGCTGAAATCTGTTGTTTTGGTTTTGATGTGCCTTTTGTGTTTTAGATATTGAGAAGATGGTGTCACTGAAAGGAATGGTTATTCGGTGTAGTGTGATTATACCGGAGATTCGGGAAGCGATATTCAGATGTTTAGTGTGTGGGCACTTTTCTGAACCTATTGTTGTAGATAGAGGTAGATTATTTTGAATTTTGTAATTTTTTGTGTTTAATTAGAATTATGAGTGTTGTTTGGTTGTATGAATTTCTTCAAATTTGTTGTTGATTGGGTGGTGTCAGGACGAGTAAGTGAACCAACTCAGTGTCCGAAGCAAGAGTGTCAGACTAAGAATTCCATGACGTTGGTTCACAATAGATGCAGGTAATATATTGATCCAACTTGATCATCTTTGATTAATAGATGAGAATTGAGTTGTGATACAATAATTAAGATTACTATACCTAAATAGACGATATAATTATGTTGATTTCTTCTCAGTATCATTCTGGACGACATCCTCTAATTTTAGAAGGTTAAATGTAAATGCATTGCTCAGTTTGTTAGTTGATATGTTTTCCATCTACAGGTTTGCTGATAAACAAATAGTAAGACTTCAGGAGACACCAGATGAGATTCCAGAGGGAGGGACTCCTCACACTGTGAGCCTGCTGATGCATGACAAGCTCGTTGACGCTGGGAGGCCAGGTGACAGAGTTGAGGTAAACGATGCATATTATTCCCTCCTTCTCAGTTCTCACAAAATATTACCTCTCTCCTCTTTGGTTCGTCCACAACAAAATAGCTTCATTTCTAAAAAAGATAATAATTATAGTGCAATTTAGAGAAGGTTCAAGTAAGTAAAACCACAATTTTATAAAGTTTGACTTCTCAGGTGTGACACTTTTTTTTTGGGACGGAAGAAGTATGTTTCATGATTCCTACAGGGTAGATTAGCTGGTGCTTTTGGTTTTGATTGTTTATCTTACCTGAGTGAGATGTTCTTGCTCATTAGGTCACTGGAATATATAGGGCTATGAGTGTCAGAATTGGGCAAACACAGAGGACAGTGAAATCTTTATTTAAGGTAGAACCTCGCTATTTTCACTGCACTTGACTTGGTAGTAGCTCAATACAAGGTGGTTGTTAATTGCTGCTTTCTTTTAATTCCAGACATATATCGATTGTCTTCATTTAAAGAAGACTGATAAGTCAAGAATGAACACAGAGGATCCTATGGAAGTTGATAATGACTCTAGAAGAAGTGATGAAGAGACTCCCGTTAACTATGAGGACAAGGCATTTATTTCTACCACTCTTCAACGTGAAAGGACTTCTGTTTTTGATATGAGCTTCTAGACTTTCTTGTTTGCAATTGCAGGTGGAACAATTGAAAGAGCTATCAAAACAGCCTGATATATATGAAAGGCTAACCAGGTCTTTGGCACCTAACATATGGGAGCTAGATGATGTAAAGAAAGGGCTCCTTTGCCAGGTACCATATCTACTTGACTCACCAGTTCTTGAATTTTTTAAAGGTTTTATGATAACTTCATCTATGTAAATTCTTGCATTGATAAGATTAGCTAGCTTCTATGTAGCTTTTTGGTGGCAATGCATTGACGTTGCCCACTGGCGCTACCTTCCGGGGTGACATCAATATCCTTCTTGTGGGTGATCCTGGAACTAGCAAATCCCAGCTCCTCCAATATATACACAAACTTGCTCCTCGTGGTATATATACCAGTGGACGAGGGAGCTCTGCTGTTGGATTGACTGCTTATGTAGCCAAAGATCCGGAAACTGGTGAAACTGTAAGACTATCATTTGTAAATCTGTTTTTCAAACTCAGTTATGTCATTGTAGGTTGCAGGCCGGAGTTTGATTTTGTGTGACTAATGATTAGGTTCTGGAGAGTGGAGCCTTGGTCCTCAGTGATAGGGGAATCTGTTGTATTGATGAATTTGACAAAATGTCAGACAATGCAAGAAGCATGTTACATGAGGTAGCACTTTGTTCCTCAAATTTTGCGCTCTGACATTCTTGCAGTACAGTAGATTTTTGTAACATTAGATGTTAAATTAGATCAATTAGTAGGTCAATACTGCTAGAGTTTGTATAGGGAGTGTGAAAATGAACTACATTTGTATTCAAAATCCATCTATCATTGGCCTGAATCTGACATTTCTTGGAGATTCTTAACTGTTTTTGAAATTTTCTTTTTGATGTCAAGGTTATGGAACAACAAACTGTGTCAATAGCAAAGGCAGGAATTATCGCCTCCCTCAATGCAAGGACTTCAGTGTTGGCCTGTGCAAATCCAAGTGGTTCACGCTATAATCCTCGTTTGTCTGTGATTGACAATATACACCTTCCTCCCACATTGCTATCCAGGTAATAACCAATGATTATCAGCATGGTTCTAGGGTCCCTGTTATTGTGTAAAGTTGAATGGAATGAAAAAACGAAGACTTCAAACATGATAATAAGGTTTTTAATTGGTCTCAAACATAGTACTATTTCCGTCCATCAACAAAGATGGACATTTATTTTGGGACATCGGGAGTATATGAATTGTGGCTATGGTCGTGGTCTTAGGTTCCTGACATGACTGTTAGTGATTGTTGACACAGTAAAATAGATTTGCATGATGTAAAAAAATAGTTAGGATGGTAGTTACATTGTGTTATGCACCCCAACTCCCCCCCCCCTCAAAACCCAAACTGCCCCCAGGCATTTATCACAGTTTTAGTGCCTGTTCATAGTTGACATTGGGCACTGCTATTTATATGTTTTTTAAAACTGTTGGCTAAAGACCCAAAGACAATCTGCATTCCATTTGATATAGAACGACTCCTGACTATAACTTTTTGTGCAGGTTTGATTTGATTTATTTAATTCTTGACAAAGCTGACGAGCAGACGGATAGGCGCCTTGCTAAGCACATTGTTTCATTACATTTTGAAGACGCTGAGGTCTGCTCTTTTCTTTCTTCTTTGCTGAAATATATGTAGGAAGTTCTTTAATTGCACTGCTAAAGGTTCACTTTTGACTTGCAGAGTTCTGAACAGGATTTCATCGACCTTCCAACCTTAACTGCGTATTTAAGCTATGCCAGAACCAATATCCATCCACAGTTGTCTGATGAAGCTGCTGAAGAGTTAACACGAGGGTATGTTGAAATGAGAAGAAGAGGAAATTTCCCAGGCAGTAGTAAAAAGGTAGTAATATTTTTTGCCAGTCTCTGATTTGTATCTGCCATTTATACTTGTTGGATTAATTCCTTAGTTTTGATACTAATTTATCAGAGCCAGAAATATTTGGGTGCAATGCTTTTGGTTATTTTAGTGTTCTTCTTCAGATTTATTATTGATAATTTTCTCTGACAAATAAAGAACTGATTAGCTTACTGCTCACTACTGCTGTGTACCCATATTTGTGGATTGTGGCTTTCTAACTCCTTCACTAACAGGTGATTACAGCCACTCCTAGGCAAATTGAAAGTTTGATACGCCTTAGTGAGGCCCTTGCTCGGATTCGTTTCTCAGAATGGGTTGGTATATCGTGCGTTTTTGTCCTTGCTGGTGATTGAGAAGTCATGATCTAAGCCAAATATTTCTGATGCATGCAGGTTGAGAAAAGTGATGTAGATGAGGCTTTTCGACTTCTTAAAGTTGCAATGCAACAGTCTGCAACAGACCATACCACTGGTAAATGTTTGACTAGTCTTTTGGTTTCATTTTGAGCTTTATTGACTTGTCTCATCCTAGCCCCCACCTTTGCTTCTCACCTCAATTTGATTATGGTGGGGAGCAAAGACATGATTGTGCACCTGGGGAAACATATCCTCTAGTTCTGTAAGCTGTATTAGATGATGGCACACACTGGCAGAATTTACCTAAAGCTTCTATAGTAATATTACCGCCATTCACATCAATCTAAACAAGACGTTTTCTTGATTTTTTTGTGGAAATTATCACGAGGACTTTTTTGGTTTTTCCTCCAAAAATTAGCATAAATTAGATCTATCAGCATGGGCAAAGTATAAGTCAAGCTAACCTAAGAAAAGGTAGCAACACGTTTTAATTTTGAAAAACAGAAAGATACTCTAGCTGTAAAATGTAATTTCAGATATGGGTTTTTCTATGATTATATGATATTTTTCGTTGCTTCTTCTGAAACAAGCAATTGTCTGGCAACAAGTCTGGTAGGGTTAAGTCCTTTCTCACCGTCAGTCCGCTAATGTTTTAGCTTGTTAGAATTAAAGCTATGGTTACTTACACTATTAATCCCTATTTGATGATTCCCATGAAACAAATAGATCTCAGTGTTGTGGTTTTTTCTGCAGGAACCATTGATATGGACCTCATTGCAACTGGGGTGTCTGCGAGTGAGAGAAGGAGAAGGGAAAATCTGGTATCACTTGCCCGCTCCATTATCATGGAGAAGATGCAACTTGGAGGACCTTCCAAGCGCTTGACAGAGGTATGATATTTTCAATTGTATATTCTAATGAGCTTCATGTTTAGATCTCCAACACTAATTGAAACCTTGCTTTGGCAGTTGCTGGAAGAGTTGAAGCAGCAAAGTTCTGGTGCTGAAGTCCACCACAATGATGTATATCTCTCTCTCTCTGTATAGCATATGTCATATTTGTGCTTGCTATTCTGTGTGCTTAAGGATTCTTGCTTGTGTCAGCTGCGAAATGCACTCGCTACGCTTGCAAGCGAGGGATTTGTGGCTGTTCATGGTGACAGCGTAAAGAGAATATGAAGATGGATGTGATTGGGCTTGGGCTAATTAGCTAATACTATACCTGTGTATTAAGAAGGAAGGCAAGGGGAAGAAGATAAACTAAACGTAGGCAGGCTTGTGTACGAGCTGAAGGTTACTCGGTGGGGCAAATAGTGTACAATATTAGGGCAGTTATGTCTTATAGCTTGAGACCTGGTGCAGCCTGTAACTCTTCTGTTATTTATCTAATTCGGAATCCCAATTCTATAACATGAAATTGATATTGAAGCCTTCAAAATATGAATCTAGGTTTTAAGCGGATTCCATAAACAAACCAAAAGGCAAATTACTCTATGAATTTTGAGTTTCAAACAGATCATGAAAATTTATACCATTTGACCTATTATCCCTAACCTAAGCTAATCCTTATTTCCTTATCGTTAAAACAATCAAAGCGTGTATGTGTATACTCCACACGCCCTTCCTAAAATCCCTTCTATCCTTATATAAGTAATCTTTAATCTTATTTATGTTAGTAATTGTAAAACAAAGAGCAAGTTATCAAGATAAATCATGGTCCAAATTATACCATTGATCCTTGTACTAGCCCCTTGTGGCATTTGTCCATGTACCTAAATTCAAAAACACTAACTTTGGTGTCTTTTCAAAAAAGCTTCCAATACATATACTTTTAGTAATAAAACAAAGAACACTTATCACCAAAAATACTTTATATAATTACTTCTCCTTTCTTGGCAACGAGTTCACTATTTCATTTTGAGTTATTTCACTTAAATAGTTCACTTTCAAAAAATTAAAGCATAAAAAATAGAGCTACGATATTACGAGCTAGAGCTTGTGATATTACTACAAGCTTGAGTGTTAGTGCTGTTAGATCAAATCTACTAAAAATTTTATACCGTTAGATCAAATATGGTATTATCTAAATAATGATGTAGATATTCCAAATCACCACCAACTTAATCATCCAACAGCTCTAACACTAAAGCTCGTATTAATAATACAAGCTCTAGCTCGTAATATTATTTGTCTAAAAAATATTATTTTATTACCAATGAGTTACTAAAAGTGTTATTTTCTTAAAAAAAATAAACTTTTAAACGAGACTTTTTGCCGGAACCGAGAGAGTATATACAAAAATACTAGGGAAAAATACCAAAAAGTCCCACAAAAATTTCACTTCAAGTATCCACCGTCTAAAAGGAAAAAAAATAAACAAAATGGTTGTAGATCGTTCGTTTGATCTTGAAAGGCAAAGGGAGGATTGGATATTTGACAAGAGTAGTGACAAAACCTGTCGATGGAGATTCGACTCTCAAGACATATAAATCAGAAAATTCTTTGTTTACGAAGTGCAGATTCGAGCCAAGATTCGTGTCAAACTGACTAGAACTGAGGGACGGTGGCCGGAGAAGAGATGATGATTGCCTTGAGCGTGATACTCGGTTAGATCTGGGTTGGGATATGGAGCATGGACCAAATCGGCTCAAGACCGAGACTGGAGAGAGAGAGGGCGATTGGTGTTGACCGGAGAGAGATGAGACTGGTTGTTTTCAGAGTGGTAGAAGTATAAATCGGAAATAAATATGATTGAAGAAATTGTAGGAGATTTTAAAGGGGAATACTTCGGAAGAAAGATATATGAAGGGATTTAATTAACTATTTGGGATAGTCTGGATTAGAATTGTCAAAACTCATAAGCAAAGCTGATTTAAGAGGTGAGTTTAATTCTGAAGTTTACTTTTGGAATAGAAATGACGAAACCATAGAATCACTCCAGGTTTTTTATATAGCATGAGTGGGGAAGACGAAGATGGGATAAGTGTCATGCCTTTGGGGGGTGGGGGTTTAACGTAAAAAGACCAAAATAATCCGCACGTGGAAACGTCCACCTTCAAACGGTAATAGACGGGAGGAGGTGAAATGAGACAAATGACAACCTTGAATGCTAAAGTGACACAAACCTTAGTATGAGTGGTAAACTCGAATTTGGTGGAATCTTTGGGGGGGGGGGGAATTTGGATTTAAGCCCTAATCTATATACATATAAAGACAGATACATCTATAAAAGGAAATATCCCGTCAAAACTTTCTTTCCAAAAATAGAATGTTCTTCATTTATTAATATATGTACAACTTTGCATGCTATTTGAAAAAAAATTTAAATGTATCATTACACTTCACACTAATCTATATAAAATAACTTTTTACATTCCTTGATACTTGTGTCAATCATGCTTGTGAGCATCATTCAAATTACAAAAGTCCTATTGTACATGAGAAATATATATTGTATTCCTTTGCCCAATATATATGGTTTAGTTTTTGCATTTTACTTCAAAAAAAATTATTTCTTTAACGTTAAAATACATTGACTTGGTGTTTACGGTTTACCCATATTTTTTAAAAAATAAATTAAATCGATCTAGAAAGTTAGGATCTATATTTATAATTTTATTTTCTTAAAAATAAAGTTATGTACTTCTCATAGATTACATATCTAAAAATTTCGGATCTACATCTGTGCTTTAAGTAAGCATGTCTGAAAAATTAGAGGAAGTAAAATAAATTAACAAAATCGAAATAACTTTTCAATATATAATTTGGGAAAATTCCAACTCTAAAATTGACAAGCTCAAATTATCCAGATCAATGAAAAAAATTAAAACGGAACTAATTAAAATGTTAAGTCACATATTTTTAGATCTATTTTCTTTTAATTCGTGTTAACTCCGGTAATTGATATCAATCAACAGGAGGAGGGACATTTTAGGAAGAAAAAAAAATTTTATGCGGTTGGATAAAAAATAGTGTACCAGAGAGGTTATAATTTTCAAATAAAGAACCGACCCGCAATTATTCATTTTATTATTAACGGACTATTGAAAGTATCATTTTTTTCAAAAGTATGACTTTCAATCAAGAACTTTTTATCTGGAACGGAGGGAACACATAATTAACATGGTATTTAATGACTTTTTTTGGCCAACTGTACATATTATTACCTTTTTCTATTAGATGATATTTAATCAGCAAATATATACTTCTTGTAACCCAAAATTATTATTCAGCATTCCATTTGTGTCCATCCAAAAATTATTGAAATGAAATCTCCATCCGTTTTTAAATTATCATCATCCTTTCTTTTGAGACGGATGTAGTAGTGTTAAAATTTAAATTATTTGATCTATGTCAAAATCATAGCGTGACTAAATGATCATTTTGGTGTTTTCTTTTTTTTTTTCAATTGAATAATCATATATAAAATTATGTTGTAGAAAATGATTAATTTTCAAATTCTATAATGACTAATATTATTGTTATATATTTTTAGTTAAGCAGTGTCCCCTAATTTATTCTTTTAATTTTGCATGTATAATTTAGTTGAAAAACATATATGACGTGCGTCTTACGCACGGGTACAAACACTAGTTAATAATAATATTAATAGCAAATTTGTTGATGTTATTGTTATTATTAATAGTAAGTTATTTGTTGTTGTTCTTAATTTTTTTATTAATATTATTATTATTTTATCTAAAATATCAAATCATTAAAATAATTGAAGTTAAAAATAAATTTTCGTTCAAATAAAACCTCATACTCTAACGATGTTAGTAGAAACGTTAAGTTTTTGACATTTTAGTATTAAAAGTTTAATTTTGAGATTTTTTAAATAGAAGAATTAGTTTTGAGACTTATTGGATTTGCAATTTTTTTAGTAAGACTTTTTGGTATTTTTCCCAAAATACTACTCCTTCCGTCCCAAAATTATCGTATGGGTTGATTTGGCGCACGGTTAAAAAAATACATTTGATTGAATTATTAATATTAGTTTGATGTGTAGTTTACTTTAAGGTACATGTGTATGTGACTCATAATTAAAGTATGATAAAAAAGTAAGGGTAAAGTGGTAAAAATGTTGTCCTAAAAAGGAAAGTTTCAAACAAGACAATTATTTTGAGATAGACGAAAAAGGAAAGTAGGACAATAATTTGTGGACGGAGGGAGTACTAACATTATGGTTATGTCAGCTTACCACTTTTTGATAAATCTTCATTGTAGCTGCATCCATGTAGAGACATTAAAAACTTTTGGTTTTCTAGCCATTAACTAATAATAATACATGAATTGTCAGGCCCAAGCTCCGGTCACGTACCTAGCACGCTTACCTTGTGGTCACTACTAAATCACGTACACTCATCAAGATCCAAACTTAAAGTTATAAGCGAGCAGAGATAAATCCTTGGTCGCCTACACATTATGAGCGAGCAACCTTCTACTTGCACTCATCAAGATCCAGTTCACGGTATTTGTTGCTTTCTTGACAGGTTTAGGCCTTCGAAGACACGGATATAATTAAAAGCTAGATATCCGAATAGTCAAGCCTAGTGTATTTGATTAATTTGGTTATATCAGTTGGTTTCGTTGCCGTGAACCGTTTTTTAAGGATTAAACTCTTTTTCCGACGACTTTTCAAACTTTAGACATGGCAGCAAACGGTGTCAATGATGGAAATGTGCTGGAGGACGGACACACAGCCACACCTAGTGTGGAGATTCAGGCCGATAACATCATGTGGCCGCTGTTGGGCTAGCCAACGAATTTCGGGAGGAAGCGTTGCGTCAGAGGGCAGTATACTTGGGGCAAATGCACCAACTCAAC
The DNA here is from genome assembly GCA_013146195.2 of Codonopsis lanceolata. Lineage (NCBI taxonomy): Eukaryota > Viridiplantae > Streptophyta > Magnoliopsida > Asterales > Campanulaceae > Codonopsis > Codonopsis lanceolata. Next base: position 53,075,501 of record CM028380.1, read on the forward strand.
CAGCAACTTGACTGCTTTGGGCAAACCCCCATTGCCCATCGAACTGGAACCACTTCCAGCTATGCCTGCTTCGAGTTAGGCGTTGAGTGTGTCAAGACTAGTACGGGACCCTTAGCGACGAGCAGGAGCTCCATCACAGCCTCGGGAGCGAGGAATCGAATAGAGATCGTATCTAACATGAGGGGTGGGCTAATCACAGAGTGGTGCCTAGTGTGTATTCTCGTCTCGGCCCTCGAGTAGGGGAGGATTCATCTTAGTCTCGCCGCCGCCAGAGATCACCTTCCCCACGAGGTCACATGCCCGCAGGCCCTGTTAGTCCACAATTATGCTCAAATAGGCTAGAGGGGGATGAATAGCCTATGATGCCATTTAAAAAAAAAACTTTTCTTTTGATTACATTTAAAGCGTAGGTTTTAATGGCATATGCAATTTAACGTGTTGAGCATGTCTGCTGGTAGAGGCTAACAGCAGACTTGCTCTAAGCAGAAATTTCAACTCTGTCGGTAAACTGTCTGTTAAATCAAAAGCATGTTTGAAAGAGTTTAAACAACGGAAATAGAGAAGCTTAGATTTGAGAAAGTCTCAAGTGACTGTACACGATTATATGATCAGAACAACAACACATTTGATACTTCTTTCAAATACAGATTTCGGAAATCATTAGAGAATAGCTTTATAAAAGATAAATCAGTTTATAAAACTTCATAGAGAGGTAATGACTGAAAGATAAATTATTTGAAAGAACATCTGAATTTATTCAAAGATAAATTACAGATTACATCAGCCTAAACATTCTATGAAAAGTTTATGTCATCGTCCTTTCAAGCCTTAATCTTTACTTAAATTATTCATAGATGAATCTTTAAGCAAAGAGAGTAATAGGAGACGAGAACGAGAGACTTATATGAGAAGGGAATTTTCAAGGTCGTTCAGATAAATATTATCTGAACGATTGAGTGCAAAACACTCGGCCTTCCATGATGAGTGATTATTGCACAATCAACAACATTTGTATGAGAATACAGATCTAAAGATATTAATGCAATATCTACAGACAACTCTTCATTTTCTTTAGGCAACATCTGAAATCAATCTTCAAATCGATCCAAGAGCTTGACCTCTAGCTTTAGAAATAAAGTCCTGAAGCTTAGCTAATGGCTAAGTTCTTCGAAGAAGGCTGAAGAACTCAAATCAAGAACTGGGTTCTTGACCAAGATGTTGAACTCTGTCTACTGAAGTTTCTGATCTCTCTCTCTCTCTCTTCTTCTCCAAGATTTTCTTCCTAGCAATTCACAATGAGTGTTTTGCTAAGGTCTGGATGAGTTCACTGCAATCTTCTGTAGAAATCTGAGATGCGTTGGTGAAGACGATCTCGTTGTAGATCTCTTTGTTTCTTTGAAGTTCTTGTTGCAGAAGTCTTCGTGTTTGACTACTCTCTGCGTGTTGGGGAAGAGAAAGGATTTCTTATATAGACTGGAGTCAATGTGATCGTTGAGAGATGAAGATTGATGTTTCTATCCGTTAGAGATAATGTTTCTGTTGAAGTCTATCGGATAGATATATTGTTGACAAAATCTTTGACTGTTGGGTAAAAGCTTTGTCCCGTGGATCCTGGAACTGTTGCTTGTCACACTGTATTGATAAGTCTCTGATAAAGTGAGTCTGACTTCTGATGCACTGTCAGGTAGTCTGTTCAATAAAGTGGATTCTTTTAACTTTATCAGACCATGTGAATGAGAGAAAGTCTTGCAGCATTTAACTATGTCAGGCTTTATGAAGCTTGGACACATTTGTCATGACTTGATCTACTGTAGTCTTGTCTCTCTGTAGCACGTGCAGAATCAAGTCTGCCAGTGTAATGTTTAATTAGCGAGTCTTCTGGTAAGGAAGGACTGCTGGTTGCTGATGTGAACATTTAAGCCAAAGCAGGTCTGCCGGCAGTCTTCAAGGTATTTCTATGATGCACATGATAAGTCTGCTAGTGATTAGCCCTTTTGATAAACTTTGTCACAAAAGCACGTCTGCTAGTGATGAGTCTTCAAAGTATCCTTTAGTGCATATGACAAGTCTGCTGGTGACGAGTCTTTCGAAAACCTTGATGCTACAGCAAGTCTACCGGTGCTAGTACATACGAAGTGCTGGTCTGTTTGATCATCATGTAAGAAGGTAGGACTCGATCAGGTCGCACATAATCTAAGACCTATGTGATGTCACACAAGTTGTCACGTTAACCGGTATGCAGACCTTTTAGCCACTAGTGATGACTCACTGTAATGGGAGCAAGCAAATCAACATATATGGAATATGCAAGATGATAAGTTAATTATCAAGAAGTATATTCCAACAATCTCCTCTTATTTGCTTGGAACCATTACAAGATGACATATACAAAGCACTTAAACATTTATCAGGACATAGTAATAACATGCCCACAATGAATAATCATTTTATCTCAAGACATGTCATATGTTGATAATTACAAAAGCGATGGCTTTTGTATAGTCTACTATTGCTATTACAGACTCGATAAATCAAAGTACTGAATAGGTAAAGCAATAGTAAAAACAATTTAGATCACTTAGAGTATTTGAAAGGTGTTTAAACAGGATCTAAAAGGTTTTAGGGTTCTTACTTGCACATAGATTTTTATATGTTTAAAAGAATGTTTTGGCAAGTAAGAGGAGCAAATCCTTAAGTAAGCATATGTTTTTGAAAGGTTTTCAATAAGGATTGCTCATGATATCATTTGAAAAAAAAATTAGGTTCTGTTGAAAATGAAGGATCTCTGTTGAAGGTAAGTGTTGTTTCTCATTTGTATCTTGATTTACATCTGTTCATTCATTACATTAGGTTCTATACTTAGTGGCTAATTGGGCTACGTATCAATTAGCGTGGCAACTGTGTATAGAACTTTGCCTTAGAATAGTTTTGTAGGCTTCACAGGTTCAGCGAAAGACTTCAGCTGAAGGCTTCACCGGAAGACTTCATACAACATCCAGCGGCAGACCTTGTCTGCACCTACTCAAGCAGGACGTGTCCGGTCATCAAGCTTTTAGTGGATTAATTAAATTCAGCCTTTATCAGTTTGAATTTTATTTAAACCAATCCTTCATCAACACTTGACTTCTCAGACACGCCTATCCAGCTTTCCGTAAAGCATGAAGACTTTCGCCTCCTAAAAAGTGACAGAGCAGGTGAACAGACTGACACTTACAGTTTGTACCAACTATTGCTGGTCTGTAACTCTGATTGCTCACCTGCCAATTGCTGCAACAACTCTTCACCATTCCTTGCTCAGTATTAGTGAAGACGAAATCTACAAAGTCAGCTCCATGCATTTAATGCATTCAACCTAATAGAGCTGTTACTCTTCGTCTTCTCCAAACGATCTCTAGAATGCCTCAGTTATAAATACTGACATTAAAGACTGAAGAAAACAATACTCTGAATCTCTCCAACAACAAAGAGTCTTATATACTCAGTGCATTCAAGAGATCAAAAACTGATCAACGAAGTCCTCAACAACAATAAGAAGATCTGCATCAACACTTTATCTTTTGCTTCTTATTGTTGTTTCTTTTACTATTCTTCTGCACCATTGAATATTCTGTTTGTCCAGATATTCAATTCCCAACCCCCAAACACAAGTCAAATATTTTGTACACGATTCATTGGAATTCTTTGTAATAGAACTAGTGGAAAACATAGTGCACATTTAAATCCAAGGTTGACTGCCTTGGTGGTGGACGTAGCACTCTTTATAGTGCGAACCATCTCAAAATACTTGTGTTCTTCCTTTACTGTTGCGTACTACTTTACTGTTTCATATCCCTTTACTTATCGCTTCAAACTGCAGACTTGAGTATTCAGCCAAGTCTACCGGTAGTCCTTCACCGGCAGACTTGAACTGTTTTCCTTACAAGACTTTCGCTACTTCAATCTTTTCAATAGATTGCAAGTGCTTGTTTTAGGAATTTATACAAAAAGTTTTAAGTGTCTAATAAGCTATTCAACCCCTCATTCTAGCTTATTATTGTGCCCTTTGGGACTAACAATTGGTATCAGAGCTAAACTCTTCGAAAACTAGTTTTTCTAAGATTAAACTCTTGAGAGTCACGATCCAATGGCACAAACACAATACATGCTACCTACGTCAAATGCGAACCACTTCCTAATATTGGACGAAGGCCATTTCGATGTTTGGAAGGATAAGGTAATGCGTTTTATGAATTCTATTGATAACAGGTTATGGAAATGTGTACTAGTAGGACGTCATGTACCAATGAAGGCAAATCTTCTAGCATCCATCACTGGAAATCTTGCTGAAGTACCCAAAGAAGAATCTGAATGGACAGAGGATGATAGAAAGCTAGTAGAGCTAGATAGCAAAGCCATCAACATCATAACTAGCTCACTAGACACCAGCACTTACCAACAAGTGATCTGGTGTACTTCTGCAAAAAAGATGTGGGAAGCTCTTGTTGAATACTTGGAAGGAGACCAAGACACAAGAGATAACAGAAAGTATACCTTCATCCAGCAGTTCGACTCCTTCAAGAAGGATCCCAATGAGACCTTGAGACAAGCATACGATCGCTTCAGTGAGGTAATAAATAGATGCTTTTCTCTTGGTAAAATTTATGACAAAAATGAAATGAATATGAGATTTCTAGGCTCTCTAGGTAGTATGTGGCATGTTAAGACCATTGCCATGAAAGAATCTAAAAATTTAAACGAAATGACTCTCCGTAGTCTTTACGCAAGTTTAAAGGTTTATGAGCTCAAAGTGAATCAAGCTCTAGAGCAGGACAAACAGTTCAGAACTGTGTCCTTGTCTGCCATGGTACAAGAAGAAACCCCAGTTGAAAACAAACCTTCTACTTCCTCCTGTGAAAACAATTTTATTTCAGATGAACAATTTGTTATGTTTGTAAAACATTTCAAAAAATTTGCAAAATATAGAAGGAAGGACACACACCAACAACCCTTTAGAAAAACTACTGAAAGCTCATCTAACGAAGAGCTTGTGTGTTATAACTGTAGAAAACCTGGTCACTTCGCCTCTAAATGTCCAAAGCCAAAATTCGAAGCATACCGAAAGCCTCCGTATAAGAAATTTCAAAAACATAAAGGTATGCTGGCTGAAGACATTGATGAAAAACAGGTTGCTACATGGTTTGAGACGGATTCAGAAGAGGAAGAGGACGATTGTGAGCAAGCCAACATATGCTTAATAGCTCATGATTCTAGTCCCACCTATGACTCTGAACATGAAGTCGAAATCTCACCTAGTCCCTTTGTTAAAGATGAGATCAACTGTGAAAACTTCAGTAAGGAAGAACTGTTCAAGGATAATCAAGAAATGCTTGAAGAGTTCAATTCCTTTAGAGTAGCCTATGTAAAACTCGCTAAGAACTATGAGAAGCTTGCTGCTAAGAAATCTCTGTTGACAGCTGAGATTCAAACTCTCAATAGCTTTCAATAGGAGAATATCAAGTTAAAAGGAGAAAACAAATTCCTTTGTGACAAGGTTGACTGTCTTACTAAGCACATCAAAGGGCTAGACCTGGAGAAGATTGCCTTGCAAAAGACAATCGACTCCTGGAACAGCTCTAAGGAAACCTTTGAAGGAATCCATTCAATCCAAAAGCCTAATGGAGATAAATCTGGCTTAGGTTATAATGATGAGCCCAGTTCGGCATACTCTTTTGTCACAGAGAAAGGTGAAACCTCTGAGACTGCTTATGTTACTTCCTTCTCAAAACAGATTTTCGGAAACAAGGGTAAACATGGACTTGGTTATACAAGTGTACCATATGTTTACCCCAAGGCTCAGAAAGGGAAAGCCAAAGAAACTGCTTCTAATGAGAAGCTTGAGAAAGGAACGGTATAGAAATCAAAGTCTACCGACAACAGCTCTGCCAAGGCAAAGTCTGCTGGCGGTAGACCTACGAAATCTCTGCTGGTACCTGTCAAGTTTGTCTATGAAACGGCTAAGGCAACTAAATTAGTTGACTATAAACTTAAAGGTATTCTACCAAATCCTCCTAAAAAGGTTAACAACAGACCAGCCAAGGCTAAGTTTGCTGGCAACAAATCAAGGAAGGTTCAACAGAAACCAATTAAGTCTACCGTCAACAAGCTAGCTGAACCCAAGACTGCTATTAAGAACAAGAAAAGTCACAAGCACTCTACAGCTAAAGCTAATCACAGTCCTCCATGGAACTTTCATCTTTGTCATTCTTGTAACTATTTAGGCCATCTGGCCCCAGAATGCCTGCTAAGGTTCACACCAAAATCTGAGAGATCTAGTTCTCTCAAGGTTAAGCAGGTATGGGTTCCAAAAAGTTGTTAATCCTCATGACCCAAAAGAAAATAAAGGGGACCTTGTTTCTTTGATCTTTTTCAGGTCTGCTTCATGGCTATAGATTTAGAAGATAAGGACATCTGGTACCTTGATAGTGGTTGTTCTAGACACATGGCAGGGAATAGAAGTCTACTCTCAGATATAGCTAAAGCTAAAGGTCCTATGGTGATTTTCGGCAACAATGCAAGAGGGAAAACAATTGGGTATGGCTCAATCACTAAAGGAAGTCTCTCAATCAACAAAGTTTCTCTAGTGAATGGCTTAAAGCATAATCTTCTGAGCATATCCCAATTCTGCGACAAAGGACTCATCTGCCATTTCTCTTCCAACCAATGTCTCATTAAAGATCGTGAATCCTGCTCAACTTTACTGACTGACAATAGACAAGGAAACATCTATGTTGTTGACTTAAACCTTCTAGAAAGATCCTTCAGCCTTTGCCTAGTTGCTAACAACATTCGCGACAACAGTTGGCTTTGGCATAAGCGACTCAGTCACCTCAACTTCAAGTACCTCTCCAAGCTCTCCAAAGATGGACTTGTCAAAGGTCTACCTACGGTGTCTGCCGACCATGACAGAAGTTGCAAAGCTTGCCAATTAGGAAAACTTTCCAAGTCTTCCTTCAAAAGAAAGTCTGTCATGTCTACGACCAGACCTCTTCAACTTCTGCATATGGATCTCTTTGGACCAATCACTACGGTCAGTATCTCTGGAGACAAGTATACACTTGTAGTAGTTGATGACTACTCAAGGTTCACCTGGATCGAAACAATGACTTCAAAAGATGAGACATATGATCTGGTCACCGCTCTTTTCAGAAGACTTCAAACCCAAAAGCTTGAAGACATTAGTGACATCAGATCAGACAACGACACCGAATTCAAGAATAATGGTGTTGAAAGATATTGTGATGACCATGGGATCGGCCACAACTTCTCTGCTGCCGGAACAACTCAAAAAAATGGTGTAGCTGAACGGAAGAACAGAACACTCATTGAAGCAGCAAGAACTATGTTGACAGAAGCAAGTCTTCCAAAGTACTTCTGGGCATAAGCTGTAAACTCTGCATGTTTTACCCAGAATAGATCCCTGGCAAACAAGTTTCATAACAAAACTCCATATGAAATATGGAGAGGAAGAGCCCCAAACATAGGATTTTTCAAAATCTTCGGCTGTAAATGTTTTATTATATATAATGGAAAAGAATATAGAGGTAAATTTGATTCAAAATCAGATGAAGGAATTTTTCTGGGCTATTCCAAACATTCAAAAGCATTTCACATATTTAACAAAACTTCTTTGAAAATCTTAGAATCTGTGCATGTTACTTTTGATTAATATGATTTATTAGAGCCTCGAAAGGCTCCGAATGTTGCTGATGATTCTGATGATGTTGAGACAAGTACAAATAAAGCTTCTACTTCTACTCCACCTCAGAATCGTCCAACTGCAGACCCTTCCAGTTCTGCTAATCCTGCACGAGCAGACTTAAACTCTGCTGGTACCAGTTCCAACCCTTTTGTTGACCCTGAACCCATCTCTTCTGTTGTACCCCCAAACACCTTTGCAGATCACTCATCCTTCTTGTTCGCCAGAAAATGAAGGTCTGGAAGATCCTATCTCTTCAGAACCTGATTTTGGTGAATCTCCCTCTCTACCTTCTCTAGATTCGTTAATGGAAGAACTCACCAGAAGTGATCTTCCTCCAGGTGTTATTGAAACTAGAGATCACCCCATCTCTCAACTTAGGAGTTCGTACGAGAAATAGAGTTCAAAATGAGACTATGTTTGCATTCGCATTTGTGTCTGAAATTGAGCCAAAGAAGATTGATGAAGCTATCGAAGACCACTACTGGATTGAAGCTATACAAAAAGAGCTGAACCAGTTTGAAAGATGCAAAGTGTGGAGCTTAGTTCAAAGACCTACTGGCCATCCAGTTATAGGTACCAAGTGGGTATTTAGGAACAAGAGAAATGAAGATGGAAACGTCACAAGAAACAAAGCTAGATTGGTTGCTCAAGGCTACCGATAGGAAGAAGGAATTGACTTCGATGAAACATTTGCTCCTGTTGCCAGATTAGAGGCAATCAGACTCTTTCTAGCCCATGCGTCGTTCATGGACTTCAAAGTATATCAGATGGATGTAAAGAGTGCCTTTCTTAATGGTGATCTTCAAGAAACGGTATATGTTGAACAACCTCCAGGTTTTGTCATCCAAGACTAACAGGATCAAGTGTACCGACTCAAGAAAGCACTCTACGACCTGAAACAAGCTCCCAGAGCTTGGTATGAAACTCTATCCAATTTCTTAATTGAACAAGGATTCGTGAGAGGAAGAATAAACACAACTCTGCTCATCCTAAAGCACAAAGGTCATTCTCTTCTGGTCCAAATCTACGTGGATGACATGATCTTTGGATCAACAAATCAAAGCATGTGCAAAAGATTCGAGAAGCCGATGCAAAGCAAGTTCGAAATGAGCATGATGGGAGAGCTCACCTACTTTCTAGGACTTCAGATTCAACAGACTTCAGACGGGATCTTCATCAGCCAAATCAAATATGCAAATGAACTTATCAAGAAATTTGGTCTTGATTCAACTAAAGGATTCGAGACTCCAATGTCTACCGACTGCCATCTTGACAAAGTGATAAGGGAAAGCAAGAGAACGTGACGAAGTATTGAGGAATCATAGGTTCACTTCTTTACCTTACTGCTAGTAGACCTGATATAATGTTTGTTATTTGTGTTTGTGCTAGATTTCAGGCAGATCCAAAGGAATCACATTTGCTTGCTGCCAAACGTATCATCAGATATGTTTCAACAACTACAAATCCAGGTATCTGGTATTCAAAACGTAACAACTTTGATCTAGTTGGGTACTCAGATGCAAATTATGCAGCCTACGAAGTAAGCAGAAGAAGCACCAGTGGGACCTGTCAATTTCTTGGAAATAGACTTGTCTTATGGTCATGCAAGAAGCAAGGTTCAGTTGCAAACTCTACCACTGAGGCAGAATACATTGCTGCCAGCAGTTGTTGCTCTCAACTACTATGGATGAAGTAGCAACTAGTGGACTACAACATCAAGACTGCTAATTGTCCAATTATGTGTGACAAAACTTCTGCAATTTCAGTCTCAAATAATCCAGTGATGCACTCAAAGACAAAGCACATTGATATCCGTTATCACTTCCTCAAAGATCATGTGGAGAAAGGTAACATCAGTCTGAAATACGTTCCAACTGAACATCAATTGGCTAATATTCTCACCAAGCCACTGGATGCTACCATGTTTACTTATTTAAGGAGAAATCTTGGTGTGATTGATCCTACAACTAAATTTTTATTTTTTAAGTTTTCTTTCATACCGGTAGACTTAAACTTCTATTAACCGGCAGACTTAACTTGCTAGCTAAATGTTTAGTCTTTAACTCTTGACTCTTTGAACATATTTATATATATAAAAAAAAACTGACACAAGAACACAACAACAATTACACAAATACACAATTAATACATAATCTAATATTCAAACCAATATATATATATAAAGCCTACTAAAAATAGTAATTTCCCGCCAAAATTTGCATCCCTAAAATAGTAACCCCTATTTATAACAGATATTTAATGAATCCTATAATGAAATAATACAAATTTAAATACATATAACTCCTTGAAACTAGAGCCTAGGAACTAGAATCATTGCATTCATTGCTTTGTTATCCAAACACAACCTTTTCTGCATACAACCGTTAGTTTTTCATTGTTACCAAATAAACTTCAGAAAAATCATGGATGACTTTGCGCAAGAAATTTCACTGAAAGGAATCACAAATACTTATAATTAATTCTAACTGAATGACTAATCCCTGTGTGTGTGTGTGTGTGTGTGTGTGTGTGTGTGTGTCTATATATATATATGATTTTATTTATGAATTTTTTTGTCTACTTAACCAGATTAAAAGTTATTAAAAAAAATACTTTCAATGAAATCACAAAAACTCACAATTTATTATAACTACATGAAATATATGAATATTTTTTTGTCTATTTCATCGGATCAAAATTCTTAAAAGAAATATTATGAAAAAAATTATAAATACTCATTATTGATATTAAATATATGATTGACCAACAAAAATATATAGATTTGAAATTTTGTTGTCCATTTCATAATTTCAAATTTTAAAAATCATCAAAAGTTCACCTAAAACACGAATGCATGTGATTAATTATAAATGACTGACAGATCTAAAAAATATATCGATTTGAAATAAAAAAAATTAACAAATACTTCAAGTAACAAGAATTATATAATGGTAAATAACAAAACGAAACAAACAATATTGCAAAACAATTTTTCCTCTAACAAAGAGGAAATGTTTCAGAAGTGCAAAGTTACATCTCTTTAAAAAAATGAACCGACCATTTAATCATGAACGAATTGATTTGTCGTTGTGTTCGAAAAGTAATCAGATTTACATCAAATTGTAGAGTGTCCAAGTAATATCACTTGGAAAGTTACCTTGATAATCTCCTTTTATAGAGTTCTATATTTTCGAAGATAGAGAATAGGGAGAGGGATAATGAGTAAAGGGAGTGAAGAAGAAAAACTAAAATGGGAGTTGGTTCCATAAGTTGGGTTAATAGTTTGTTTTTTCTTCGGTGAGAGGGCAAGGTAGCGAGACTCAAGACAAGAGTGAAATAAGCCATAAACAGGCTTAAATCAGTACAAATAGAATTATTTGAATCAATTTTCAATCGATCATCGTCAATTAAATTTGTTTATAGTAAGTTTTGTCATTCAATTAATATGTGTTGGGTTATGAACACGTCAGACCCATTTATATTTTTTTTTGTCTTTTAAGGGTTTGAAAATAATATGGTGAAAATTGGGTCATTCTCTTTTGACAGATATTCAACCGCTGTCCACTATGCTTTTTTAATCCGGAAAAAAAAACATTTTTGATATGAAATGAGGAGTATACCTTTAATGAATCGGACACGCTTGTGATAAGCATCAGTTCATACATTGCCATGCATGATTCAAAATTGTGAAATTGTCATTCTCATTTCATAGTAGTGCATCACGATTTTAAATTGATTCCTCACGTTCAAATTGGTCTATTTCTAATTCATAGCGATGCATTGCGATTCTAAATTAATGCGTCGTGAATCCAAATCGACGTATCGCTACTGAGAATCCATACACTATAATACACATTTTTTGTATTTTCATTTTAATTATTTATTTAATTTTCATAAATTGCAGTTATTCCAATTTATTTATTTTATTATTGTTAATCAACTGACACATATATTTCTTTATTTTCATATTAATTTTTAATCAAAGGAATCAAATGATATTTTTCTATTCATTGAAATAATCTCTTCTTTTAGTTTTGTTTTTTGTCTTCATTTTACCTGATTATAATTTAACTGAGTATAATTTGATTGAAAAATATATATGTCTGTGCGTTTAACGCACGGGTATAAAACTAGTTGATACTTAAAGTTCAAGAATTCATGTCTTCAACACAATTACACAAATACACAAGTCTTTTTCTCTTGACGTCTGACCTTGAGTTCTTTTTTTGTGAAGTAGACATCTGCAAATACAATTACATAGTTACAAGTTACAACATATTTCAAAAAAGAAAATACAATTGAACAAGTAGACACACAAAAAATAAAAAATGTCTTCGTGAGATCTGTTTAAAATCGAAGTAGACATCTGAGTCAGAAATGTCTTTATGAAGTAGACATTTGAGTCTGATATGTTTAAAATCGAGTAAGACTACAACTGCAAAAGGATAAAAGCGAGAAAGAGAGAGACATAGAAACTGACCTTGGTTCGTGTCTTCGTGATTTCGCCATCGCGGACTCGTCGTGGGAGATCTAGCGTCGCCGTCAGCGTGAGAGAGACTGAGACAGTGAGACAGACCAGAGTGACAGAGTCACCAAACGGTGTTGTGGACCTGTGGGCTATGGTGGTGTTGCCGTGTTGTGCTACATCTGCCAGCCGGTATCGTGAGTCGACAGAGAAGTGACTACCGTTGGCATCTTGGCGAATGGCGAAGCTTCAAGCTTGTAAGAGAGACAGAGAGAGATGAGAGATCGATTGAGAAAGGTTTTTAGGGTTTTTGGGGGGAGAGGAAAGTGGAGAAGAGAGAGAAATGAGAGAATCAGAGAAGACGATTTGTGTCTTCACTGTCTTGTGAAACAGAATAAAGGGGGCCAGGGGGCGGCTAGTGCCAAAACCAATAAAGGGATTTTTTTTTAATTAAAAACTTATGGTTTTAAACAAAACAGGTAATTCGAACCCGATATAGAGGTTATCCGATTATTTCGGGTACCCGATGTGCGGTTACCCGATTATTTCGAAGCGGTTTCGGGTAATGAAATATCCTACCCATTTTTTCGGGTACCCGACCCGAAAACCCCGAAACCCGATCTGATGCCCACACCTAATGCAAGTGCTGAAATCTTCAGAGTTTTTGTATTTAGCAATAATGGTTTGCCTCTGCTCCTCGTTGGGTTTGGACAGCTCTTCCCTCAGCTTCTTCTCTTTCTCAGCTGCTTCAATTTTGGCCTGCTCCAGCTCGCTCACCGCTGCTCTGAGCTCCTTTCTCACATGCCCAATGTTGTTGATAACAGCCTCCTCAAATTTCTTGGAGAAGTCAAGATGGGATTCCAAGGCCCTCTTCTCCTCTTCGATTTTGGAGAGTTCTGTCACTTTTGCAGTGACAACTTCCTCGCTCTGCTTAAGCTCGGATCGAAGGGAGTTGACCTTTTCTTCCAGCTCGTTCTTCTCGCTGGTCAGTACGGCGTCGAAGTTGATGTTTTCCATTAGCCACTCATAGACCAGCTCGGTTTTTGTGGCCATCTAAGAATGTAAAGACGACAAAGTTAGAAGCAGCATTTAAGGATTATGAGCATGATGTGTAAAGGATAAGTCTTTACCTCGGTCATACACATGCCGATTTCTCCGACCAGAACGGAGCTCGAGTGCTCAACACTCCTCTTTCAGACCCCACTGTGGCGGAACCTCCTCATCACTCCAAGCCCCACCGTTGCAGGATAGCTGTTGCACTTATAAATGTTGAGTTTTTCGAGTTCAGGCACGTCAGCTATCTCGGCAATGAGTGGGCTAGATTTCTCTCGGGATTCGAGCATATGTAAATCTTCTTTGTGCCACGTGGGCACCTGGGAGCCCGACGTCCCTTGCTTGGCTTTTTCTGTCCATGACCTGGTCACCCTTTCTAGAAGAGGGTCAACAACAGGCCTCTTGTTCGGCGTGTGGGAGATGGTGTGTACCACTAGGGCCAATATGGTAGCTGGAATAGCTTGGTCAGCAGTGGCAGGAGCATGAGGAACAATGGAGACTGCAGCCTTGCTCGTTTCGGTGCGGCCTCGGCTAGCTCCTCGCCCGGAAGCAGCAACATGAATTATGGGAAGGGGAGCAGGATTCTAAGCGGCAAACTGGGTGTTCCTTCTCGCTGACCCCTTCTTCGCAGCTTAAAGAAACTTATTGGCACCATTAAGTTTCCTCATATATGCAAATATTAACAACAAAAGTCATAAAAGATTTAAATAGAAGCAATGTTCAAAGAAATGATAGATAGCAAGGAAAAATGCAAGACAACCAGACCGTTGAGCGATAAGGTAGGTGAACAATGTGTTCCAGTCCGTGCACAATCAGGGCACTCACTGGGGAACCTTCCCCCATGACAATTCCCCTAGTAAGGGTGGGGTTTTTTGGCCTCAATGGTGACCCTAGGTTCTAATCCTTTTACAGGCCAACTCAGAACGCCGGCCAGACGGAGAAGGGAGGGGTCAGAAGTAAGGGCTAACCAATCAAGCACCCAGTCCTGCCCAAGTTTACCTTTTTTTCACCCCGAGTAGAGTTTTGAAAGCAAGGGCTATTTGGGGCTCTCCAACTTGGAAGGTATTCTTGTCGTACTTCAGGATTTCTAAGTTATGCAAGTATGGGGTAAAGGGTCATCCTACTTGTGATTCCACAAGCAAGGCTTTCCCATCCCAAGCTTCGACTTTGTTGGGGCCGTCACTGAGAAGCTTGAAGTAGTTGGGGTTGGAGCGGCCAGTGATGCGTACATTCTTCTTATCCAACGAAAACAGAAAAAACTTTCAGAACAATGTCATTTCGGGTTCAAACCCGAGCAGCCTGCAGGCTACAGTATATGCGACCAGAAACCCCACTGTAGTAAGGGTCAGGTCACAAGGTGGACATTGGACAGATGGAGGAATTCAGTGATGAAAGGGCCCAGGGGGAGTCTCAGACCGACAAGGAAAAAATTGAAATAGAAGACCATGAGGTATCCCTGAAAGTTGTGCCCGTCCTTTTCGATATCCAGATCAAAAGCCTGTACGTGATAGTTTTTGGGGTCGATGCCCAGGGAATAAAACCAGGCTAACACATCTTCCTCCCCGATCAAGACATCCCATCTCATTTAAGGTTGGTGCATCGACCACATGTTGTTTACCCTTGTGGCGAGTGGCTCTTTTCTTTTTCTCTCGAGGAGCACTTGTGCTCGGGGATTCAGATCCCGAGCATATATTCTCCGCGGACACCTCCCTGTCCTCAGCGTTGGCATTTTGATCATTTTCTTGCTCGTATTCAATGTTCATATTATGACAACCAGGCTGCTCGACCTCAATCTTTGCATTTTCCTCTTCGTCGGAGGCCATCTGAGTTTCTTGTTCATTGTTCTTAGGCCCTCCAGGAGCTGTTAGGGTCTCATATAGCTCGGTTTCTTCGGAGCTACCAGATTCAACTTCGTAGCTCTCCTCCTGCTCACTTGAAGCACCATGGTCGTAACTGCGTCCTTCGATTTCGGAGTTGTTTTCCTCACAAGAAGACATCCTACAGGAATCGAGGAAGACATTAAATCCTACTCGCGAAAACAAGCAAGAACGAGCAAATAAAATCCTTGGTTAGGGTTTACGTTTCAAACCAATGAATAGGGCACCAGTGGGCCATTTCCTCAATTCCTATATATGTGTGTGCTTGGGTCGGTGCAAAAACTAGAAAGTGCTACCAAGATGAATCCAGGAATTCTAGACGAGGGATTTACGAAGAACGGTGTTGAAACAGAAAGCAAGAACATAAGTTATGAATTTTTAGACGTTTAATAACAAAACGCCTAGTGGACGCTGTCAAACCCTAAGGCTAGGGTTTCGGGGGAAATGAAATATAGAAAGAAATAAAGAGAAACAGTTAGAAGAAGAGTAATACCTGTTATTTTGGAAGATTTTTGAGTTCGGGCAAGTACTGGTCCTGGATACCACTTTGATTCTTCAACACAAATTGGCAAGGTGAAGAACGAAGAAGGAAAAGAGTTAGAACTTTGTGAATTCGAAGTTGTGAAAAGTGTGAAAATGACGGAGACGTTTTCTTTTATAACCTGAGCAGAGGGCAAAAAAGGAAAAGAAATAACCTGCAGACGTGACTTCCTCAACACGCGGCGCGGGGACCGGGGCGTCGCATTTAATGCCATCTCGGGAAAGATGCACGCGTGCAACTCAAGCCCAGACGACGGTTGCACTTTCATGTCCCATCGATGTAGCGAGCATTTCCCACTATTTAGCCAGCCTGACCAATCCTTCCTGTAATCAAAATGAACAAGTCTTGCAACGACCAAGTTTTCATAGAGTATCAATCTATTATGATCCTCGCACCGAGCATGTATGCTCGCTAGACAAGAAGTAGGGGGCCACTAAACTACCAGGTCCAAAAGGCCTAAGCTCTGGTCACGTGCCTAACACGCTTACCTTGTGGTCACGACTAAATCACGTACACTCATCAAGATCCAAACTCAAAGTTATAAGTCAGCAGAGATAAATCCTTGGCCGCCTACACATTATGAGTGAGAAACCTTCTACTTGAAGCCTGGGGGCCAAGGGAACATCGAGCAGGAAGAAAGGTCAAGGCGAGCATGCTCACCCTGCTCGGGAACAAAGTAACGGTTGTTTTGAACGTGAGCAATTACTACCGGAAAACCCGCCCCCACATTCCGGACGTGGCCATAAATGTGCCCGGTTTTCACGCTCCGACATTCAATGAGCAATTTCCAGCCCATTTGGCTTGCTATATAAACCCATCAATATGGAGAGGTAAGGTACGTTCACACACACACACACACACACACACACACACACACACATATATATATATATATATATATACTGAAACTCTGTCAAATTGCTTACTCAATTGAGTGTTTGCTAATTATCACGCCGGAGCGCATTTGCAGGGTAAACCCCTGCCAGTTTACGGTATTTGTTGTTTTTTTGACAGGTTTGGGCCTTCGAAGATAAGGATATAATTGAAAGTCAGACATCTTAATAGTCAAGCCAGTATATCTGATTAATTTGGTTACATCAATACATAATAATAATAATTAATATGATAATGAGTATTAATATTAGTATATATAACTTCTTCTATTGTCAATAGTAGAAAACTTATATTTAAAAGCTTTTACAACTAACATTACTTCTAACCAATGTAGGATAAAACTCTTCAAGGTGGAACATTACTTCTAATGACTCACTTCTAACATAATACTTTAAACCTTGATATCTTATTCATCTAGACAAAGAAATATATCATTTCGACGCTCTTGTCGAGTAGAACACATTTGCACAATTACTTTTGCCAACAAACAAATGATACGTAAATAAATTTGTACGTCAAGTTGCACAATTTTTTCACTAAAAACACTACTTTTGCAACAATAGAAGTGATGTATCCCTCGTTGGTTAGAAATTGATGTTGGTTTTAAAAATATTATTATCAAGTACTAATAGAATAAATGTATCATACATTGGTTGGAAAGTGATGTTGATTTTTAAAGTAGTTTGATAAAAGACTTATACCATTATTACCAATAGAAGATGTATATCTCACATTGGTTAGAAAATAATGTTGATTTAAAATTATTTTATATTACTATCAATAAAAGAGATGTATAACACATTGTTTAAAAATAAAATTTTATATTTTAAAGTCTTTAGATTAAAGATTTTCACTTTTTACAAGAGATGTATCTCACATTTGTTACAAAATATTCTACTATTATTACCACTAGAAAAGATGTATCCATATTGGTTAGAAATTGACATTTGTTTTAAAAATATTATTATTAATTACCAATTGAAGAGATGTATCATACATTGGTTAGAAAGTGATGTTGGTTTTCAAAGTCTTTTAATTAATAAAAGACTTCTACCATTATTACCAATAGAAGATGTATATCTCACATTTATTAAAGAATGATGTTGATTTTTAATTATTTTAGATTATATAAAAGATTTTTACTATTATTAGCAATAGAAGATATATATCACACATTTGCTATAAATTGATGTTGGTTTTAAATTACTATTATTCAAATAAAAGAGATAAATCTTACATTTGTTAAAAAGTGATGTTGATTTGAAAAGTCTTTAAATAAAAAAAAAATTATATTTTTATCATCAATAAAAGAGAAGAAAAAAGATGTATCCCATTATATAGAAAAAGGTGTTGGTTTTAGATTTTTTTTAGATAAAAAACTTCTACCACTATTATCAAATGATGAGATGTATTCCACATTGGTTAAAAAGTGATGTATGTATTAAAAATATTTTTATAAAAGACTTAATACCAATAGAAAAAAATATGTATTTCACAATGGTTAGGAAATTGATATTGGTTTAAAATATTTTTAGATAATGTATTTCACACTGGTTACAAAGAGATCCACATTATTTAGAAACATATATTGGTTATAAAATTTATAGATAAATGAATTTTTATTCTATTATTAATACAAGAGATGTATCACACATTGTTTACAAAGAAATATTGGTTTCAAAACTTTTTAGATAAAATACTACTACTATTATTTTTTTTATGTTATAACCAATAGAAGAGATGTGTCCCACATTATTTAGAAAGAGATGTTGATTTCAAAAGTTTTTATATAAAATACTATTATTATTACTATAGAAGAATGTATCTCACATTTGTTAAAAATTAATGTTGATTTTAAAAATACTATTATTATCAATAGAAAAGATGTATACCATATGGTTAGAAAGAGATATTTGTTTTAAGTCTTTAGATAAAAGTCTTAAACTTTTATTACCAATAAAAATAGAAAAAAAGCATATCACATTGTTAGAATATGAATAATGATTTTAAAAGTCTCAAAATAAATATTTTAATACCATAAAGTCCAAACTTTAAGGTGTCTACTAACGTAGATATGTTAAAAAACTTTCATTTGGACGAAAATTTATTTTTCTTTTTATTTATGACAATGATGATAAAAATTGTATAATATTATTTTTATAATTACTATTACTATTGCTATTATTTTTTATAACAATAATATTATTATTATTTTCAAGTATTCATGTGTGACTCATTGGTTCACAACCATCGCCTATTAATAATATGTATTAATAATTAATACAATAACGAGATATTAATCTCTACTATTAATCTCTTCTATTATTAATAGTAAAAGTCTTATATATATATATATATTTACAACCAACATTATTTTCAAACCAATGGGATACAACTCTTCTAATATTACCAATAGAAAAGATGTATCTTACATTGATTATAAATTGATGTTAGTTTTGAAAATATTTTGATAAAAGATTTCTACTTTTATCACCATAGAATAGATGTATCTTACATTATTTAGAAAAAAATATTAGTTTTAAAAGTCTTATATTAAAAACTTTTACTCTTATTACCAATAAAAGATATGTATCTCACATTATTTAAAAATAAATGTTGGTTTGAAAAGTTTTTAGATTATAGACTTTTTTGTTACAAATAGAATAGATGCATGTATCTCACATTGATTACAATGTATTCTACTATTATAATCAATAGAAGAGATGTATCAAACATTGGTTATAAATTAATGTTGGTTTTAAAAATATAATTATTATCAATAGAATAGATGTATCATACATTTGATAAAGAGTAATGTTGGTTTTCAAAATCTTTCGATATAAGACTTCTACCATTATTACTAAGGGCTAAATGCACCATTAGTCCCTGAACTTTGGTCAAACCCATCATCAGTCCCCCAACTTCAAAAGTGATCACCATTAGTCCCTAGCTCTAACGTCGTTTGTCTATTATCGTTAAATAAACATATGTCACTCACATGCACAAAACAGGGGGTCATGGATAACATCATCAAAATAAGGGGGTCAATTGAAAATTTCATACTAAGTTCATCTTCATCTTCTCCGACTATTTCAACAACACCCACCTTTCCATATCTTCAATGACAAACAACATATTCCGAAGCAATAATCTCAACAATATCATCACTTAAATCCATAGAATCAGAGAGATCTTACTTGAGATGATGAATTGGGCTTCAAATTGCAAGACTTGGGTTCAAATTTGCGCAAGGGATAGAGGACCAAACCAAGATGGTGTCGTCTTCGCTGGATCTGATGCGAGAGAAGACCGAAGATAGGATTGCTTCGCCAGATTCAAACCAAGCCTTTGACGCCAATTTCGAATGATATCTTCACAGAGAGGAGATGTACTATAGAGATCCACTTACAAGGACGACAACAAAATGGGCATTCATCCTCCGAGAATCACAAAGCAACTGACTAAGCTTATGTCCCAGTACACCAGGCACACTGTCAAGGGAAGTAATTGCATCGACATTTTTGGCAATAAATGTCATACACAGATCTTGGAGAGTGTTGATTACATTTTGATTTACATCTGTTCATACATTACATCTGTTTTATACTATAGTGGCTAATTGGGCTGCGTATCGATTAGCGTGGCAACTATGTATAAAACAGTGCTAAAATAGTTTACAAGGCTTCTTGGTGCAGCGAAAGACTTTAGCCTTCCTTCACCGGAAGACTTTAGTAATGCTCCAGCGGTAGACTTTGTCTACAGGCGGTCAAATACATGACGTGTCCAGCATATCAAGATTTAGTGAATTAATTCAAATATTATTTTATCTTGAATTTGAATTCAAAATTCCCCAAAGCTTCTCAGATACGCTTGGACAGCTTTCCGAAAAGACTGGAAGACTTTTCCGCCCTCTGAACAGTGACAAAAGCAGATGGAACAAACTGACACTTGCAGGTCTGAAATTTTGATTTTTCGGTTACCAACTCCTGCAAAACAACTCTGCACCACTCCCTGTTCAGAATCAGTGAGGACGATGTATACAAAACGGCTCCATGCATTTAATGCTTCCAACCTAATAGAGCTGTTACTCTTCATCTTCTCCAACGGATCTCTAAATGCTCGTGCTATAAATACCTCCATTAAAGACTGAAGAAAAACAGTTGTCTGTCCTAAAATGCTCTGAAACTCAAAAATCTAAGTCTTTATACTCAGCATTTTCAAGAGATCATCAATTGATCAAGAAGTCCTCGACAACACTTAGAAGAGATACTTCAACACTTATTTTTAAGCTTCTTCTTATTGTCACCTGTAAACTATTCTTCAGCACGAATTGAATATCTTGTTTATCTAGATATTCAATTCCCAAACCCCCAAACACAAGTCAAATATTTTGTACACGATCCATTAGACATATTCTTTGTAATAGACCTATTGGAAAACATAGTGCACATTTTAAATCCAAGGTTGACTGCCTTGGTGATGAACGTAGCACTCTTTATAGTGTGAACCATCTCAAACACTTGTGTTCCTTCTTTACTGTTTCTTATTTCCATTACTTATCGTCAAATCAGCAGACTTGAGTTTCTCAGTCAGGACTACCGATAATCCTTTATCGGTGGACTTAAACTGTTTTCCTTACAAGACTTCTGCTACTTCAATCTCCTTAATAGATTACAAGTACTTGTTTTAGGAACAGACTTAAGAAAATTTTAAGTGTATAATAAGCTATTCAACCCCCCCCCCCTTCTAGCTTATTATTGTGCCCTTTGGGACCAACAGATAGAGGGAGTGACCAACTTCAAGCAATTGTGTTGATCCTTTCTGGGCATCCATTTCACAGGGGTAGGGTCACTCTTGTCCAAACTTGAACTCTATTATGCCATAGCATTTATTTCTTGGTCCTTTATATTTTCATTGTTGTCGAGAATGGACCAGGCCAATCTTCTATTTCCTCTTTCTTTTCCAGTTGCAGAACTTCCATCTCAGCCTCGTCAACAACTAGGTTCTCATCTTCCTCTTGAAAAGGGAAATGAGCGAATCTTGATGCATTCTTT
Source organism: Codonopsis lanceolata (assembly GCA_013146195.2). Classification (NCBI taxonomy): domain Eukaryota; kingdom Viridiplantae; phylum Streptophyta; class Magnoliopsida; order Asterales; family Campanulaceae; genus Codonopsis; species Codonopsis lanceolata. The sequence continues at coordinate 53,097,123 of CM028380.1, forward strand.
TTGGCTATATCTCAAAATCTTTCCATATGACTTGTTCTTGTAGTATTAGATCTTCCAGAATTCCCCAAAACCTGATTCCCATTTTGTCCTGCTAAGTCGCCTGCAGGACTCTTGGCCCCAGGAACTTTGCTTTCAATCGATGTTTCGAATTTTTGTTCCAAATCAGACTCCATCTTAGCATCATGATTAGATGATAAACCAACCTCAACAATTTTCCCTTTCCTCTTCTCATCTCACCACTCACTAGTCACCACTTGCGAGAGTACAAGAGAGTTTGGTGGCGGCACCGCTACTGGAATTGGGAGATGGGAAGGGAGGTTGGTGGATGGGGAGGTTTCGGAGCTGGACACAGCAATGGAGGAGCTAAAAGAGTCTATGTTGGTGGTGATGGGGAGGGCGGATGCACTAAGAAGGGCGACGGCGAAGATAAAGATGAAATGGGTATGAAATTTTGAAACAATCGGAGAAGATGAAGATGAACTGGGTATGAAATTTTCAATTGACCCCCTTATTTTGATAATGTTATCCATGACCCCCTGTTTTGTACATGTGAGTGGCACATGTTCATTTAACGACAATAGACAAACGACGTTAGGGCTAAGGACTAACGGTAAACAAAAAGTGTAATCTTTGGTCAATGGTGATCACTTTTGAAGTTGGGGGACTGATGATGAGTTTGGGCAAAGTTCAGGGACTAATGGTGCATTTAGCCCTATTACTAATAGAAGATGTATATTTCACATTGGTTAGAAAGTGATATTGATTTTAATTTTAAATAAAAGACTTTTACTATTATTACTAATAGAAGAGATATCCTACATTGGTTAAAAAATGATGTTGGTTTTAAAATTCTTACATAAAAAACTTTTATTTTTATCATCAATATAATAGAAGAGATGTACCCCACATTATTTAGGAAGAGACGTTGGTTAAAAAAATTAAGATAAAAGACTTCTACAACTATTACCAAATGAGGATACGTATTTCACATTTGTTAGAGAGTGATGCTGATTTTAAAAGTCTACCATTATTAATAATAGAAGAGAAGTATTTCACATTGGTTAGAAAAGTGATATTGGTTCAAAAAGTTTTTAAATGATGTATCTCACATTGGTTACAAATAAATGTTTCTCACATTATTTGGAAATGAGTATTAGTTATAAAAGTCATTAGACAAATGCATTTTTATGTTATTACTAGGTCTGACAGTTGAGTGGGTTGGGTGGGTTTTGGGTTGGGTTCGTGTGGGTAACGGGTCGAAACCCGTTAGTGCCCAAAAAGCAACCGGGTCAACTGTGTCGGGTCTAAATCGGATCAGATCAGCTGGGTCGAGTCATTCCAACGCTGTTTTTTTCCCAATCATATTAAATATCAATTCTTACAAAATATCAATTGAACTGGATGATAGCAACAATAACCTATAAGCAACTGATTTCAAAGCAATTAATACACAAAATAAAAAAGATATTACTCGAAATTGAGAATCTAGTTTGTTGCAATTTCATTTAATTGGAAGAGCATTGCGTGGTGAGAAAAGAGAGGAGCTCGGTTGGGGTTTTGCATAAGGGTCGAATGGTTCTTGGTCGAAACTTGGAGAGATGCCGGAGATGAGGGAGGCTGCTGCTGCTAAAGCAAGGGAGAAGATAGACGGAGATGGGATCGCTCGCTTGAAGGTGGGTCGGAGATGACTGGAATGAAGCCTGAGACGACTGGAGATGGGGGTCATAACTGGAGCTGGAATAATGGATGCCGAAGTTGTTGATGGAGATTGGAAGGTGCGTCAACTCGACCGGAGTTGGGCTTCCTTTACTGGATCTGGACCATCGAATGGATAGAGAGAAAAAGAGGAACGATAAAGAGAGACGAACAAATAGGAGAGAGAAAATGGTACGCACAAAGTGATGGAGGTTTGGAGATATTTGGGTAGAACAGGTTTCATGTGCAAGTCGGCTTTACCCTTTTTTTGTGGGTAAGGTTGGGTAACCCAAATTATCCTGGAAGCCGTAATGTGCTGGGTTTGGTTGAGTAATTAGTGGGTTGGGTTCGGTGGGTTTTCAGTTTTCAAGTCAAGATTGCCAGCCCTAGTTATTACAAATAGAAAATATGTATCCACATTGTTTAGAAATTGATGTTGGTTAAAAAGTCTTTTATCTATTACTATTATTACTAATATAAAATATGTATACCACATTGTTTGAATGTGGTGTTGGTTTTAAAAGTTTTTAGATAAAAAACTTAAACTTTCATTACCAATAAAAATAGAAAATAAGTATCCCACATTGCTTAAAAATGAATTATGATTTTAAAAGTTTTTAACAAAAATACTTCTAATATTATTATCAAGTTAGATGTTAATTTTAAAAGTTTTTAGATCAAAGATTTTTTACTATTATTACTAATACAAAATACGTATCTCACGTTAGTTAAAAACTTATGTTAATTTTAAAAGGATTTAGGTAAAAAAATCATTTAATATTAGTAACAATAGAAAAAAACAATGGAAGAGATTAATAATCTAATTATAATATTTAAAAGTTATATTATTATTACTAGGTTATTACACATGCGATGCACGGTTGACTTAATGTTGTTTCTGAAACTTAATTTTGTAGAAAGAATTTTCAAGCTATTTGAATGAACCAACAATAACAAGATGTCCACATAATTAATAAATAAATAAATAACGTAAGATCACACCGAACAATCAAACCGAAAATTTATGTGGATTTTGTGGATAGAATTTGCAAGCTATTTCGTATTGGTTGTTTATGGTGTTGGTAGAACACATTTAATCAATTTGATAAAATCTATTTTAAATTGATCGAGTATTGGTAACATAATAAAAAATTAAAAAACTTCTACCATGAGAATTGATGCGTCATAATCAAATTAAACTACTCTAAATCAAATGTAATAAAATTTATCCGGTACAAACCGATTTTGTAAGAAAAAAATGGTAAATGAAAAAAAATTACCATGAGAATTTAGGAGTTTTAATTAATTGAAACATGTCTAAATCAAATATGATAAAATCTACCCGAAAATAAAAAAAAATTACCATGAAAATTTGGAGTACTAATCAATCGAAACACGTTAAAATCAAATGTGATAAAATCTATCTGGTATTAACCGATTTTGACAACAAAAATTGGTATAAAAAAAGGATGATTTGAATTAGACAAAAATTAATTAATTTTTTTAATTAGAATAATTTTAAAAAAACAAAAAATAAGGTAAATATTCAAAATTGATCATATAGTCATGTAATTGAAAGATTAAAATCTATGAGAATTTATAAAATCTATCTGCAAAAAAATATCATAAAATTTGGAGTTCTAATCAAGTGAAACGCATTTAAATCAATGTTATAAAATATATCCGGTATTAACCGATTTTGGCAGCAAAAAATGGTAAAAAAAAAAAAAAACTTTTACCATGTATAAAGGAGGCACCGACTTTAAAATCTATCAGATTTTAATTTTTGGTAGGAAAAAAATTATAAACTTGTATAGAAGGTGACACATGGAAGCACATAATTCCTTTAAAACTTTAAGCGTACAACATAAATTCGTCAGCAACGACTTCTGTTTTAATAATAGTTAATAGATAATTAATAGATTAGTAACTAATAATTAATAATTCTATATTACTAAAAGAACAAATAACATAGAATTATCCCCTGGATAATTTGTATAAATTAAAAATTATGAAAATAAAAAAAATGGAAATAGAAGAGTTTTAGTAAAATTAAACTTGTATAAATTTTATAGGATAAAATCTAGTTTAATTAAGCATGAGTTGCCCGGCCCAAAAGGCCCAGGCAACGGTCACGTGCACAACATGCCCCCTCAGCCATGAGCAAAGCATGTGCATCCTACATGATTTAAATTCAAATATTCAGCCAGCAGTGCTCAGCCTATAAGATGTTTTGCCCTCAGATGAGCACATTTGCCCCAGAAGCCTGGAGGCCCAGTATGCAACGAGCAAATCTCAGCATGCAGCGAGCAAGGCCTCAAGCATGCAACAAGTAAAGTTTAAGTGAGCATGCTCGTCATGCTCGGTAACTCAGTAACGGTTACTTAGGACGTGGGTGATTATCACCGGGAAACCCGCCACCACGTTCAAGTAGTGACTGTTCGGTTGAACGTGGTCTTTAATGTGCCCGTTTCATACGCTTAGGGATTGAATGAGCAGTTAATTCAATCCTCCAGTAAACCTATAAAAACCCCTCAAAACGAATGAGGGACATACGTGATTTCTTAACTAAGGCTAAACTTTGTCAAATTGTTTACCCAAACTGAGTGATAACTGATTCTTACGCTGGAGTGCATTTGCAGGGTAAGCCCCTACCAAGTTCACAGTTGGTGTTTGTTTTTCAAGGTTGGGCCTTGAAGGTTTTGGATAGAATTGAAAGCTAGATATCCAATTTGTCAAGCCAAGTGTGTCTGAAGATTATTTTGGACGCATCAGCTAGTTCCGTTGCCGGGAAACGATTTTGCTAGTGCAGTTTTATTTTCCGACGATTTCAATAGTTTCAGAAATAGCGGCGAATGGTGTTAACGGTGGCAATCAGTTGCAGGATGGTCACACAGCCAGACCTAGTGTTGAAGTTTAGGCTGATAACATCCTTCCTCCTCCTCCGCCTCCCTATGATGCCCGCGACTAGTTGAATCAAAGGCGGGGTTTAGATTCTTTAGCCCGGAGCACTGTGGTAGCGGGCGGCTTGACAAACGAATTCTGAGAAGAAGCTCTGTGTCAGAGAGCGATTTATTTGGGTCAAATGAATCACTTGAACCAGTAGTTAATCGATATGGGCAAGTCATCGTTGCCCATTGAATTGGAACCACTCCCGGCCATGTCCACGCCAAGCCAGGCGGTAAGTATGTCCAAGATAGGGAGGAATCCCCAGCATTTGGTCCCAGTCCCTTCGCAACCCCACGAACAGGAGACGAACAAGGGGCGTAGCCAGCAAGAATGACGAGGCAATCACAGAGTTGCTCCAAGCGTGCATTCTCGCTTGGGCCCACGAGTAGGAGAGGACTTAGCCCAGTCTCGCCGCCGCCAAAAATCACCTTTTCCACGGAGGTCGCATGCTTGACGACCTCACTCACCGTCTCCCCGCCGGTCCCATGCTCGTCGCCATCGTACACCATCACCCAAGAAATCACATGATCGTCGGCATCAGACGCCTTCACTAGGAAAGACACAAGTTCATAGGCATGAGTCGCTTTCACGCCATTCCAGAGTCAGGAACGAGACACCTAACCTTGGCGGCGAAAAAGGCAGGGTAGGGGCAGCTCTGGATGAAACGACAAGTTGCAGACGTAGCCCAGGCACAAGTGGCCCAGGCCGTGGGCCTAGCTTAGGCAATGGGAGCTATGGGACCCCCACAGGCCCCTCTTGTGCTTGGGACATAGTTTCAGTCAGCGGGCGGTTTGCCTGCAACCATTAATATGCAGGAGTTTGAGGAGCTGAAGCGGCGTATGGAGGCATGGGAGCAGGGCAAGGCCTTGGACGGAAATTTTTGGGCACTTGGCCAGCCCCAGCTCCTGGATTGAAAATGCACCTCCGGCTCAGGGTCTCATCTTCCCCAACATTAAGGAGTATACAGGGAAGACTAAGGCAAGGGATTGGTTGATGTCCTTTGAGTCACAAATTGTCCTGGTAACTTCAGATGAGGCGTTAAAGATTCGAATTTTTGTGGGCTCTCTACAGGGGAAAACATTGACTTGGATAAGAGCTCTTCCTTGGAGGTCTATTAACAATTGGGCTGATTTGCGGGTAAAGTTTTTGGCTGACTTCGGGACCTCGGGGGCAATTGCGAAGACAAGAGCGAATTTGTCTAAGGTGAAGTAGGGAGCCCATGGGTCGACTTCAAGCTACTTAGAGCGATTTACGAAGATGCTCGAGCAAGTTCCTGGTCTTTCCGAGCAGGAGGTTACTTTGTGTTTTGAAACAGGTTTACTCGAGGATGAAGGCGGTTTGAGGTCGGAATTGAGCATGGGGGAGCCAAAGACGCAGGCAGAGATGTTGATGCGGGCTCAAAAGTGGTGTGCGGTGGAGACAGCGAAGAAAGAGAAGAATAAGGAAAGCACCGAGACAGGGGGTGACGGGGTTAACACCAAGAGTAATGGTCAGGGTGTAGGCGGTGGTTATAACAGAAACAAATCGCGATATGACCGTCCAAGGGAGTTTCTTCGGGAAAGTGATCTTACCCCGCTTAACACATTACGGGAGGATATAATGTATGAGGTCAGAGATGAGCTTCCCAGAGCACCTCGCATGAACCCCCGAGACAGCAGAGTCCAGGGATCATTCCAAAAGGTGTGCATATCACGATGATTATGGGCATACCACGGAAGAGTGTTGGTCGTTGAAGAAGGACATACAGAAATTGATAAATGAAGGCCAGTTGGATCGGTTTAAAAGAGATGGGAATAATAGGGGGAATGCCCCTCGCAGAGATGCACCCCAAATTCGGGGAGTAATAAATGTGATCATGGATGAGGAACCTACACTTACCCAACTTGGCAAGCAAATTTACTCTTTGTCGATGGTGGTAGACTGCCCGACCACTTTGCAGGTACGAGAGGAGTCTATACAGTTTACTCGCAGCGAGTTGGCGAGTAACATGGCGGGGGAGCAATCCTTGATCGTTTCAGCTCTAGTTGATGGTTGGTGTTAGTCCTAAAGGGCACAATAATAAGCTAGAAAGAGGGGGGTTGAATAGCTTATTAAACACTTAAAAACTTTTCGTATAATTTCATAAAACAAGTACTTACAATCTATTAAAGAGATTGAAGTAGCGGAAGTCTTGTAAGGAAGACAGTTCAAGTCTGCCGGTGAAGTACTACCGGTAGACTTGACTGAATACTCAAGTTTGCTGTTGAAGAAATAAGTTTAGAGATATGAAATAGTTCAAAACAAGTAATCAATAGTAATGAAAGGACACAAGTATTTTGAGATGGTTCACACTATAAAGAGTGCTACGTCCACCACCAAGGCAGTCAACCTTGGATTTAAATGTGCACTATGTTTTCCACTAGTTCTATTACAAAGAATATATCCAATGGATCGTGTACAAAATATTTGACTTGTGTTTGGGGGTTTGGGAATTGAATATCTGGATAAACAAGATATTCAATTGTGCAGAAAAATAGTTTAAAGGAACGACAATAAGAAGCTTAAGATAAATGTTGATGCAGATCTTCTTGATTGTTGTCAAGGACTTCTTGATCAGTTTATGATCTCTTGAATGCACTGAGTGTAAAGACTTTATGTTGTTGGAGAATTTCAGAGCATTATTTTCTTCAATCTTTAATGGCAATATTTATAGCTGGAGCATTCGAGAGATCCGTTGGAGAAGACGAAGTGTAACAGCTCTATTAGTTTGAATGCATTAAATGCATGGAGCTGACTTGAGGGTTTCGTCTTCGCTGATACTGAGCAGAGAGTTGGTGCAGAGATGTTGCAGGAGTTGGTAGGTGAGCAATCAGAATATCAGACCTGCAATAATTGGTACGCATCGTAAGTGTCGATTGCTTTCACTGCCACTGCTCGCAGGCGAAAGTCTTCTTGCTTTTCGGAAAGCTGGTCAAGCGTGTCTGAGAAGTCAAGGGATGGATTAATTCAAATTCAAAATTGATAAAGGATGAATTTAAATAATCCACTAAGACTTGGTGACTGGACACATCATCCTTGAACACGTGCAGACAAGGTCTACCGTTGGATGCTGAATGATGTCTTCCGGTGAAGCGTTACTGAAGTCTTCCGCTGAAGCTTTGTTGAAGTCTTCCGCTGAACCTGTGAAGCCTATAAAACTATTCTATGGCAAATTTCTATACATAGTTGCCACGCTAATTGATACACAGCCCAATTAGCCACTAATGTATAAAACTAATGTAATGTATGAACATATGTAAATCAAAACAAGTCAGAAACAACAGTTGGGTTGTGCATAGGATCTTGGTGGACACAAAAGCGTGTAGAGACGTGATGTACTATTCATGTTTTCAGGGTCTGGAATTGAAAGACGGATGCCTTAAACCTTATGCAGGAACTTTGCAGGGTTTTACCAATCATAAGGTGTCAATTAAAGACACAATCAAGCTTGAAGTTTTTATTGGTGAAGACAGTTACACCAGGGCGAAGAAGATTACCTTCATGGTGATCGACCTGAAATCTCCCTATAATATCATTTTAGGGGTTCGAGCATGACTAAGTTTCAGATGATCGCCTCTATTCCCCACCAGCGAGCAAAGTTTTAGACAGATCAGGGGGTGGGGGTCTTGAAAAGTCAGTCACAGACAGTGTTGGAGTATGTTTGGGATAGCCAAAGGAAGAAGCAAAAGCTGACTCTTGAGGATGGCGAGCAGAAGGTCACCATCAATAGCAAAGAAAAGTATCACGTAACTGTGGGACCCTTGTCGATTGCTATGATTGGTGAGAGTTCGGCACAAGGTGAGCAGTGTTTGCCTGGGCAGGGCACTTATCCTTTGCTGATGAAGAGGTCGGGGGGACAAGTCGAGCAAGCTACATGTATGGAGCTGGATCAGCTTTATAGGGCAGAAACTCAGGCTGAAGAGGAAGAAAAGGTAGAATGTGACATGCCCCAGATGCGGGATGAGCCCGAGTTTACAGCCCAAGACGAGCTTGAGGAAATTGTTATCGATTCTGCCTATCCTGAATAGAAGATAAAGATTGGTAGGGCACTTTCGGTTGAAGCTCGGGCTAGTCGGGCTATCCTGACCGAGTTTCAGATTGATTGCTAGCCTCGGCGAGCTATTAAGGCACAGGCTTTGACTGATTTCGTGGTTGAGACTAGTTTCAGGGATTCAGCTGAGGAGGAAGTTTCCCCTTAGACTACGACGAATGTTCCTATTCAGCGGCCTCGCCCAGATTACTGTTGGGAGTTACATGTGGATGGTTCAGCTTGGAAGCAGGACAGGTCTATTATTGGTCCGTCCCGAGCAGGATGTGGAATTTGAGAAGGCTTTACGTTTCAAATTTCCAGCATCTAACAATCAAGCAGAGTATGAGGCTTTAATCGCGGGACTCGAGCTCGCGCAAGATGTAGAAGTGCGCGAGGTCGTGATCTATTGTGATTCGCAGTTGGTAGTCAATTAGGTTAAGGGTGACTATGTTGCTCATCATCCAATTTCTGGTTCGATATTGCGTGATGGTGAAGGAGATTTTGAAGGGTTTCGATTATTGGGAGTTGGTTAGAATTGGTTGCGAGGATAACATGCGCGCGGATTATCTTTCAAAGATGGCTAAAGAAGAAATTCAATTTTTGCATCCTGGGGTCATTATCGAATATTTGGAAATGTCGGCAATAGAGAAAGAGGTAATCATGGATATTGAGCCTGCAATGAAATGTTTGATTGATGATTTAAAAGATTACATCGAGCAGGGGGTTTTGCCCTAAGACAAATCGGAAGCACGAACCATTCAGAAGCGAGCATGCCAGTATATCATCTTGGATAATATCCTTTACAGGCGATCATACACCAGGCCTCTACTCAGATGTGTGCGACCAGAAATGACTGAAGGGATTCTTGGGGAGATTCATGAAGAAAAATGTGGAGGGCACTCGGGTCAGCGGTCATTGGCAGAGAAGGTTTTGGCTGCAGGCTTCTATTGGGTTACTTTGAGGCGAGATGCAGAGATGCATGTTCAGCGATGTGATAAGTGTCAGCGTTACGCTGATATACCTCGGTTACCTTCTACCGAGCATACTCTAGTGGTGGCATCGTGGCTGTTTGATATGTGGGGAATAGACCTGATTGGTCTTTTCCCATTAGCTCGATCGAAGTTTAAATATGCAGTTGTCGTTGTGGATTACTTCACCAAGTGGGTAGAAGCTAAGCCTTTGGCCACTATCAGTGAGGTCAATGTGATTGACTTTGTACATGAGCATATCTGGTGTCGTTTTGGCGTACCTCGGGCTGTAGTTTCCGATCATGGCACTCAATTTTTAGAAAAAATTACAAAGGCGTGCGAGCAGATGCGGGTAAAACATTGGCAGTCATTAGTGGCATACCCTCAAGGAAACGGACAGGCAGAGGCAGCGAACAAGTAGATTTTGCATGTCCTTCAAAGAAATTTGGAGGATAAGGCGGGGAAATGGGTAGATGAGCTTCCATCAGCCTTGTGGGCGGTCAAAACATCGGTCAGGGGGCCTACGGGCGAAACACCTTTTTCCCTCGCTTATGGATCAGAAGCTATGACACCGGTGGAAATGTACTTGCCTACTCATAGAGTGTCTCTTTATGAACTGGAACATAATACTGTAGCTTGGGCAACTGATCTTGATCTGTTGGAAGAAAGGAGGGTAGATTCTAAACTGAGAATGACTAACTACAAACAGCGAGCAAAAGCCCACCACGACAAGCGAGTTCGGGGTTGGTCATTTGCTGTGGGCAATTGGGTTCTCCGTAAAATTGAAGCAACAGGCCATTGAGCAAAGTGGGGAAAGCTTTCTCCTAATTGGGAAGGTCCTTTTCAAGTTGTCAAAATAGTCAGGGAAGGGACCTATATGTTGCGAACAGAGGAGGGCAGTGAGCTGAAACATCCGTGGCATGCAGATCATTTGAAGAAATATTATCGTTGATGGGAAATATGCAAGCAGTTTGTTGTCCTTTTGCGTGATTGTAAGTTGGGGGGAAATAAATGAATGTTTTGGGCGTCATTTCTTTTCTCTCAGCTGTTATGTTTAATGTTACCTCGATTATGCTTTTTAATGCGCATGAGTTTTTTACCTACTCGATTAAAAAGTGGTTGTTCGAATGGTGCAATTGTTATCTCAATTATTCTCTTTTTCACTAGAAAGAAATTTCTGTCCGTGAAAAAGAGGTGGTGTTGGAGCTAATTTTTTTCGATTATGCCTTTTAGGTGGGCATAGTTTTCTCTGCTCGATCGAAGGGGTTGGTGTTCGAGGGCAATGCATTTTTCTCTTCGTCAAGCTCGGAAAATGCATGCTCGATTGAAAAGGTTGCGTTTGGAAAAGTATTGTAAATTACTCTATAAATGCAAGCAATGATGTTAAAAAGGAAAGCTTGGAAATTGCAAAATGAAAGGTTGAAATTGTCTGTGCAATAAAATGTTAAGGTTACAAGAATTATGGAAAGCAGTTCAGGAATCTGAGGGAATTTCCAGCGGTGCAGTTGGGGCGGTAGCTTTCTCTTCATCATTGGTCTCCTTCCCGTCCACGATAACAACCACTTCTCCATCATCGCCAGCCGAATGAGCAGCCAAGGTTGTATCTTCTTGTGATTTGGTCATCTAGATTTGGGTCATCAAATCTGTTACCGTCACTTCGGCGGCTTTAGGAGGAGTCCAGGCCGTTAGCCCGTTTTGTGCGTCTGATTGGGCCAAGGATTCCAGTTCGTCCTCTGTATAGGGTACCAAGGCATGGCCCGGGCGGGCAGAGGAGCAGAATGTGCTATTAGTCCCCCATTCAGCGAGCAACTCGGGGTGGATATCCATCCCGCTGCAAGCTAGCTGCCTTAAGACGTGATGCACCCCTTGGAGGTAGAAGGGATAAGCTTCCTCCTCTACACAGGCGTGGAAATCTTTAGAGCTTTTATACTCAGTAATTACCAATTGCCTCTGTTCCTCACTAGGCTTTGATAGCTCTTCCCTCAGCTTCTTTTCTTTCTCGGCCGCTTCTGCCTTGGCTTGCTCCAGCTCGCTGAGTGCCACCTGAGCTCTTTCATCACTTGTCCGATGTTGTTGATAGCAGTTTCTTCTGATTTTTTTGGAGAAGTTTAGATGGGATTCAAGTACCTTCTTCTCATTTTCAAGTTTGGAGAGCTAAGTCACTTTGTTGGTAACAACTTCTTCACTTTGTTTTAGCTTAGCTCAGAGAGTGTTAATTTGCTCCTCGAGCTTGTTCTTTTTGGTGGACAGCGAGCTGGAGGTTTTGAGGTTGTCGATGAAGCGATCGTACAAAAGTTTAGTCTTGGTGGCCATTTGCAAAGTAAAGGAACAAATTAAAAAACTAAGTGTACCAGGATCACAAGTTCGAAAGATGAACGAAAGTTTACCTCAGTCATGCATAACCGACTAAGACCGAGCTGGAATGCTCTGCACTCCTCTTTCGGAGACCAGAGTGATGCAGCCTCTTTATTATGCCAAGGATGACCGTAGCAGCGTGACCTCCCCGTCTGTTGGTGTTAATGTTATGTAAATCAGGGACATCGACCAGCTCGGTAATTAAGTCAGCTACTTTTTCCCGAGCTTCGGGCATATGAAAGTTTTCTTTTTGCCACGTGGGCATTGCAGACCTAGAGACAGTAGCTTGGTCGTTTTCCTCAGTCCGAGCTCTTGTCCTCCTTGAGGGGGGAAGTTCGACAGTGGGTCGCTTGGGGGCCGACTCTTCAGGTGCGACCAGGGACACTGCTGGGGTAGGAGTAGCCGGCTTGCTGATAGACGGGTTTATGGTGCCAGGGGCAGTGGTTTGAGGCGGTGTGGCAGCTCGGCTTGGATCAGAGTAGCCACGACTGGTTCCTCGTCCCACGTTGGCCGCTGGGACGAGCGGAAGGCGGGTTGGCTCTTGGATGTTTAGTTGTGTGTTCCTTTTCGTCGAGCTCCTTTTCATTGCCTGTAGGAATTTGTTGCTGTTGTCAAGATGCTTCATATCTGCAACATGACTCAAGACAGTTAATGGTCAGATTGAATTTTGAATGGGGAAAAATAAAGTGCAGAAAGAAGAGGTTAAGGGTTAGACCGATCGAGGAGAAGGACCAGCTTAGTTCCTTTTTCTTTGGCCGGGACATTCTTTGGGAACTTTCCCCCATGACAATTGCCCCAGTATGGGTGGGGGTTTTCAGTTTCTATGGAGACCCTGGGTTCCACCCCCTCCACAGGCCAATTCAACACGCCAGCCAAACGGAGTAAAGAAGGATCGGAGGTCAGGGCCACCCAGTCTAACACCTAGTCTTGCCCACCTTTGCCCTCCTTGACGCCGAGCAGAGTCTTAAAAGCTTTGACTATTCAGGTCTCTCCTTCTCGGTAGGCATTCCTGTCGTATGAGGGAATTTCTAGGTCTTCTAAGTAGGGGGCGAAGGGCCAGCCAACCCGGGACTCAATGAACAAGGCCTTCCCGTCCCAGGAATCAACCTTATTTGGGCCGTCAATGAGAAGTTTGAAGAAGTTGGGGTTGGACCAGCCAGTAATGCGTCCGGTCTTTTTGTCTAAAGAAAACAAAAAAAAAGTTTTCTAAATAAGGTCATGTCGGGCTCGAACCTGAGTAGCCGGCAAACTACGATATACGCGACCAGGAATCTAACAGTGGTGAGGGTCAGGTCGCAAGGAAGGGCATTAAACATGATCAGGAATTCGAAAAATAAAAGGTCTAAGGGAACCCCCGATTAGGGTTCATCTTAAAACTAGTGAACAGGGCACCAGTCATGTATTCCTCGATTCCCACTTACGGGTGTTGTGTACGTGAAACCTATGAAGTGGCCATACCCGGGGTGTTCAGGAAGAGAAAGGGTCGTGACGTTTTTTAAAGATTGGAAGATCAAGATGAAAAGAAAAAGAAAATGAGTGTCAGACGCCCAAGTTTACGTCAGATTGGTGGCTAGATCGTAACCAATTCGTCATCATATACCCAGCCAGCATCATTGAGCCCCAAAATTAGGGTTATAGCGGTGAAAATGAAGAGAGGCAAAATTCATAGCAGGAACAAGGATGAAAAGATAAATACCTGGTGATTCTGAAGAATTGAGTTAAAAAAGTTCCTAGGAATCTTGATGTCACGGACAATTAACCTTCCTTCGGCTAAATGCAAGGAGATAGTGGAGATTGAGAATTGGTGCTTGGATTCTTCGATGGCAGGAAAAATCTCAAATGAGCGAAGGACTCTGCTTTTATAATGGGGGAACCATCACGGGGCGGCAATCAAGATAGCCGGGGGTATCATTGTGGCGTGGAAACCAAGGCGCCGCATTAAATGATGCCTCGGGGCATGTGTACTCGTGTGTAACAGACGGTAAAAGGCAGCCGTCCCTTCAGCACCTATTGTACTTCAAGCTGGCATCCACTTACCATTTGATCTTAAGATCGCTACTTGCAAATGATCTAAATGAACCGAGTGTTGCAACAACCAGATTCCTAGGAGATTCCAAGTTCTTTCACTCCTCGCTCCGAGCATGAATGCTCACCAGACAAGGAGCAGGGGGCCACTGAACTGCCAGGCCCAAAAGGCCCAGCCAACGGCCACGTGCACAACATGCCCCCCTCAGCCACGAGCAAAGTATGTGCATCCTACATGATTTAAATTCAAATATTCAGCCACTAGTGCTCAACCTACAAGATGTTTTGCCCTCAGATGAACACATTTGCCCCAGAAGCCTGGAGGCCCAATATACAAAGAGCAAATCCCGGCATGCAGCGAGCAAGGCTTCAGGCATGCAACAAGCAAAGTTTAAGCGAGCATGCTCGTCATGCTCGGTAACTCAGTAACGGTTACTTAGGACGTGGGTGATTATCACCGGGAAACCCGCCACCACTTTCAAGAAGTAATTGTTCGGTTGAACGTGGTCTTTAATGTGCCTGTTTCATACGCTTAGGGATTGAATAAGTAGTTAACTCAGTCCTCCAGTACACCTATAAAAACCCCTCAAAACGAAGGAGGAGGTACGTGATTTCTTAACTAAGGCTAAACTCTGTCAAATTATTTACTCAAACTGAGTGATAACTGATTCGTTAGCCTTCATTCGTTAAAATTTGTAATATAATTCGTAAATAGAATTGATTAAAATTATTATTTATTTTTTGTTGTAATACTTTTTAAAATCCTCTATAATTTGAATTATAACGATAAGATTTACACACAAAAATGAAAAAAAGCATCCTATAATAGCCAGCATGAAAATAGTGATGTGCTAAAAAAAATCAACCTATAATAAATACTTCTTATTTGTATAAGTATATTTCATTAATTATTTTATCTCTCTTTTTCGTCCATTAAGTATCATTCTTAAACTTCTAAAATTAAAAAAATTAAGAACCAAAACATCATCAAAATTTTGACATCAACTATCATTAATTAGGATCTTATTGTTGTACATAAGATGTACATTATTGTTGAGCCCAAACCCCTAATTGAAGAAAAGAAAAATAATTTCTTATGAGATGAATGTGTCTCATGAGATAAACAAACTATACAAGGAAAAAATCAAGTACGCCATGAGCAAGAAGAAAAACATGAGATAATGAAGTTCGAAAAATGTTGTTTTATAGATGATATGACAATTCTAAACTTGTACTCGCATGAGACCACATAGACCAGACGAGCATAAGACTTGACACGCGGATGAGCTAGCAACTGGGGACTAGCCAACTGCTTCTAGGAACGTGGAACACATGACGAGCATGTCTTACCCTGATTCCAAACCATGTCCAAGGGTGTGGCCCATGTGCCAATCACCGGATCACGCTCGATAGATATAAGCAGTTACTCACTGTCACACTTCAAGCTATAAACAAACATCCATTTTCAAAGGGAATAAGTACAAACTTAATCTATTTCCAAGCAAAAATTCCGTCAAATTCACTCAAGATATCTCGATTATACTTATTCGCACACCAAAGTGTCTCTGACCTCTATATCACTTTGGTGTCTTCCTTGTAATTCAAAGTCCATATATTCCTCCATCAAGCCCAACAACACTACAAGGTTGATTTTTGTTACATAAACATTAGTAACTAGGTTATTACACGGTTTTAGTATTGTTTCTGAAACTTAATTTAGTAAATAGAATTAGCAAGTTATTTGAATGAACTAACAACAACAAGATGTCCATATATAATAAATAAATAAATAAATAAATAAAAAGCGTGAGATCACACAAAATCATCAAACCAAAAATTCATTTGAATTTTGTAGATAGAATTTGGAAGCTATTTTGTAGTGGTTGTTTGTGGTGTTGGTAGAACACATTTAATCAAATTGGATAAAATCTATTATAAATTGACCGAGTTTTGGTAAAATAATAAAAATTAAAAAAACTTATATCATGAGAATTGAGGAGTTCTAATCAAATTAAACTTCTCTAAATCAAATGTGATAAAATCTATTCGGTACAATCTGATTTTGTAAGCAAAAAATGTTAAATAATAAAAAACTTACTATGAGAATTGAGGAGTTTTAATCAATTGAAACGCGTCTAAATTAAATGTGATAAAATCCATCCACAAAAAAACTTTTACCCTGAAAATTTGGAGTATTAATCAAGTTAAACGCGTTTAAATCAAATGTTATAAAATATATTCGGTATTAATCGATTTTGGCAACAAAAAATGGTAAATTTTTTTTTACCATGTATAAATGAGGCACCAGTTTTAAAATCTATCCGATTTTAATTTTTGGCAGAGGAAAAAAGGAATGTATATAGATTTATTTTGTACCATATGAATGGTTTTAATAGTTTTGTTTTAGCAAAAGTTGTTTATAATAAGATGATTTTCTAAACTTGTAATAAATAATTAATATTTTTAATTAGAATAATTTGAAATAAACAAAAAATAAGGTAAATATTCAAAATTGATCATATAGTCATGTAATTGAAAGATTAAAATCTATTAGAATTGATAAAATCTATCCGCAAAAAAAATTATCATAAAAATTTGGAGTCTTAATGAAGTGAAATGCGTTTAAATCAAATGTTATAAAAATATATCCGGTATTAATCGATTTTGACAGCAAAAAATGTTACAAAACAAATTTTTTACAATGTATAAAAGAGGCGCCAATTTTAAAATCTATTCGGTTTTAATTTTTGGTAGGAAAAATAACACACACACACACATATATATATATATATATATATATATATATATATATATATATATATAACCTAGTTTTTTTTTTTTTTTTTTGGTTAAAGTTGTTTATAATAAGATGATTTTCTAAACTTGTAATAAATAATTAAAATTTTCAATTAGAATAATTTGAAAAAAAATAAGACAAGGTATTCAAAGTTGATCATATGAATAGGTAATTTAAATATTAAAATCTATGAGCATGAGTAAAATATATCTGCAAAAAAAAAAACACTTTTATCATGAAAATTTGGTGTACTAATAAAGTAAAACGTGTCTAAATCAAATGTGATAAAATCTATCTTGCACTAACCAATTTTGGTAGCAAAAAAAATAATAGTAATAAAAACTTTTACCATACATAAATGAGACACCGATTTTAAAATCTATCCGGATTTAATTTTTGGCAGCAAAAAAAAAAAAGAAAAAAATTACAACTTCACAAGAATGTGACCCGTGGAAACACATAATTCCTTTAAAAGCTTTAAACGTTCAACAGAAGATCGTCATGCGGTAGCAACAACTTCTTTTTTAATAATAATCAATAGATAATTTATAGATTAGTACTTAATAATTAATAAATATAGATTAGTAGAACAAATAAAATAAAATTATCCCGTTTTGAATTTGTATAAATTAAACATTATGAAAATGAAAAGAGATGGAAATTGAAGAGTTTCAGTCAAATTAAACTTGTATAAATTATATATGATGAAATCTAGTTTAATTAAACGATATAATGGTTCATAGTAACGATATAACAACCAACATTAAACTTGTAATAAACAATTAAAATTAGTTTAAGATAAAAATCATGGCACACTCATTTAACAGAAAGCCGCCAAGTGGCATCAGCGACTTCTATTTTAGTTATAGTTAACTAGGTTATTACCCGTGCGATACATGTTTGATTTAATGTTGTTTCTGAAACTTAATTTTATAGATAGAATCTGCAAGTTATTTGAGTGAACCAACAACAGCAAGATGTTCACATAATTAATAAATTTAAAAAAATCGTGAGATCACCTCGAATTATCAAACCAAAAATTTATATGAATCATAAAATCAAACAAATATTCTTAGGGAGGGGAGAGGAAATACCATGAAGACAGACTCGCTAAGGAGGTGTTTGATGGAGGGGAAGTATTTTGCAGTGGTTGTTTGTAATTTTGTTGGAACATATTAAATAAAATTTGATAAAATATATTTTAAATTGATCGAGTTTTGATAAAATAATAAAAATTAAAAAAACTTCGACCAACCGAAACTTGTCTAAATCAAATGTGATAAAATATATCCGGTACAAACCGATTTTGGCAGCAAAAAATGGTAAAAAACAAATTACCATGAGAATTGAAGAGTTTTAATCAATTATAACACGTCTAAATCAAATGTGAAAAAATCTATCCGCAATTTTTTTAACCATATATAAAAGAGATACCGGTTTTAAAATCTATCCGGTTTTAATTTTCTACACAATTTTTTTTTACACCTTCACAAGAATGTGTCACGTCAAAACACATAAATCTTTTTAAACTTTAAGCATTCAACAGAAAATCGTCATGTGACCTCTGTTTTAATAATAGTTAATAATGATAGATTATTAATTAATGACTAATAAATATAAATTAGTAGAAAAAAATTTAACATAAAATTATCCCATGGATAATTTGTATAAATTAAATAGTAGGAAAATAAAAAGAGATGGAAATTGAAGAGTTTCGATCAAATTAAACTTGTATAAATTGTATAGGATAAAATCTAGTTTAATTAAACGATATTTGAAAAAAATAAAAACAAAATCCTAAATCTCTATCATAAATTTACTCGTTAAACTATATCCTAAATCTATCTTATCAAATTAGTTTTATGATTTTTATATTATCTAATTAGATTTATGATTTTTTATCTTAAACTAACCAATTTTGAAAAAAGAAAAAAACTTATCATTTCGAAGGTAACACGTGGCAACACCAAATTTCTTTAAAACTTTTGGCTTTAAACAGAAAGCTACCACGTGGCAGTAGCGGCTTCTGTTTTAGTAATAGTTACTAGCTTATTACCCGTGCATCATTTAGTATTGTTTCTTAAACTTAATTTTGTAGATAGAATCTGAAAGCTATTTGAATGAACCAATAACAACAAGATGTTCATATAATTAATAAAATTTAAAAAAAAATCGTGAGATCACACCGAATCATCTCACAAAAATTTATGCGAATTATAAAATCGAACAAATTTTCTTAGGGAGGGGAGGAGAAGTACCATGAAGACAAACTCGTCAATGAGGTGATTGATGAAGGGTAAGTATTTCGCAGTGGTTGTTTGTGGTTTTGGTGAAACATGCATAATCAAATTTGATAAAATCTATTTTAAATTGACTGAGTTTTGATAAAATAATAAAAATTAAAAAACTTCTATCATGACGATTGATGAGTCATAATCAAATGAAACTTGTCTAAATCAAATGTGATAAAATATATCCGGTACAAACCGAATTAGACATCAAAAAATGGTAAAAAAACAAATTACCATGAGAATTTAAGAGTTTTAATCAAGTGAAACACGTTTAAATCAAATGTGCTAAAACCTATTCGGTATTAACTGATTTTAATAGCAAAAGATGATTAAAAAAACTTTTACCATGCATAAAGGAGACATCAGTTTCAAAATCTATCAAGTTTTGATTCTTGACATAAAAAAATAATTTATATATATAGTACCGTATGCATAGTTTTAATTTTTGCTTTTTGCAAAAGTTGTTTTATAATAAGATGATTTTCTAAACTTGTAACAAATAATTAAAAATTTTAATTATAATAATTTGAAAAAAACGAAAAATAAGGTAAATATTCAAAATTGATGATATGAATATATAATTGAAAGATTAAAACCTATGAGAATTGATAAAATCTACCCGCAAAAAAACTTTTATCATGAAAATTTAGAGTATTAATCAGGTGAAACTTGTTTAAATCAAATGTGATAAAATATATTCTGCAAAAATTGGTAAAAAAAACTTTTACCATACATAAAAGAGGCACCCATTTTAAAATCTATCAGATTTTAATTTTTTTCAAAAAAAATAAATGATATATATATATATATATATTTATTTATTTATATATTTATATATAGTACCGTATGCATGGTTTTAATGACAAAAACTTGGTAAGACGGTCTTACGTATATTTTTTGTAAGACGGATGGTTCTTACCCAACCCACCGTGTGTTGATGAGTTAAGCTGTGAGAGAGTAAAACTATGTTTTATGAATAAAGATTCGTAAGACGGTTTCACAAGAAACTTACTATATATATATAACAAAAGCATATATCACTGCTAAATAAGACAGTTTTCCGTCAAAAAATCACTTGCCAAAAACAGAACATCACTTTTGTCTTATCTACCATGTAAGAATATGAAAATGTACACGACTTTTTATATCTCCAAAATATTGATAACTGATATATCCAAAAAAAAACATTATACCGAGGGTGCCGAAGGTAGCGGTGGACGTGGGTCGTCAGAGTTGCCGTCTGGCGGCCATGTTGTCGTCGGTGGTGGATATCTGGCTATATTATCTGTAAAATAAACACCGTGAGTCGGCGGGGACGGCCCCATAAAAAACCCTCCGCGTGTTTATCGACACTAAGTATGAAAGAGAGGCGCGTAGCCCCAGTGCGTGTGTGATTCTCAATCGAGAAAGAAGAGAGAGCCCCACTCTATGAACTAAAAGGGGTTATTTATACCTGATGGAATGGATTTAGCTCGTTGTACATGGGCCTGGCCCAATCCTTTGAAGATCATGCAAAATATAGTGGGCCATTAAGCGAGGCTCAAACTCTATTGAGACGGATCCAAAATATGCACATCAGTAGCCCCCTACTCATTATTCTTCGAAATTCATCTCGAGAGTAAGGAGTACTATTCGCTCGTAATCTTCTTTAATTTCTCGGGATGGCCAAGGCTTAATCACTTTCATCTTGGCAGACAAGATAATAGAAGTACTGGGATGAGTCACAGATTTAGTCGCTTTTGACTGCCATTGTATATTTTAATTAACTATTACGCCTTATAACTTGATTGTATAAGTCTTTCTATTGCAAACAGGGCGCTACTTGAGCCAAGGTCAAGTCCTACTACTTAACTTCGCGAGCGGGACTACCCTTAAAAGCTAGAGAACATAACGCTATTTGGGCCAAGGTAAAGTCCCAGTACTCGACTTTGCGAGCATGACTACTTTCGAAAAGCTAGAGAACATAATGCCATTTGGGCCAAGGTCAAGTCCCAGTACTTGACTATGCGAGCAGGACTACATTTGATAAGCTAGTGAGCAAAACGACACTTGGGCCAAGGTCAAGTCCCAGTACTCGACTATGCGAGCACGACTACCTTTGATAAGCTAGCGAGTAAAACGCCACTTGGGTAAGGTCAAGTCCCAGTACTCGACTATGCGAGCAGGATTACCTTTGATAAGCTAGCGAGCAAAATGCCACTTAGGCCAAGGTCAAGTCCCAGTACTCGACTCTGCGCCTGCCTTCACTTATTCTCCCCGCTCGAGTTTACTCGCGGTAGATTTGTACTTGCTCATCTCGCTTCGAGTTTACTCGGTGAGCTTCATATTGTCCTCCCGCTTCGAATTTACTCGCGATAGAGTTGTCATTGCTTCGCTCGCTTCCCCAAGTTTACTCGCGGCTGAGCTTCATATTGTCCTCCCGTTCGAGTTTACTCGCGGTATAGTTGTATCCAACGTCTACCTGCGCTCATGCTCCCCGCTCGAGTTTACTCGCGGCTGAGCTCTACATTGTCCTCTCGATGGAGTTTACTCGCGGTAGAGTTACGCCTTTGCGTATCCTCGCTCGAGTTTACTCGCGGTAGAGTTGTACGGCCGCTGCCTCTAGTTTACTCGCGGTAGAGTTGTACCCAACGCCTACCTGCGCTCATGCTCCCCGCTCGAGTTTACTCGCGGTTGAGCTCTACATTGTCCTCCCGCTTGAATTTACTCGCGGTAGAGTTGTAGATCGCGCCTGCCTGCGTTTATGATCCCTGCTCGATTTTACTCACGACTGAGCTTCATATTGTCCTCCCGCTCGAGTTTACTCGCGGTAGAGTTGTACACAGCGCCTGCCTACGCTTATGCTCCCCGCTCGAGTTTACTTGCGACTGAACTTCATATTGTCCTTCCGCTCGAGTTTACTTGCGGTAGAGTTATACTCAGCGCCTACCTGCGCTCATGCTCCCCGCTCGAGTTTACTCGCGGTTGAGCTCTACATTGTCCTCCCGTTCGAGTTTACTCGCGGTAGAGTTGTACATCGCGCCTGCCTGCGCTTATGCTCCCCGCTCGAGTTTACTCGCGGCTGAGCTACATTGTCCTCCCGCTCGAGTTTACTCGTGGTAGAGTTGTACACAGCGCATGCCTGCGTTTATGTTCGCTAGCTTATCAAAGGTAGTCCTGCTCGCACAGTCGAGTACTGGGACTTGACCTTGCCCAAGTGGCGTTTTGCTCGCTAGCTTATCTAAGGTAATCCTGCTCGCATAGTCGAGTACTGGGACTTGACCTTGGGCCAAGTGGCGTTTTGCTCGCTAGCTTATCAAATGTAGTCTTGTTCGTATAGTCGAGTACTGAGACTTGACCTTGACCCAAGTGGCATTCTGCTTTCTAGCTTTTCGAAGGTAGTCCTGTTCGCAAAGTCAAGTACTGGGACTTGACTTTGGCCCAAATGGCGTTATGTTCTCTAGCTTTTAAGGGTAGTCCCGCTCGTGAAGTTAAGTAGTAGGAGTTGACCTTGGCCCAAGTAGCGCCCTGCTTGCAATAGAAAGACTTATACAATCAAGTTCTAAGGTGTAATGATTAATTAAAATATACAATGACAATCAAAAGCGACTAAATCTGTGACTCATCCCAGCACTTCTGTTATCTTGTTTGCCAAGATAAAAGTGATTAAGCCTTGGCCATCCCGAGAAATTAAAGAAGATTACGAGCGAATAGTACTCCTTACTCTCGAGATGAATTTCGAAGAATAATGAGTAGGAGGCTACTGATATGCATATTTTGGATCCGTCTCAATAGTGTTTGGGTCTCGCTTGTATTTTGCATGATGTTCAAAGAATTGGGGCGGACCCATACCCAATGAGTTAAATCCATACCCTCAGGTATAAATAACTCTTTCTAGTTCATAGAGTGGGGGATTTCTCTCTTCTTCTGATTGAGAATCACACACGCACTTGGGGGCTACACGCCCTCTCTTTCATATTTAGTGTATTGATAAACACGCCGGAGGGTTTTTGGCGGGGGCCATCCCCGCCGACTCACGGTGTTTATTTTACAGATAATATAGCCAGATATCCACCACCGACGACAACATGGCCGCTGGACGACAATTCCGACGACTCACGTTCACCGCTACCTTCGGCACCCCCGGTATGATGTTTTTTTTGGATACATCAATAACATTTAACCTATTAATAAAAAAACATAAAACATTAATTTATTGATTAATCAAAAACTTTTGGAATTCACGAAACCTCTTTCTATTTAGTTTTTACTTTTTATTTTTTAGAAACAAATTAATTATATATTTGATACATAGTAAATGAGCACAGAAACTGAAACATTTATTAGACAGTTGAAAATCACTTTTATTAATTTATTTTTTAATTCATTTTACTTATCTATAATTTTGAAAAAAAATATACTGTACTTTTAACAAACGATTATAAAAACTATTTTTAATTAGATGAGAAAGTAGACAAATTCGAACTAGGATATACTTTCTGCCCTATCAGAGACGGAAAAGGTGTCCGAGTCTGGATCCAAATAGATTTTCTAATTCTAACCGGCCACGTCGGGAGAAGTGCAAATAGATGAAACTAGAGGGAGTAGACAATAATAAGACAAAAGTGAAATAACGTGGATTGATTGATTTATTATTGATATGGCGGTAAGAGAAGTAATCCGAGAACTCGTCGTCTGTATGACAGCAGTGATCCAATCCGTGAAGTAGTTAGAGAGAGAAAGGGAGGGAGAGAGAGAAAGAGGACGGGATATCGAACGGTATAGAGATAATGGGAGAGAGCGCCGGTGGAGGGTGCTGCCCGCCAATGGATCTGTTCCGGTCAGAACCGATGCACCTGGTTCAACTCATCATCCCCATCGAGTCCGCTCACTTGACCGTCTCTTATCTCGGCGATATTGGCCTCATTCAATTCAAAGACGTTCGTACTCCTTCTCCCGCTCTCTCTCTCTCTCTCTGCTTATATATCTATAAATCTGTTTCGTGGATGTAATTGTAATAGCATAAGTTAACTTGATGCATTTAGGCTGTCTCTACTCGAAATTGCATGATTAGATTCGAGCTTTAGTTGATTTACTAAAACTTAGGGTTTTGCTACTGTTTACTTGAGGATTTTCGATTACTCACTATGAAAGAGATGGAAATCACTGCAACTCGAGTTGCACTAGCTTAATTGACCGTCTTTGTGCTGAATTTTCTCTGATTCAGGATTTCCAACTCTGGATTGTATTGAGCGTTGTGAAGTACTCGTACAAAATTGTTCTAGCTTTCCGTGGTCTGTTTAGTTGAAGTACTGAAGTTATAGTTTGTAGTTGCTAATAAGTAAGTTTATATCAGCTCCGTATATCAATCAAGACTTTTGGGATTTCCTTTATTATTTCGGCCTCCATAATCATCCTCTATGCATTGGGGTGGGTATATATAGTTAATAGATTAGGATTTTGTTAATGTAAGATTTTGTTGATTGCACATAAAATGAATGCAGGATAGAGGGCTACATTTTTGCTATTTTCGAAAAAAGGATAAAATTGGATTTTTTGTTCTTAGATTAGAAAGACTGTATCCTTATTTGCAATAGCTACATGTTTATAGTGTTTGTTCTTTGGCTTCCCGGGTAGAGGAGAGGGAAGTTCAATTGATTACTTTCTCTTGTTCAACAGTTTCATGCATAGGCATGCTACCTGTGTTCCTAATAATGACTGATGATCATTGTTTCTTGCTTCAGCTGAACGCAGAAAAAAGCCCCTTTCAGCGAACCTATGCTGCCCAGGTGACTTTCTATTAGCCACCTAAAGTCTTAGCGAGCTTATTGTCATTGCTCCTATTAGTATTATTATTACGTCTCATAAAAAAATATTATTACATTTATTTGGTCATGGATTTCAATTGCATCAAAGCATCATCATCTCGCTCCTGCATATTTTCATTGGATAGTTTGTGGCAACTCTAAGTTCGAATGTACTTCAAAGGTTGTGCAATTTCATGATAAGTGCCTAAGTGGGATACATATATTGTTCCACTGCTCCATCCTCTCTTGTGGGTGGGAGGAAATATAGATGCCACTCACTGTAAAGTGATCCTACTATCTGAAATTGGCTGGTTACTCTCATGCTTGTATGGTACCATTTACCGAAAGATAACTTGCAATTCTGTCAAAATTTTACTTTCTTAATCTTTATATACATAATGTGACTCTTTCATGGGATTTTCTTTGCGTACTTCAATGGGACTTTTGAACTCATGAAGCAGTAGCTAATATTTTTGTAAAAGCTTTATATCACAGCCAGTGGACATACTTGTGCTGAATTTTTTTGCAATAACAATTTGTTCCTGTTAAATGTATCAAAATTAGATAATGTAGAAAAAAAGAATCTTCCACTGTATCTGAAGTTTTTTCAGTCTGCTGATACAAGATATTCGAGGCCCTCGTCAACTTTTAGAAAATAAATGGTGTACTAAAACAAGTGTTTATAAGTTCCTTCTCTTGTTTGATCACTTTTGGGCACAAAGTTAAGGAAGGAATGACATTAATTCTCATGGTCTCTTCATCAATGATAATGATAGCATGGTTTTCCATCTCCACTTTTGTTGGACTTTTTTTTTCTCTCTCTCCCTAATCGGCATTATTTTAACCAAGGAATTACCTATATTGCTAGCCTATTAAGTGAGGCAGCTGGAAGTCCTTTGTAATGGGGCGTACTCAATATGTGGTGTAACTGCATGCGATAGGTTTGGAACTCCAGGAGTATAAAGTACATACACTTGTCTTGAATACAATATATATATATAGTTCTGTTTTTCAGTTCTTTCGGGATGATTTTAGCTCTGATTTGTGAGCTATTTTTAATTGCTAATCAGTATTAGCTGTTATTCGTATTTTGCATGTAAGGAGCGATTGATTCAGAAGTGACCCTATCACTTCTATTTATTTTTCAATGAATATCTTTACTTAATTGCTTCCATGCTTTAAGGCAGTCCCTAGTATGTGGCTGGACTAAGTTAGTGTGGTGTGCATATGGTTGTCAGAACAAGGATTAAAGTTGACAAAGAAAGAAATTTTTTCGCTGCTCGTAAAATAAAGTATTTGATGATAGACTACTGTGGATAGATGAATTCCTCTTATTCTCAATTTCTGTGCTGCTTGAATTAAATTAGCTCAGCTTCCTTACAAATAGAGAATGTTATACAAATAAACTCTCTTTTTCCTTATAGATATTTTCCTAAGGTGAGTCTTGCAGTGTGTGTTTCAATATCATTTAACCTGTAATGCGTAATACTCCCTCCTTTTCAGGCAAAGAGTCCACTATTCCATTTTGGGATGTTTCATTTAAAGAGTCCACTTTTAAAAATTAAGGCAAAAAAGTGTCATTTTATTACTAATGGGCTACTAAAAATGTCATGTTCTTAAAAAGTTTGACTTTCAAATGGGGACTCTTTGCCCGGAACAGAGGGAATATATTTTATTTATTATGGATTTAATTTGTCTATCTGACTTACTTAAAAACCTCATATATTTGGTGAACTAGGCATTCAGTCTCTTCTTTTGTACAGATTAAAAGATGTGGAGAAATGGCACGAAAATTACGATTCTTCAGGGATCAAATGTTGAAGGCAGGAGTTTTGCCTTCAGCACCTTCTGCACAAAATGATATTAATTTGGATGATCTGGAGGTAAATACAGTTGTTCGTTTGCATTCCTGAATTTGTTTCAATATTCTGGGTGTTAAGCCTGTCTTGTGACTATTTTGTTAGATAAAACTTGGAGAACTTGAAGCCGAGCTGATTGAAATAAATGCAAACAGTGACAAGTTGCAGCGTGCTCATAATGAGCTTGTCGAGTATAAGCTTGTTCTGCAAAAGGTAAATCTTTTCTGTTGCAAAATTCTCATAGCTAGGAGCAGAGGCGCACTATTGCATATTCTGAAATGTTGTGATGGAGAGTCAGTGAACAGCTTAATTATAATGACTCTTACAAGTCACAAGTGCTGTTATGAGTTGGAACCTTGTTTCAATATCGTGATAAGACTGTCAGGTTGTCAGCATAATTAATTACAGAAAGGCATAATTTTTTATTTTTTCATTATCAATTTTTTTTACAGAAAGGTAAATATGCTTATGGATGGAAAGTTACATCCGAAAGTTGATTTTATTCATTGTAGCAACTAGAATTCTAGCTCTATATAGAGCTTCTAAATTTATTTATTTTTGATCAGAAACAAATGCAATAGGTTAGTAAGAGAGAAATACAACACCAAGATGGCCAAGAAGTCTGTCAAGGCAAAAAGAGAGAAAAACAATAGAGCTTCTAAGTTATCCAAGCACAATCTTGACATTGTGAGGTAAGGGATGAAATATATACATATTATGTAACCAATGCAACATAAATGACACCTCTCAAAGACGTGATGCATTAAGGATTGCATCTGAGAGTTTTTCTGAGTTAAACTGTTGAAAAGCAGCATTAGGTGATTTGTGAAAAAAACCAACCAGATAGGGGGAGTATATGGAATGTAGAGAAGAGAGCTGTTGATAATATTTAATGTTCCAGCTACATCTTTGCTCTAGGTGCATACTCGGAGAAAAACTTTTTTGAAAATATATTGCATTTCTTGCTAGTGGATTATGTTACTTAAAATTAAACTTCATATGTGAGAGGGAGGGCTTACTTTTAAATTAAAAATCCCATTTTAAGGAAGCATGGTAAAATCCTACTTAACATTCTACTTACATTTTTTTTTGATAGGCAAGTATGATCCCTTGTTGGTATGGGGATTGGAACCAAGGACCTCAAGGTCTTTGCTTGAGTGCCCTTGCTATTTCTTCCACCCCTTGGGTTCTTCTTACAAATATTTGTTATTCTACTTACAAATATTAAAATAACAAAACTGAACATTGCCAGTTTATAAGTTAATTGAAGATACATACAGGACAGGTTCATATTGACTTCACACCTATTTGATTCAAATTTAATACCCATGTGATTCACATGTACAATTCAGATTGATAGAGCTTTGCATGAAATTGAATTGAGAAGTGTGCAATTCTACTGAACCATGGTGGCGAGTTGTTGGGAATTAACATTCTACTTACAAATATTAAAATAACAAAACTAAACATAGGCATTTTCTAAGTAAATGGCAGATATGTACTGGACAGGTTCATATATATGGTCTGATACCTATCTGATTCGAATTTAATGCACATGTGATTCACATTACAATTTCAATTGACAGAGCTTTGGATGAAATTGAATTGAGTCGTTGGATACAAATTGTGAATCTTATGATTATACTGAAATACGGTGGAGAGACAGGGAATTAACAACGCAAGTATGTGAACATGGAATTAGACTACTTGATCCCTGGGCCTTCCAGGGCCCATCCATTCTATGTCAGTGTCTAACCCAAAACTCTATTACATTGCTAGTGAGGAGGTCTGCATAGACACTAATTGGGAGCCCTTTACTTTACCAATCGTCTCTGCAGAGCGTGGTGATAAATCATTCTGTTCATACATAGAACCCACGGGGTGGGAGAGATGGCGAGGGCACTCAGGCAAAGACCTTGAGGTCCTTGGTTCCAATCCTCATACCAACAAGGGGTCACACTTATCTATCAAAAAAAAAATTTTTTATTTGTTACTCCAATGTCCAGATGTTCTTCTAACTAATCTTTAATTATCAAAAAGTAGCACCTGACTGACTTATCTAAAAAAAAAGTAGCACCTTACTTGCATTATTTGATGGATATACTATTATTTTCCCAGGCCGGTGAATTTTTTCAGTCAGCCCGGAACAGTGCTGCAGCTCAGCAGAGAGAACTCGAATCAGATCAGAGTGCGGAAGCAACTTTAGAAACTCCTCTCTTGGCAGATCAAGTACTTCCTATAAATTTGTCTTTGAATTCTTTTTCTGTAGTATGCTCCTATCCTTGAATGTCGCTTATTATCTGAGAGATTCTTCATGATGCATGACTTTGTAGGAAATGACACCTGATCAAACCAAGCAAGTTAAATTGGGATTTCTCACTGGTCTAGTTCCTAAAGTAAAATCTATGGCATTTGAAAGGATTCTATTTCGTGCTACCAGGGGTAACGTCTTTCTGAAGCAAGCTGTTGTTGATGAATCTGTCATTGATCCTGTTTCAGGAGAGAAGGTTAATATTACCATCTTATTGTTTAAAATGCCTCACATCTAAAGTGCTTTTTGACTCTATTGTTAGAGTCAAAGATTATTCATTGAATGCCAATGCTTTCACTGTTGAGCACGTTCTCATATATATATATATATATATATATGTATGTATGTATGTATGTATGTATGTATGTATTTGTCGTAGTTTATCTGGTTTCAAGCTATATTTTGTTGCATGTTGTAGAAGCAGAGGAAGAGATTTAGTTGATAATATCTGACGTTTTTGGCTGGTATATCATATTCTAATGAGTTTTTCTTTATGTATCCCATTGCTTATGAACATCTGATAAATCTCTGTAGGGATGTTAATGTTCAATAATCTTATTAGCTTTCTTTTTTCTTCTCATCCTTTGTTTCTCCTTTAGTTGTGGCTATATAAATTGCTATGTTCAATTCGCCTGTGTTGGTTGTTTGGGAGGGTTGGGATACAATATAGCTAGATTTATGTAAACATGGTTCTTGTACATCTATCATTTATTTTCGGTTTATATATATGGTCATGTGGATTATTCTTGAATTGAAATTGGTTGAGATAGGCTTCCAGATATCGGTTTGTTAAAGTTGTTAGGGACATGTTATGCATTTTGTAGCTGTATACCGTCCTTCCTCTAAAACGGGTTGGAATGCAAACCATGTGCTTCTCATAATATTGCCTGTAGACATTCTCACTAGACTATCAAAATGGAAGTAGTTTGACTTCCAGTATTTTTGGATATCAATCATATGAAGTAGTTTGGCTTCCAGTATTTTTGGATATCAGTCATAATCTGACGGAAACATACAGTACAAATATAGATGCTATTTAAATTCCTTTGCTAGAGTTTTATCAGATTTCTCCAGCATTGGTGAAATCATATGCCGTGTGATTGGGGGTATTGCTGTTACCTTGCGAATGATTTTGCATATTTACAAACAAGAGTCATACTGTACATCATGCTCTTTTTTGATTTGCATATGAAGATTTTGGCTGATGATTCTGTTTAACATACTGTCTCAACCTATCTACTTGTGATTACCTCCATACAGGCTGAGAAGAATGTTTTTGTCGTCTTCTTTTCTGGGGAAAGAGCAAAGAACAAAATTCTTAAAATATGTGAAGCTTTTGGAGCAAATCGTTACCCTTCCGCTGAGGACCAAGGCAAACAATCACAAATGATAACTGAGGTAAGCAATATGCTTTAGCATTTATTACCTGCATGAGAAGGTTGATGTTCTCTGTCTCTGTCTCTCTGTATTATCTCTGTGTGCGTGCGTATGTATTGTAAAAGTACGTTCTTCATCAAGGGTACACTGCCTTTTCTGTAAGGGGTGCAATTGCATCTGTTTACATTTTGAAGAGCCAGTTTTAGCAATTTAACCAAAATCTTTCCCTCATGCAGGTGCTATTCGTTTGGAATTGTCAAAAAGTTTATGTTTTCATTCTCAGTATTTCAAAACAAAGTCTTGTCTATTTATAATGATAAATAATTTCCATTTACTAATTAAATATTATTGGGATGGGTTCATTTTTAAAAGTCTGTAAGTGAAATCCAGCCTTAGACTTAGAGAATGAAAACGAGAAATGTGTCTAAAATACAAAACAGGCAGGCTACACTAAAAAAATTGCTTTGCTTCAGAACTTTTGCTCCTTTCTTTTGAATGAGAACGTAGATAATACTGGAATTATGGCTTCTCTGTAGGGAAATCTTGACTGGCTTGTTCTTGATTATGTTTTTTGTGGTTCCTCTCTATTGTAATCTCAGATCATCTTTAACGAAATTTTGTCAATATGCCAAAAGGGGTGGTTGGCCAGCCAGTCAATAACAGTGGTCATGCCCTAAAATCAGGGCCTCAAGGGTCATTGATCCTTGGAATCACTGGTGTCACAACATTGACAACATAAAGTATAACCTAGTCCATTACTGGAAAGTAGAAACAAGTGGACTCTGTCCGAGAGACGAAGATAAAGAGATAAACTGATCTGATCATTATCTCTCTCTAATATGTTGTTTGTTGGAGCTCTGTTCAGTTTCTTGACTAAAGAGAGGGAAAAAAGGTTAGCACAAGCCCTGTAAATCTTGCCCCAAAGCGGCAATGCAAGGTACAGGGAACTTTTTTTTGATAAAGGTAAAGTATGTATAAATAAAGAGTGTCAAAATAGGTGACGCATCCTTTACATAGAAGAAAACTACACAAAAAATATACCCACTAGTCAATGTGAAAAATATTCACAACATCTGCGCTAGTGTTGCCACTAAGATTCATATTATGATCTGCCCCTACACTCCATTCAAGCATGTTTGAGAGCTGTGATTTCCTCAAAGCTAACATAGAACCCTCTTCATTATCAAACGCCCTTTGATTTCTTTCTTTCCAGATCATCCAGGGCGACATTCCAAAGCCTATTCCTGCTCTTGCTCCTCCCAAAGTAAGACCAATTCCAGAAGAGGTCCTTGGTAGAGTTTGGAAGCACCCATGATATGTTAAAGAGACCAAAAAGAGTAGATCAAAGAGTCCCCGCCACTGGACAGTGTAGCATGAGATGATTAACACTCTCCTCATCCCCCTTGCAGAGATAGCACCGGTTAGTAAAAAGAAGGCCCCTTTTCCTCAAGTTATCACCTGTTAAAATGGCTCCGTTTGCTACCTCCCACGCCAAAAAGGCTACTCTACTTGGGACCCTGATTTCCATATTGATCTCCATGGGAATAGGTTTCTATCGCTGCTGTCCAGCTTCAAGTAATACCCTTTCTCTGAGAACAATTTACTTTTGACGTCATCCCATAATACTTTATCCGCTGGAAGGCCAACCTTATGAGTATATAATAACTTGAGCAATCTCGCGACTGGCTCGATTTCCCAATCTTGAAAATTTCTGCGGAAAGAAGGATTCCACGAGATCCTTCCTCCAAATTGAGCACAGATTTTATAGAGCACTCCTTTTCTCTGGCTAGAGCAAACAGATTTGGGGAATAGTCTGTGCAACTTCACTTTTAAACCAGGAACTTCTTTTAATATATAATCAACCTTTCTTATTCCAGCTGCAAGTTTTGTTATTGGGATGCCTCAACTGCAAATGTCACTACCCATCCACTTTTAAACCAGTCAACATATTTGGTACTGCAATCCAATCTAGAAGGTAGTGTTTTTTGGAAGCATACGACTCTTTCGACTAGACTTGACATAGACAATGAAGGTGATTACCATAGGACTGAATGCCAGTGGAACTGTTCCAGTGTTGATTATCAACGAAAATATATGATAGAATTAGTAGTAATTATCAGTGTTCTAAAATGCGCTGCCTAGGACCGCCTAGGCGTTAGGCACCAGCAGCACGCCGGGATTAATGTCAAATCGGACAAAAAGTCATCTGCGAAGAAAATCGTTGACTAGGCGCCCTAGTCGCCGACTAGTTGCTCTACCAGTCTAGACGCCGACTAGGTGCACTGGAAAAGAGTAGAGAGAAGATGGAGTTTTGAAGAGCCGACTGAAGTAGAAGCAAGACGAGTACTCCAGAGTCATCGCCCATGTCGGGTTCGAAGAATTTGGGGTTGATGGGGGAAATAGAGAGATACGAGATTATGAACTGGAAATTGGGATTGAAGTCAAAATTAGCAAAATAAGAGAGATTCGACCACGAATGCATCAAATACATGGAATATTGGAAGGTTTAGAGGTCATGAGGCCTTTGAGATCTTCATAGTTTGAGGGCCTCAAAAAATCTGAAAGAGAGGGCAATGGAGGCGGAAAAACCCTAACAGAGAATGAGGAGGCGGAAGACCAAAGATTTAGATGTGAAAATGTGAAATGGGGGTGTGTGTGCGCTGTTACCTGATATTGGTGTGTGTGTGTGGGGGGTAAGTGTAGTAGGAGGTTTGACAGTAAATGATGAGGGGTCTATGTATATAGCTATGATTGGTTCATTTTCCTTTTGAATTGTGTACTTACTGGGTTAATTGATGGTGCCAATTCAGAGAAGGCTGGGGATATCTAGCTTTTTTAATTAAAAAAAATAATTTGTGGGAGAAATAAATACAATGAATCAGATCCAAAAAGTTGTACCCCGTATAAAATATAAATACACTAAACTAAAGGTAATTATATTTTAGTCTTCCTAGTTATATTATACTCCCCTCCCTTCATTCCGGGCAAATAGTCCCCATCATTAAAAGTGTTATTATGCTATTTTCTTTTTTCCTCTGACCTGATATGTAAACGATGGTGCACCATTGTGCATGTTTTTTGTTGAAGACCTTGTTCTTGACGATGAAACTAATACATGGCAATGATAAACTAGAAAACTGGAGAGAAGCATTAGAAGTCAACTGGTTAAACTTATAAAAGTTAAACAAATACTCCCTCCATCCCAAAATTAATGTCCTCCTTTCCTTTTTTATCTGTCCCCAAAAAATTGTCTTGTTTGATAGTTAACTTTTTAGGACAACACTCTTACCATTTTACTGTTATTTTTTCTTCCTACTTTAATTATGAGACATATTTTTTTGATAAGTAAGGTATAAGTAATATTAATAGGCGTCAAATGAGGTGACGCGTCCTTGTACACTGTAAGCATCCATGAACTAAACTACAAAGCCATAAGACCCGAACCTAGTTACAAAAAATGATCCTCTGAAGTTGGATCAGCAGTTAAGCACCAAAATCTCAAATATGAAAGGAAAGCCTTTTTGATTCCTTCAATATCAGATTCAGCATTCTTGAAAGCCCTTTTGATCCTCTCTTTCCAGATGGTCCACCAAATAGCTGAGGGGGTGTACTTCCAGAAAACACTCCTTCTGTTCCAGATAAAAGAAGGCCAACCCCAAAGCGTATCAATAGAGGAAAAGGGAAGTCCATAACTCCCTAGCCATAGAGCAATGAAGCATATGGTTCACATCCTCCTCACTTTTGCACATGTAAGCATCGATTAACATAGATCATGCCCCGAGATCTCAAGTTTTCCCCTGTCAGTATGGCACCCCTAACTACCTCCCAAACAAAAAAAGCTACTCTACCGGGGATTTTATGTTTCCAAATTTCCTTCCATGGGAACATGTTTTTTCTTCTCTAACATCTGAGAGTAGAAAGAACTAACAGAAAACAACCTGTTTTTAGTAACCTCCCGGATGATTTTATCTTCACTCAAAACTTGCCTCTTACAACCATGGAGAAACTCCATGAACTGCACTGCCTCCTCAATCTCCCAGTCATGCAAATTTTTGCGAAAAGCAGGACACCAAAGGTCTGAAACGCACCAGTTCCTCCTTGTTGACTGCAATATTGTATAGATTGGGAAACATCAATTGCATGGTATTAGTCCCGCACCAAAAATCCTTCCGGAACCTGACTTGATTTCCCAGCCCTACATCGAATTTAATGAACCTGTTGAAGATGTTCCATTCTCCCATAATGCCTTTCCAGACACTAGAGCCATGCGAGGACAGAACTTTCTTTGGGAACCAAAGATGATCATCTGCTCCATATTTGCTCACCACTAACCTCCTCCATAATGACTCTTTATCCGTTAAAAACTTCCAAAGCCACTTGCCCAACAGAGCCTTATTAAAGAAGCTGAGATTTTTAACTCCTAGATCCCCATCCTCCTTGTTAGAGCATACTGAATCCCACCCGACTAAGTGATATTTCCTCTTCTCTTTATCCCCTTCCCAAAGGAAATCTCTTTCTAACTTCTCAATTCTCTTTAAAACCAAGGCAGGCCATGAATAAGGATAGAAAATAAGTGGGGAGATTAGATAGTGTACTCTTAATAAGAGTAAGTCTTCCACCTTTTGATAAGAATCGTCTCTTCCACCCCGCCAACCGCCTATCAAACCTAACCATTACTGTTCTTAAAAGTCGAACCAAGAGGTAAACCCAGGTACAAAGTAGGAAGGGAACGAAGCTAAATCCTCCATGTTTTCCACTCCACCTAAGGGGATTATCTCACACTTTGAAACATTAGTCTTCATTCTTCAAACCCGATAAATCTTGGAAAATCAGCAAGATTAAACGAAGGCAACCCAGCTGTCCGCATCACAGGAAACTAGGGTCTCATCCGCAAATAGAAGGTGAGAAATAGTAACACCCCGACCAGGATCATTACCCACCTCGAAGCCCTTAATAAAATCTCCTGCTACCGCCTTATCAATGAGCCGACTAAGGGCCTCCATAACCACAATGAAAAGGAATGGAGAGAGGGGGTCCCCTTGAAGTAAACCTCTCGAGCTCGAGAAGAAACCTTCAGGCTGTCCGTTAATAAGAACAGAGTACCTGACTTAGATATGCAGAATAGAACCCACTTTTTCCATTTCTCTCCAAAACCCATTTTATCCAAAAGATAAATCAGGAATTCCCATCATAGGCCTTCTCCACATCCAGCTTGCACAGAATCCCTGGTTCTCTGCTTCTCACCCTCGAGTCCACCACTTCATTAGCAATCAAAGCTAATCAAAGCTGCTTCCACAATCTGACGATCCCCCACAAATGCGTGAATCTGAAATCACTTGGCCAATCACCTTTCTCATTCTATTCGACAGAGTTTATAAATGCTACCAATGAGACTAATAGGTCTGAAGTCTTTTAACTCCTCACTCCTCGGCCCCTTTCTTTTTAGGGATGAGAGCAATAAACAAAGTATTTAGACTTTTTTCGAACCCCTCCTCAAAGAAAAGAGCGGAAGACCTCCATAATATCATTTTTAACCACTTCCTAGCAATGTTTGAAAAATTCAAAGGTAAAACCATATCC
Organism: Codonopsis lanceolata; assembly: GCA_013146195.2. Lineage (NCBI taxonomy): Eukaryota > Viridiplantae > Streptophyta > Magnoliopsida > Asterales > Campanulaceae > Codonopsis > Codonopsis lanceolata. The sequence goes on from CM028380.1 coordinate 53,133,164, forward strand.
CCTTTCAGACTACCCAAAGCCTCCACCACTTCCTCTTCATTATGGGACACATGAGATTCAGTATTTGTTCTACTTCACTCCCCCTTGCTGTTGGTCTTGGTCGAATCTCGTTGGGGGGTCTTTGGGGGGTTTTGGTTAGATTTAGGGATTCAAAAAATAAATAAATTATGGGACACATGCACATGAGATTTAAAGTAAACTACATATTTACCAATATTAATAATCAAATCAATTGAATTTTCTTAATCTATGTGTCGGGTCAAACATGACAATAATTTTGGGACGGAGGGAGTATGGAATTCAACCACAGTGCTAGAAGGAATACCATGAAGGGATCGTTTTCGTTATCTAGGATCAATTATTTATCAAGGCGGGGAGATGGGGCAAGATGATATCATAGCATAAAAACAGGTTTACTTATAAAAAAAGCATAAAAACAGGTTGTGTAAAGTGGAGAAGTGTGTTCTGAGGTATGTCATATTTCGCATATCCATTAATTTGCAAGGAATGCTTTATCGGATCACTATTAAAGCTGCCTTACTTTAGGGAACAAAATGTTGGGCAACTAAGAAACATGTTAATGAAATGAGCATAGCTGAAATGAGAATGTTAAGATGGAAGTGTAGGAAGAACAAACATAAATTGGAATGAAACATATATGTGAAATCATATAAGTAGATACTATTGGAGAAAAAATAAGAAAAAATTGCATGAGATGGTTTGGACATATAAAACACAGCTGAGTAACTGTGTCAGTTAGGAACCCTTATGAAGGTAGAGGAAGAACCAAATTCACATGGATGAAAACAATTAAGAGGGATACAAGGGAGTGTGGGTTGAGTAATGATCTTGCTTAAGATAGGACATAATTGCAAAAAAGGATTTATGTAGGCGACCCCTAATAGTTGGGAGAAAGGCTGAGTAGAGTTAGTTCGGGTGTAGTTATTAGCAAAAAAAAGCTGTAGAGATGCTGCCGCGTGCCGATATTTAACCTGAATTGGATTATCAGAAATTAGGTGTAATTAAATGTATCTTGCTAGGGAGAGATTCCTACTTACTCTAGCCAATCCTGTTTTTGTGGTCTTATGTTCCTATTCAGAACAAAGATACTCATGAATCTCGTTAGACATAGTTAATTTGCTTCTTTCAGTAAGGACCATTTTGCAGGAATCAGGATGATTGATGTACAATTTGGTTAAGTCATGTTTCCTCTGAACAGTATTCAATTTTGGGCCTTACCAAGAAATACCTGATCATTGGAAGTTTCAGAATTATGAGTCTACTTTTTTTACTTCTCAGGTTTCTGGAAAAATATCAGAGCTAAGGTCTACAATAGATGCTGGACTTTTGCACCGTGGTAATTTATTACAAACAATTGGCGAACAATACGAACAGTGGAACCTTCTGGTATGTGGAAATTCACCTCTTATATGAGGCACATATATGGATGATGTGATTGAGATACTAACTATGACCTTGTTAATGGAACTTTATAATAACTCTCATAAATGTGGGTGTCTTACAATGTTGAAAATCTTCATTGATCAGTCACTGAACTTCATTTTATGAACTAATTTAGGCGAGGAAGGAAAAATCCATTTATCACACTCTAAACATGCTAAGCATTGATGTGACAAAGAAGTGTCTTGTGGCAGAAGGGTGGAGTCCTATTTATGCAACAAAACAGGTGTGTTTTTCCGTTGTGTTTGTACCCCTATAAAGCTGTTGAGAAGCTTATGGTTCATGCATGCTTTGAGGATAATTTTTGGTCTATGTGGATAAGAATTTTTATCCGTCTTGGAGGTTATGTTTGAAATTGCTTTTACGATTAATCAAATTTATTTTTGCAGATTCAGGATGCACTGCAGCGAGCCACATGCGACTCCAATTCACAAGTTGGTGCCATTTTCCAGGTCTTGCATACGAAAGAGTTGCCACCTACCTATTTTAGGACAAACAAATTTACTTCAGCCTTTCAGGAAATTGTTGATGCATATGGGTGAGCACACTGTAGATATTTTCATGCTAAGTATTGAAGCTTATTCAATGGTATATAAATGTAATTGTTGTTTGAAGGCAATATGCACGTCAACTGACCTTGATACAGATATCAATACCTGCAAATCACAACTGTTATAAATGGGAAGATGGTTTATGCTTGCAATTTTTCTGCTTTGTACTTGTGAAATAAATCAGCATTATTATTATCTGGAACTTACACCAAAAAATCGGATTTGTGGCTCTAGAAAATAGATAACTTTGTGTCTTTTTAATTCTCTTTTGGACGGTAGACCTATTAGGCTGAGGTTGTTGCTTTCACAAAAATTTCTGCACCGAGGTATGAATGTACGTAAGCATACAAATAAAACTGCTGCAGTCAATGTGGCTTTATGAACTTAACAAGAAATGGTGCCCGACCCAATAAAGGAGGAGCTTTACCCAATTCAAGTGGAAAAAAATCTTGGGATGATGGTACCAACTAACTGTGGTCATTAAAATCCTGAAAACATGAATGCATATGAAGTACGAAGGTTCTGTCAGAAAAGTTCATATTTTCTTACTACGGAAAAGGAAGGGTGTTTGAAGCCACGATGCTGAAAGTAGAAAGGATTTAGTTGAATCATTGATATAAATGCGAGTATGTTTGCGAAGTTATGAACACATTGAGCAGCGACTGATGATCTTCGGGGGCAGTAAAATGTGATCAGTGCCACCAAGAAAATCACGGTGTAGGTCCTTACACCGTACTCCCTTGGGTTACTGTAAAGGAGAGTATTCAAATTATGGTTTTTAATTTTGATTGTGCTTTGAGTTTTGTTAGTTACTCCACCCTTTCCAGTTTCCACTCAAATAGTCCCTAATTGAGAAGTCAAATAATTAGAGATATATTCATATCCTTAGAAGTAAATCATTGTAACCAAAATATTAATTTTATCTAGCTTGTTTCGTTTCATATGCAAGGGGTAAAGTTATAACGTCAAGTCAATTATTAGCTTAACCTTAAAATGAGACTATTTGGCTGCAACTCCCCATAAAGGAAACTAGTTCCTCGAGTGGGATAGAGGGATATTCTTTTTATTATTTCGTCTGATGTGCAGCTGCCAACTGAAACCATGCACCTAATGATTGTTCTCAGTTCTTGTGCCATCGATGTCTTTGTATGAATGTGATCATGTGGTTGGTGCATTTTGATTTGCTACTTTTGATGATATGACTCCTTTTTAATTTCTTTTTACACGTATGATTTTTTATTCCCAACAGTAAATAAAGAGCATAAGAACCTCAGGCTAATGTTCTGTAATCTCATGTCACTCTAGGGTTGCGAAGTACCAAGAAGCAAATCCTGGAGTATTCACTGTTGTTACCTTTCCATTTCTATTCGCCGTCATGTTTGGTGACTGGGGACATGGTATATGCCTGCTTCTGGCGACGTTATATTTTATAATCAGGGAAAAGAAACTCTCCAGTCAGGTAATTATCACTTATCATTCTTGAGCTGAATATGGATAGGGATGTACCATCTTATTTTTCAAGGTTACTCTTGCTTGATTTGTTTTGTGTGGAAAATAAAGTTCACATTTCTGTTATGAATACTCTCATTCTCTTAATTTTGCTGCCTTCTTTCTGTATCCAAATACAAAAGAAAAACATAATGTTCTCAAATTTCTTATTATTGAGCCCACTTTCATTATAGCATACCAGACTTTAAATTAAACTGCTTATGAACTACTGAGCCCTCTATTTTTTTGCTTCTACCCTTTCTTGATAACTTCCATCTAAAAACTTGATGGACTTAGCTGACTTAGCTTTTTTGGGGCTTCCATCTAAAAACTTTCCATTTTTTCTCTTATGTCTTTTCGACGTGCTCGCAATTATTGTTGTAGTGAAACAGTACTTGGGTGAAATTAAAGAGCAAACAATCCAGTTTTTGGTGCCACGAATTGGTCTCACAGGGGTTAAGCCCCTTTGTAGAGCTTGTGGATAAATTTAGGGGTGTAGCAGGCCTTGGTTGTATACTTTATTTGTAAATAGGGCGCGTCACCTATTTGTGACGCCCTCTCTCTCTCTCTATATATATATACTCTTATTACTTATCAAAAAAAAAAAACAATGACTACAGTGTGCCATGAAAGATCATATGGCACCTTGGCACGACAAACTATCTAACAAACACGGCAGCTTTGAATCCAATCCCCCCCCCCCCAAGCTTCCCTCTCCTGCTCCTTTGCAACAACCAATAGTACTAATCATCGAGGATGCAGATCTTCACAACCCATCCACATTATCCTCACGTAACCCATGTTGATTTGACCTAGCTCCACCCCTTCAACTGCCCGAGCTAAGACCAACAGGTGACGGGGAACCCAGTTCATAAAGGCAGAATACACCGTTTGTTTTTGTAATATGTTCAAGCTTTGAATTTTAAGATCTCGATTCTGTAACCTTCCAAAGATTATATGTTGCGGAACTTGCGGTTACCATTGCTCAAAAAAGCAATGGTCGCTCTTGTTGCAGGAGATGGTTTCCTTGGTTGTATGTTAATCACAGGGTAGAAGAACATCAGGAGTGAGAGGGTGCGGAAAAAAAAGAGAGAACACTGGAGAGAGACGATAATTTCAAACTTTTATCCTCATTTTGAAGAAAAAAACTAATTTCTTATCTTTCCCCCTCATCATCAGAGAAAAGACAAATTGGTCCCACAAATGCCACATTAGCAGATTCTTTCAACTCAAGATTTTAGATGCTGCTACTAAAAATGGTTGAAATGATAGTGGATCCAGTAGTATGCTGGCAGTGTGTTTAAAATTTAGTTCATTGGTCAAAACCTAAAAGGGCCTATAGTACATTGGCCATTTTTTCTGTTTTTCCATTTTATTAACAATATTTTTAACAGTTGATAACGTTCTTCTCATGTCTGATAACTGATCAATGTGCTGATATATTTCCTCTGCTACTATATATACAAGTGTTGGACAATATGAATGTATATTTTCTCTGGAAGGCAGATTTTTAGTGTCTCTTAGAGCGAAAATTTTATGGAATTCGAGTAAATGGAGAACTTTTATTTATTCATCTATAATGTATCTTCATTATTCCATAAAAGCTGTTTGCAACGTATGCCTTACAAAATGAGGGTACATGAATCTGCTTATGTTGAGGCCTGATTAGATTAAAAAAATTTCCAAATGCAGAAGCTTGGAGACATCACAGAAATGACTTTTGGCGGTCGTTATGTTATTTTGATGATGTCGCTCTTCTCAATCTACACGGGGTTGATCTATAACGAGTTTTTCTCAGTCCCATTTGAATTATTTAGCCCCTCAGCCTATGTGTGCCGTGATCCTCATTGCAGGTATTTAATATAACTGTAGTCCCCCCTTAAGTTGTGAGTTGTATCTATTGCATGTGCTGTGTATATATAATGAGCTGCTTTATTGCAGAGATGCCACCACTATAGGCTTGATAAAAGCACGTGATACTTACCCATTTGGCGTGGATCCTGCATGGCATGGCACCCGCAGCGAGTTACCATTTCTCAACTCGTTGAAGATGAAAATGTCCATCCTTCTTGGAGTAGCCCAAATGAACCTTGGAATAATAATTAGCTTTTTCAATGCCCTATACTTCAGGAATGGCATCAATGTCTGGTAAGTTTCATGTGCTAACATTGTACGTAAATTGAATGGCTATTGATATTTCAGCTTTTTTACTTCAAATATTATCAGTTAATTTCATACCACACATTGCATTTAACATTTTTGTACACGAGTTGCAAATACTATGACCAGAGTGGTTGTTTGTGTTTATTTTTGTCCTTTCTACTGAATGTGCTCTCATTTTTCCTTTTTTCAGGTTCCAGTTTATTCCTCAGATGATATTCTTAAATGGTCTGTTTGGATACCTTTCCATGCTTATCATTATAAAGTGGTGCACGGGCTCAAAAGCTGATCTGTACCATGTCATGATTTACATGTTCCTTAGTCCTACTGATGAGCTTGGTGAAAACGAGTTGTTTTCTGGCCAGAGGACAGTACAGGTTAGATTCTTCTTCCACCAGTGGTTTCTTCTATTGCAGCATATTCCATGTGTGAACGAATGGACAAGAATTATTTCCCCGTGTCAACAAGGTATAGATTCAGCTCAATATACTAATTCAGTTTTGCCCCATTACCAGCTTGTGTTGCTATGTCTATCCCTTGTTGCTGTCCCATGGATGCTGCTTCCTAAGCCTTTCCTTTTGAAAGCACAGCACGAGAAAGTATGCCACTTATTTTCTCTTATTCAACCCCCCCCCAGTTTGGAATTTCCAGGCTTGATATTCTGATACCACATCTTCTTTCAGAGGCATCAAGGTCAGTCCTACATACCCCTCGAAAGCACAGATGACTCTCTGCAGGTGGAGGCAGCTCATGATTCCCATGGCCATGAAGAATTTGAGTTCAGTGAAGTTTTTGTACATCAACTCATCCATACAATTGAGTTTGTACTTGGAGCCGTATCCAATACCGCATCATACCTTCGTTTATGGGCACTCAGGTATGGCAACTGCGATCATTGTCCTGAACCTAGTTTCCCAGTTGACAGTGAAGTACAATACCAAACGAAGAAAGTTAGAAATCAAAATAAAGTGATTATTCCTTCTGTACTTTTGCTTCTATATACTCCTTCTGTTCCATGCAAAGATCCACTATTCTATTTTAGGATGTTTCACTTAAAGAGTCAAATTAAAAAAATAATGCGTATAATCTCCATAACCTCTCAACTTTACCCACCACTTATCCTACAAACATTTTGGCTATACTCTAGTAATTTTGTAATTATGACCAAAACCAATGATTATAAGTTTACAACATATTCCTTATTTCCTTAATTATTGGATTTTTCAAACGTGGATTCTTTGAGTGGAACAATTTAGAAAGTGGGGCTATTTATTTGGGACAGAAGTAGCATAATGTAGATGTAGTGTGAGAATGTTGGATTCTTTGAGTGGAACAATTTAGAAAGTGGGGCTATTTATTTGGGACAGAAGTAGCATAATGTAGATGTAATGTGAGAATGTTGCCTTTTATTGTTGCCAAACATTTTGTCCCTCAGATATGATCGTACTTTGATGCTAATCATGCAATTATCATAATTTCCTTGTTTCAGCCTGGCACATTCGGAGTTGTCAAGTGTGTTCTATGAGAAGGTTCTTCTTCTTGCCTATGGGTAAGTTGATTATTCTTGCTGTGTTTTATGGCCATCACATATTCATTAGTCATTACTACTGGTAGTCAATTATATACTCTTTTTTTCCTCCTAAGGGGAGTATGGGAAGGGATCGAACCCGAGACCTCACACTTAGTGAAGCCCCATCTCTCATATTCATTACTACTGGTAGTCAATTATATACTTTTTTTTTCCTCGTAAGGGGGGCATGGGAAGGGATCGAATCCGAGATCTCATACTTTGTGAAACCCCATCTCTACCACTGTGCCACCCCCTTAGGGGCTAGTCAATTTATATACGCTGAGAGTCCTCCAAGCCTATTGTATCAATATGTTTGGAGGTTTGTTTGTATCAATTCAAGGTTTACTCGTTCAAGCATAAACCTTTATACATTTACTTTTTGTACTTGCAGTTACAACAATATCATTTTCCTTGTAATTGGCGTCATCGTATTTGTTTTTGCGACGGTGGGCGTGTTGCTAGTGATGGAAACTCTCAGTGCTTTCCTTCATGCGTTAAGACTACACTGGGTTGAGTTCCAAAACAAGTTTTATGAGGGTGACGGATACAAATTTAGTCCATTCGCATTTTCGTTACTTGACGTTGAGGAAGAATGAAAGCTGCAATATCAAGAAGCTGTACTCTCGAATAGGCTGCATGCACGTAATTATGTTTTACTTTTTTGATTCTATTTCGTCTCTCGAGTGTAGAGATAGCACTGTACTATACTGGAGAAGATAGGAGTGAGCTGTTGGATTTGTTGGACTGCCTTTTTTGGTCCGTGATTATTTATTGAAATTGGGAATAAGCAGCCCCCCAGCCTGCAGCCAGCTATTTTTTTAGTAAAATTTATCTACATGGTGGTGGTTGTTATTGATGAGTGATGACCATTTGTTTTGATTTAACTTTGGATCAACAATAATACTCTATTATGATTCCTCGAGAAAAGAATAATCATATACAATGTTCGTGTAAGTAGTCATATGTCATCAATTCAATGTACAGTTTTGACCGGCTTTTGGATTCTCTATAGCTTTTGTTCTCCGAGGTGATTATTTGGAATTTGATTCATTTTGAGCATCGCAACTGATGATCCCCCTTTTTATCTCTTACCTTATGGTTTCCACATTTTTTTCTTTATTTGTCTTCAATCTTTTACTTGGGTTTAATTTGTTTCATGAAAAATGATTTACAGAAAATAAAAAAAATTTATTTTTAGGTGTTTGATAAATCTTTTGAAAATATGTCGAAAAATATTTTTGGATGATTGACAAACACATGGAAAATGTTACGGAAAACAATATATGAATAAATATAAAAAATATATTCTAATATTAATGCCTATATTGAACATAAGATAGTGTTGAGCTCTAAGTAATTTTCTTTTAGTAGCCCTCAATTTATCATTAGTAGTGTCAAATTAATAAGATTCATATTTTTCAATCTCACAAATACAAATTAAAAAAAGTTAATAATTGATATAAAAATTGTTTTAAAAAAGAAAATAAACAATATTTATGACGTTCTAAAATAATATAGTTGACACTAATTGAGAACGTAGTGAGCATATTTATTAAAATTATAATTTATAAATAGTGTGCACAAACTCATTTAATATTTCTAAACAATTTATTTGTTGAGTTAAATATTGTGCGTGTATAAATATGGATAATTATGAAAGGGGGCGGAGGGATACTTGGACATTTGGAAATGACTTACGGAAAATGAATCCGTAAATCATTTTTCGAAAAAGAAGACTTAATTTTCCGTTAGCTCGGAAATGCTTTTACATTGACTACATTTTCCTAAGGTTACCAAATATCGAAAAATAAGAAAAACGTTTTCCGGAAGTCATTTTTCGTAAAACAACATAAACTTTTTTTTCATGCATATGCAACTATGCAAGTACTCTTTTGTCTAATGCATAGTACGTTAATATTCAAATAACAAACAAATACACATACAAATATTCGACGAATATGAATCAAATATTGTGATTTTAGCTTAGATTTTTACATTCCCACCTTGGACCATCTTTCTTCTTGGACAAAAACTTGTTTAAAACAGTCTTACGGATATTTTTTATAAAACGAATCATTTTTATCCGACCCACCATGTATTAGAGTGTTGAGTTGTAAGAGAGTAAAACTTCACTTTACAAATTAAGATGCCTATGATCTTACTCTTATTCATGACATGAGTAATATTTTGGTCAGGAGCAGACTTTAAAACTGGTGCATGTTACCGAATACCGACTTACCAAACTATGAACAGTAGCTATAGATTTAACAAGTAGCTGGGTAACAGCTTTCAAAACGGAACAGACGAGACGAGATGAGATGATGTTAACCAAGTTGCAGAAACAGAGAAATTTCATTTAAAGTGGTTCCCCCCCCCCCCCCAAAAGATTTCAATACATTTGAGTTCAGACTTTTGAGTCGTATTCTTTGAGAATTCCACGGACATTTTGTTCCTTTATGTTGTTACACACTCCTTATGTACAGATACACTGTTAACACTAGTATTCCCAGATCAAACTGCTAGGGAATTTCATTGACAAACCCAGATGAAATAGCTGGGGCTTAATTCAAGTATCTACTGCGAATTGGAATGAACAGCAGCAACTGTGGAGACCATGGAGTCCACGCCACAGATATTACGACCCCTGCAGATCTTGTAATACCCCTTCTCTCCCCAGGTTTCTCCCCACGAGTTCTTTATAATCCAGTAAGGCTTTTCCTTCATCCTTATGGGAGCCAGTCCAGCTGCCCCGTAACCAACCAATAGCACCCCATGGTCCTGCCTCTTTGAGCATATGAATGGACACGAAACTCCCCCAACATACGTCTGCATGAAAACTGCATTGATAGCCACTGCAAACAGACCAAGAAAATAGAAATGGATTTGTCAGAATTGTTATCATACAAAACCTTTGCCTCATCTATTCAGATCTATCCATCTCCACAAGCAATTGCTCTACATTGTCTCTGAAATAAAGTTTTTGAAGTAGGGTGAAAGTGGAAAGGGATAGTATTCATTGTTTGACGAAATGCAAGGGAAAGGCAAATGCAAGAATGGAAATAAAGCAATATTAATGTAAATAAAAATTAACAAATTTTATTTTATTTTAGCCAAGTCTGGCCCCTTAATAACAAGGTTACAACAAGGAAGTCATTATTAAGTACTCAAATCGTCATGCACAAAGAGTTTCTATATTGTGAGGTTCCACAGTCAAGTGTCAAAAGCGAAGTTAATAAATTTTCATAACGCGGTTTCTTTATATAGACGAGTAAAGAAAGAATCAAGTTAGACACATCAATGCCAAGACTCGTGTATTTCTTGGCCATTTTAATTTCCTTGTGCCAAATATTTCTCCTAGAAGCAATCAGGCTGCTGTTACACTAACAGATACTCCTTCGTTTCCGGGTAAAGAGTGCATGCACCATATTATTTTGGGATGTTTCACATAAAAAGTCCATTTTCAAAAATTATGCTTACAATTTTATTTCCATTATCTTTTATCTTTACTCTCTACCTGTGTTGTAATCATATTGATTGTACATAAATATTTTTGTAATTATGACCAACTTCAATGACATTAATATATCATTAATATCTCCCTTAATTATTTGATTTTTCAAATGTGGGCTCTTTGAGTGGAAGAGAGGGAGTGATAAGTTTTCAAGGAGCACGGAGAAAATAAAAAAGAAAGAAAACCCAAGGTTGAAACTCAAGACGAATTAATAAGGACCGTCTTACTCATATTTTTTGTAGGACGGATGGATCTCCATAACCCAACCCACTATGTGTTGATGGGCTGAACAGTGGGACTCAGTGAGTGGGAGCATAGAACTTCATGATTCGTAAGACGGTTTCACATGAGACTTACTCATAAAAAGTATTGCCAAAACTCGTGTATTTCTCAACCATTTTAGTTTTCTTTTGACAAAGATTTCTCCTAGAAGTAAAAGCAAGCACACTTCAAGGAGCACAAAGAAAATAAAAGAGGAAGAAAACCCAAGGTTGAAACTCAAGAATAAATAAGGAAGAGAGATATGAAAATGAGTAGGATACCCGCAAGTGGACCATTCTTTACAAGATTAGCAGCGATTTGCTCTTCATCAAGGGAGACAACGCTGAAGTTACTAACAGATGCTACAATCTTGCTCTTGTCAAATTTGCAAGTAGCACGATCGGTACCGGTGTAAGGGTAGTCCTTTTCCCGCATAAGCCCACCAGCTTTGAGAGTGTACTCGAAGGCACTATTCATTAGCCCTCCATTGCACCCAGCATCACATGATCCTTGCTCTTCTGGATCACACTGCAGAAAATGAGCATAGAAAGTAACGCAACAGACCATCATGTTCATGCTTGATTGCACATACCCAAAGCACCGAGTTTGTCATTAAAAAAAGTGTGCAGAATTACAGATTCCGATACCATCCATATTATGCACGAACACTGAATCTGACATGAAATACATGTTTATTTTTCATTTCTAGAATGCAAAAGGATCACATGGAGAAGTCTACACATAGTTGTGGGCTTCCTATCCTCCTACAAGCAAAAAACCTCATCATGCATGCCCATTTGTCACTATTAATATTAGTAATATTTATTAGAAGTAAAAAGTATTGTCCTTATGCATCACCAATTAAGCTTACAACACTCAAGATGTTAAAAGTTTAACCCTCATGCATACTGAAACAGAATAGAATGCTAATATTGATTTTGCTAACAACCATTCTCAAGGGCAATGTCATATTCCATGAAATGTTTTTAAAACTTTTGAAAGTGAAGTATGAAATAGCATAAACTTTTAGCACTGGAAAGGTAAACTTTCTCCCTCTCTCAAGGGTGACAATATTTGCAGTTTGTTACTTTCCACTATCTAAATAATGAAAGCCAATGCAGCAAAATTAAAGAGGTGAATGGAAGAAGAGATGAGATACGAAATTCATGGCACACAAAAAAGTTAGGTGGAAGAATAGTACTCGGAAAAGATGGTAATCAAGGCAACAAGTTCTAATTAAAGCCAATGTAAAGGGAATTAACCACAAAGGGGTTGAGGAAATGACGAAGGCCTCAAAATATTCATCTTGAGTTTTTTGATTCATAAATAGCATAAATGGGTAGGAGCACAAGTTGCCATAAATAACAGAGAATGGTACAAACTCATGCGGGTTGGAAATATCATAATGAACCAATTGGTAGTGCTGAAAAACACAATTACACATGTAGACCCAAAAACAGGAACACCAATATCCATAAACTAGAAAAACACAATTACACATGTAGACCCAAAAACAATTTTTTTTTATAGGTAAGTGTGACCCGTTGGTACGTGGATTGGAGTGTCCCAAAAACATGATCAATCCACACGCTTAGATGCACTAATATGACTTTGAATTGCAAAATTTCAACACAATATAACCACCATCAACAGCATACAGCCATAAGAGACAACATCTGAACAAGACCCTATACAATTAGCCACCAAAAATAAACCTTCCATAACTGGGAACATTTAACAATACAACATACTGTAATGAGGAAATTTTAAAGTAGGAACCAAAATAAAAAAGCAGAAACAAAACAGCAAAAAGAATCAAACCTCGTGATCACAATCAACAAGTTGTTGCTCGCTAAGGCTCTCAAGCTTTCCAGTGGCCAAGAAATTTGCACCTTCCAACGCCCCAGTTGTACTAAACGACCAGCAAGATCCACATGAACCCTATTTAACCATCCATTCAGAACCATCTTCAGAACACACTTAATGATTGTAAACCTAACCATAAAATAAAGAACACTAGGATTGAAAATTAAAATACAATTTTAATACAGTACCCTAGCCCTGGGTGTGCAGATAAGGTAAAAACCCACTAACAAGTGGGACATACAAATAAAAAACAAAATTAGGTACCTAAATTAATAATAAGTATTACTATTACAATATGATTATATACTAATAATACATTCCATGTAATAAAATACGTATTAATATATATACATTTTTAATAACATCGAATTTCCGGATAATAACAAATGTACCTGATTCTTTACGCCGGTGACGGCACCGTGTTCTCTCCAATCGAAATCAGCTGGGAGGTCCTTGGTGGGAAGGATCGGAGCCTTGTTAGCGTCAGAAGGCAACCTAAGCCGACGCTTTAGCCCGAGGTGATTCTTCCGGAATTCGGTCGGAGTCATGTCGGAGAACTTAGTTACACCATGGACCGCCTCAGGATCGAGTTTCTGATGACGCTTTGCGCGGCGAAGGTTAGCCTTGAAGACGGAGAATCTGTAATCGTGCTCCTCCTGTGAGGCGTACGACTTACCGAACCTGCTCTTGAAGACCCCGAAATGGTGTTCCGCGTTCAAGAGGTGGTCGCCGCCGCCGACGACCTGACGGATCATGATATCGTCACCGTCGGAACCAGTCAAGTCATCGGCGAAAGCCAACGACGTCGCGAGGAGGAGAGAGAAAATGAAGAGGAGAGAGAATCGGGAATCCATGGTTTTGATATAAGATTGAGATACTTTTTTCCCCGTTCAAGGTGCGGAGATTGTTCGTGTGTATATATAGAGAGAGAGAAAGCAATATCTATAATTCTATATCTACCGGTCTTCTTCTTGAAAGAGGAAAGGGAGGTTGCTTAACGGAGGAGGCGACTATAAGAGCGAATGGGGAGTTGACACTTGGCGGAGTTTGATTGGTACAAGGAATGGTAGTTTGCTTCGTGGGTCGATTAGGTCACTATTTCGTCTAGTTTGTTGGTGTGGAGTGTGGAACATTGAAAGAAATGAATGTGGACATTCTCATTTTTTCAGAAAACGGACCTCTTTTGGGCCTTTTGGTTTGGGTTTCCGTGAGGCAAGTTTGATCCAATACGACAGGAAAATAGCCCGTTTGGAGTCGGCACATGTGGGATAGTCGATAGTGGAGGGATAATGGATTAATGGTTATGCATTATTTGTAACTACACTACCTTGCAAAGTTGTAACAATTTTTGGTTTGCCTTTACGTCTTTGCATATATTTTTATTTATATTTATTTTTAATATATTATACTTTAATTTGTGGTTTTGGATTTTTTCTTTTCTTTTTTATATCAATTTTTCTTAGTATCTTTTCTTAAAATAAATTTCAATTTTTTTAACACTCAAAATAGTTTGACCGCAAGTTCTAACCCAACATGTTGAACTAACGGCAATAACACGTCATGTAACTGTAAATTTAAAACTCAAATATTTTCAACCTAGTTTCGTACTATGATTTCTCTTTCTAATTTAACTTATATTATTTTGTTTGATAAAATAAAACTATGAGATTCATAAACAAAATTAAAATTAATGTTGAATATATACGTATTTTATAATTTTTGCAAAAATAAAATAAAATATACCCATCAACTCTCCATGCTTTTAAAAAATCAAATTAGTTAAAAAAAATTCGGAATCTTATATTTTATTTTCAATGAAAGTAATGGTGATAAAATTGTATTATATATAATAATAATTTATACATATATAAAAGGAGAGGAACAAATAATAGAAATATCCCGTCAAAAGTGATTTTCCAAATTTAGAAACAGTGACAAGTTTAATAAAAACCGCTTTGGAAAAGTAATCTCAAAATTTTAACTAATTTATTGTATATATAATTGATTAATTGTTTATTGGTTGAAGGAGTATATTAATTACATAAATCAATGAATACGATTTCTACCAATCTCGATTTTCGAAACTATTCATATTCAAAAAAGAAATAAAAATGTTACAATTTTAATTGAGCTGTTGTAATATTACAAAAATACAAATATCAAATTTTAACTAATTTAATGTAAATATAATTAATTAATTGTTTAACTTCTTCTATATTGGTTGAAGGAGTATATTAATTACATAAATCACTGAACACAATTCCCACCAATCTTGATTTTCGGCACTATTCATATTTAGAAAAGAAATAAAAATGTTCTTAATTTAAGTGAACTGCAATGATATTGCAAAAATAAAAGAAACAAATAAATGCATTATCAAAAATGAATTCTATCAATTGAATATGGATAGTTTGGGTAGATGGACCATTCATTGATTATTCAATGCAAAACTTCAATATAAATAAGTGGCCCTTTATTGGAATATGTCCTCATCTAACATATATTGCAAAAACAAAATATAAATCAACATGCTTCCTTTTTTTTTTTTTTGCATGATTATTGTTATAAGTTCAAACAAGACTGAATGAACAATGAAACTATGACTATATAGATTGTTCAAACGCCAATATTTAGAGACAACACAAGCCCTTATAGTGTTGAATATATATTCCATGATAAAATTGTATGTTTACATTAATATATCGTAAATAATTCTTAATTTCAATAATTCCATTAATGTTTTTTTTTTTCATATGCGGATTGTGGCAACAATTAAAGGCGCACACATTGAAAAATATGAGTCAATATTGAATCTATTTCATTTGTATGCAATCAAATGTTTTATTGTTGCAGCAAATTCATGGAGAATTAGCCCAACCATATCGAAGTATAAAATTATTTTTATGGCTGAAACACAAGTACTGATATCTTTGAAAAAACGTTCCAACGGAAAGTTTTTGAATTTAAAACATTTAAAGAAATCTCAAAATTGGAAGTTAAAGATGAGAATGCCATATTTGGTAAGCCGATTATTGTTATTTCTACACACACATTTATAAACTTCAAAATCCACATTTTGTGTTTTCATTTACCATTGCAAATGTAATTGGAAAATTGGCATCGCAATATTCACCAAGAGTCAAAGAAATTCATGAAAATCAACAAAGATGCTAAACATAGTTTTTGATTTTATTTAATTTTGTAGTTGTTTATGTCATATTTTGAATTCAACTACTTAAATTGTTAACATATTGTAACAATTTATCAATGGTTTTGAAGTTAGATCAACATTTCTTAGTTTTTATGATTTTTTTTATTTATTTTGCTTCATTAAAATGTATTTATATATAAACAAACTTGCTAATCAAAAGATTTGTACCAAACATAATAAACAAGATTACAGTATCTAACGATTGTGATCAAATCAACTTAAATACAACAATATAAACTGAAGTATGAATATACAAGATCAACATAATATATATATATATATATATATATATATATATATATATGAACATTATGATTTGGATGTAGCAATAATTTATATTGATAATTATAAGAGACAATATTTTATATTCATAATATTACCAAATAAAATTTACTTGGTAACTAATGCGATAAAATTATCCAATTAATATATAAAATGGTTTAATTAAATAATTTTGGAAAAGTAATACAACTAGAGAAAGAACAGTAACATACTTATGGAACAAGATGTTTAAATTATAATATCGATGATAACTTCATTGTTAGAAGAAAAACAACATGAATAGTTATTATAAAACTTTTTGTTAACAATTGAAACATTTTTATATCATGACATTAGGTAAAACATTCACCAAAGACGACACGTCATGAGTGTTGTTTTGAAGATTTACACATGCAAGTAAAAAAAAAAGACCAACAAATGTTATTTAACGGTAATAGTGTTTTGTATTTAATAATTTGATTAAGGAGGTCAAAACCAAAAATGTTTTAGAATTTTAATTTGTTCACTCATTTGAAATTTTATTTGCGAAAATAATTTTCAAATTCCAAGAGATGATAGCATCTCTTTTGTTCTATTTAAATGCTTTTTAATTTAAAACATAATTTTGAGAATGTTTTGAGTTTCATGACTACTATATAAAGAAATATATGCATCACTAGGGTTCAATAAAACAAATCATATTTATAGAAAACTAAGTAATTATTTGACGTATTTAAATTTACTTGGTGTTAATAATTCGAAAAAAACAAACCTCATTTTTCTACATTAATTATAAACACGAAATTAATGAAGTAGTTTAAGTAAAAAACAAAGATTCAACTATTAAATAGACAATCTACATAAATATAAACTGCAATGATTACGAACAGTCACATTAATCCCAATTGTGCATGTGTGTGAATACATCAAAATGGATTTACGAAGAGTCATAATTAATACCACACATCAAACAAGTTTTTAATTAAGTTCATGTATGTATATATAATTTATATATAACGATTAGTATTTTTTGTAAAAAACTTTTCAACATTGCATTAAACTACACAAGCTATCTATCTTTTATTCTAGGAAAAACATACATAAACAAGCGAATCACTTATCAACATAAAAAATCACACAACGACCGAAGCAAAATCATACAACAACAACTGCAATATGAAGATCACAAAATCTACTACCATTTTCAGAAAACGAAAAGTGAACAATCCTTCATCAAAAGGCTAGTTTATTTATTCCTTTCTTTGCTTGAAAATTATATTGTTCTAACTATTTGTAAATTTAAATGTTCAGTTTTCAATATGTAAAATGTACGCATTCATATTTATAAATGAAAGTTGAATGAAAATATATTTCATATTTCTCCTTCTCAAACCAAACAAAAATATGTAAATGTCAACAAAGTTGTTTATAGTTATTTGATTTTTTCAATCCAAAAAAATTACCTTTGCATGTATGAGTACCTTTATATGCAGCAAGTTTGTATATCATCTTCAAGTTCGTTAATCACTTATTTATCATCACCTGTCAAAGGAAAAAAATTATAATTCACATCAGATCTGATAATATTCGGATAAAATATTCATCATTAAACCATATTTTTACTAAATATTTTAGTTTATTTGATCAGATCTGATAATTTGTAGTCTCAAAATTTTAGATCCAGAATTTTGTTCAAACAAACTTTTAAAAAATGGGTTAACACATCTGTTTCCACACACATCTATTAAAAATTAAACACAAAGATTGTTTTATAGTATTTATGATAAATAAGCATCTCTTAAAAAATCTACAAATACAGATATAAATATTAGAGATCTATGATTTTTATAATCAACATAGAAAAACTTCGGGGTTTATGTCAAATACTGAAAATATAAGTAAGCCTTTACATTTCAAAATTGTTTTAATTTTTTTTAGGTAAAGAACAAATTTGATAAATACATGCTATTTTTTTTCACACCACTTTGTAAAATTAATCTTAAAGATTAAAAAAAAACCGAAATACAAAATTCAAACCTATAGATAACTCGCTATTGAATATTTAATACAAAACAAAATAAACTAACATACCTACCTATGAAATGGATGTGAAGTTCATTGGTAGAAGTTGGTGGATGAAATCATTGATGCAGATTACTTCGCATACAGAAACGAAACACTACTATTTATATTAAACAAATTACAGATTATGTTAAATCCTCATAGATTAAATACAAATTTTCTAAATACTCACACACACATAGCTGGGTGGGGGTTAACAAAATTCATAATATGAGGTTAAAAGATAAAATACATAAATTGACTCTACAATATTAGATCTGTTAGATTTGTTTCTGATGTGAACAAACCTGCAAAATTTTAAGTTAGAAACTTATAACCAAATAAAAGAAGCAGATTAGTAGTCCTGAATAATCGAATTGTAAAATAAAGCAAATTAGTAGTCCTGAATGTTGGGTTAAAAAGCATAAAATATAAAGTGTTAAAAGATTTAAATTATTCAATAATATTATTATATGTTATAAAATGTAGTATATTGTTTATTATTAAATATCATTATATATTCTTAGTGGTCCAAATTATGATATTATAACCTTTTAGAAAATCCAGCATAATACCAACCAAGGAAAGCCCGAATCCGAGGAAAGTACGAATCCGACAACGCCTCAGAGCTCCGGTGACACTAAACGTACCAAGAACAAAATCAATCGGAAAATGATCTATGTCACAGCCGATAAACAACCCCTTCACCACCCCTTCACCGAGGACCACCCACCCCCCCCCAACAAACCCAATCAACTTTCTCTCTCTCACTGACAATTTAGATGACCTGATATCTCAAACTTGAAATATCTCAACCCAGTCAACAATTAAACCTAGTTACAGATCTCAAACCCTAGAGTTTTCAATGATGGTGAAGAGATAGAAGAGGAGAGATAAGAGTAGAGAGGAGGTTGCTCTCACAAACTGACTAAATCTCAAACCCTAGAGATCTCAAGGATGATGAAAAGTAGACAAGAGATAGAAGATGAGCGAGAAGACATCCTCATCGAGGACCACACTAACGTATATTGACTGCTCTCACAAACGGACTGAGATCTTGGACGATGAAGAGAGGGAGAAGAGAGGGGACTCTAACATATTAATTGAGAAGTAATGACGACAAGTGAAAGAGAGGGAGTATATATACTAGGGTTTAGAAGGGGCAAGAGAGGAACTAGGTTTTGTGCAAACTGGGCCGCCAAGGAGTTGGACCGCTCAATTGGGCATGTAGATTTTATGGTATTGGAGGAACCAAAACGGAAGTAGCATTTTTATGCTGGATAAAATGTAGATATAAGTAATATTGTATTCCCTCCATCCCTAAATTATTATCCTGTTTTTCTTTTTCGTCCGTCCTAAAAATAATTGTCTTATTTGAAACTTTCCTTTTTAGGATAACATTTTTACCACTTTACCCTTACTTTTTAATCCTACTTTAATTATGAGCCACATACATATGGACTTTAAAGTAAGTTATACATCAAAATAATATTAATAATTCAGTCAAATGTATTTTCTTAAATCGTGCGCCAAATCAACCCAAACGATATTTTTGGGACGGAGGGAGTAGTATTTTTTTTATAGAAATGTTAATCTATTGAATGATATACATACTCTTGAATTTTTAAACGAAATTTCAGGTTCTGAAATCTCAAATCATGAGTTGAATTTGAAGGTTGGAACTCTAGTAATGTTGTTTCGTAACATTGATCATCCCCTTAGGTTATATAATGGTACGAAGTTAATTATTACAAAGTTGGGAAATCATGTTTTAGAAGGTCGAGTTCTTTCAAAAGGACATTCTGGTGGTGTTGTTTTTGTTCCAAGAATGTCACTGTCTGATTCAAATTCTAGAGAAGACAGTTTCTGCTTATGGTGTCTTACGTAATATCTATAAATAAAAGTCATGATCATTCATTGTCTAACGTATGACTTATTTTGAAAAACCTGTTTTTAGTTATGTCCAGTTGTATGTTGCTTTGTCTAGAATTGCTAATAATAGTGGCCTTCGAATTTTGATAAGTGATACTCATAATGGTAGTTGTAATAGTCGTACATGTTCAATGACAAATATTATGTATAAAGAAGTATTTCAAAATTTATAATAACTTTTTTAAAATTTATGTCAATTTCTATCTTTAATTTTACTATTTAGTAATTATTTTTATCTTGTTTGTATTAAATTTTTTATTTTATATTATTCAACTTAAATTGTATACATGATTTTACACCAGTATACAAACCATGTAATGCACGGGTGCACCACTAGTAACAACAACAACAACAACAATAATAGCAGTAACATCAATACTTTTAATACTCTTATTATTGTTATTATTATTCCTATTACTATTATACCTATAAAAAATTATTACTATAATAATAATAATAATAATAATAATAATAATAATAATAATAATAATAATAATAATAATAATAATAATAATAATAATAATAATAATAATAATAATAATAATAATAATAATAATAATAATAATAATATTATTATTATTATTATTTTGACAATCACTACTCGACTATAACTACTACAATTTTATGAATAATTATTTTTTTTTTGTTTTTTTCGACATGATTTTTAAAAAGAGACTTTTGGTTTTATTTTAATAATAATAATAATATTGACATAAATTACTCCATTCGTTTTTAAATTATTGTCCTACAAATTACATATTTTATTAATTTACAAAATAAATGTTAAATTTTCAATTTGACTAAAAAACCAACCATAATTTAAGAACGTATGGAGTTTAAGATAATAATAATAATAATAATAATAATAATAATAATAATAATAATAATAATAATAATAATAATAATAATAATAATAATAATAATAATAATAATACCAATAATAATAATAATAATAATACTATATTATTATTATATACAATACAATCTTATCACCATTACCATCATTAAAAAGAAAATAATATTTCATACAAAAATGAAAGCTTTTATCCTAATGACGTTAGTTGAAACGTTAACGTTTGGACTGTTTTGTATTAAAAGTCTTACTTTTGGACTTTTAGACATAAAAATTATGTTTGAGACTTTTTGGACATGAGAATTATTTAGTAGAACTTTTTGATATTTTTCCCTAATTTTTCTTTCTATTTTATTTTGTTTTAAAAAGTAGTTCCAAAAAGTTAAGCTATGAATTTTCATATTTTCTATTAATTTGCTTCACTTGATATTTTTTTTATACCAGCAAAAACATATCATTAGCAGAAAATTTACAAGAGAAACATAGCATAACAAACTACGACCTCGATTCAAAGGTTAGTTGTGAGACCCCGAATCTTTAAGTATTCAAGAGGTTTACGTCTTTTTACTTGACCTTTGAGAGAGACATTTACATTCATAATAATCTTTGAGTTTACATTTACATTCATCATAGTATGTAAGTCATGTGTAAGTTTCATAGTTCGTAAGTTTATTTCCCGTAAGTTTATTTCCCCAATTCATGTATTTTCATTGGCCATGATAGGTTTGTAGTAATTTGGCCATAGTTTTCTATAGACAACTCGGAATTGAGATCCGTTTGATGCGTTAGAAACTAGACTTCGAGATCTTTCTAACCATACCACGTGCGTAATTTTTGGACTTGTATTTCAGCACATGCACATTTTTTAAAGTTTACTGAATCATTTATTCTCGGTATTTCATGAAATTTGAGTTTTGCTTTGTTTATTGGATTTACTTGGAGACCCTTAATGAATTTCACTAAACCTGACCTGAGACCTTAATTAGAGTGGATTAAGCCTAAGTGAAAATTTTAGCACTAAGTCCTCAATTAGAGATTTAATCTCACTTAAAAATTGACCTACCATAACTTGACACATGGAATCCACTCACATCCTAACCTTGGTGCCTTGAAATATCTGATTTGCTCCACTCATTACACCTACTACCTTAGATATTTACAGCCACCATTGACGAGAGCTTGTGTGTGGGAGATTCTTGGTGAGATTGGTGTGTATTTCTTGATTTCCAGGAGATTTGACCCACCCGATTTTGGATTTGAGACCATCCAATCGTAGCTATCGACGAGGAGACTACTAATTCTTACTTTGTGTTCATTTTTCTCAGCCTTTGCTAGGCTAAAGGTATGCTTACAATGCCTGAAAAATTGTATGTTCAATATAATGACATACTCCCTTCATAATAGTTGTAGTATACATGCTTAGGAAGACTTCTTGTGAAGTAGAAATCTTCATTTCAACAAGTTATAAATCTGGAAATTATGGGACATCTTTGTTAAGTTAATAAATTGGATTTGTTCAAGGCATGAATGTTGTTCTAAATATGCCTAGGAGTAGTTCTTGTGAAGGAATTAATTACAATTGTAAATTATAGAGAATTTGCCATTTTTGGTTTGAAATCTGAATAATTTTGGGGCTGCCCTCTACACTTAATAAATTTGGTTTGTGAATAGCATTAAAAGTGTTCAAAACATGATTTGGAACAACTAATGTTCATGGACTTGTTACAATTGGAAACCTCAATGAGATGACTAATTTAGGATTTCACAAATTAGGAAGAAACCTCACAGATTCAGTCCTAATTTTAGGCTGTTTTCCGAAAACTACTGGTACTAATCTACTACATGGAATTACCTAAAAATATTTTATGTTGTGGATGTGTATGTTAAGTAATGCTCTGTAAATTTTCATAAATTTTCGAGTTCGAGAAGTATTTTTAATAAATCACGAACCATGGCTGCGACAGTGAGTCTAAACAAGGGAAACTGGTTATTAACATGATCTTCAAGTGATCCTAAATTGATGAATACAAATCCAATTGGAGTGTTTTAAAATGGAAAAATATAGTCTCAAGAGTCTAGTTTCAAACTAGACAATAATCCTCTCATTTGGAGTTATGAGAGATTCATGGTTGAATTTACAAGTTGACTAAGCAGAATAAGTCACAACAGAGAACCAGATTTTTAACATGAACTTGAGGTGACTGTATTATGAAGAATACAAGTCCAAATAGAGTACTTTAAAGTGTTACATTATAGTTCCAAGAGTCTAGTTTCTGAATATATAAAATTCATGAAATTTGGAGTTGTGAAGAATTAATGGTCGAATTTATAAGTTGACTGGACAAAATAATCATAACAGAAAAACAAATTATTAGCTTAATCTTGATATGATAATAGATTGATGAATACAAGTCTGAATGAAGTGATTTAAAAGGCTAAGTTATTGTTTAAAGAGCCTATTTTCCGAATATGTAATATTCAGGACATTTGGAGTTGAGAGGAATTTTTAATGCAATTAGCAAGATTGCTACGCAGAGTGATTCATAACATTGAACTTGTTAAGGATAGTTTTGTTTAATGCATGAACTACTATGGATTTTGGACAATAGGATGAATTATCATTCTAAGATGCTTTTATTATTTATAATCTAAATGATTTAATGACCCTAGACTAACTATAATAGTCTTGGACAATATGTGATTTAGTATTTGTTAAGTTAAGAACTTAACTTAGATTTATGCTAGAAATAAACATATATGCTTATTAGATATTATGACTTATGAAAGCATAATTGTGATACTTGTTAAGGATTGATTCTCCATACTTGATGAATATGACTTATAAAGCATATATTGTTTCTTGCCTTCATGCATGTTCTACTATTGGGTTGTTAACTTGCATTGAAATTTGGATTCCACTAATAGGTGGTATTATGAACTTGAATTGAACTAGAGCTTGATTTGATATTAATCAACTTAGGCTTTCATCTTCTATTTGACTTATTGATACGTGAACTAGGGTTCCTAAATGGAACGAGAACTTATCTATGCCTTAAACAAGAACATAGAAGGGCTAGAAATGCATATATCATTTATACTCTATTTGGTTGGAATTGTAGTAAAAACTCAATGAAGTCGAGCTTAAGGAATAATTGAACCTTACGGGGATCGTGGTGAGATCCTATGTTAACTAGATTCCATTTGACAAGATTACTAGTTTTTGGAACTTGATTGGAATTAGTGTGGACAACTTGCCACTTATTCTTTCGAGACTCAATTGAGCTTCAAATGTGATTTAATGATTATTACAATGATGTGCATAATCAAGAGTTTGTAGTAGAGTAATACCCTACTTGGCATTGGACGAGTTAGCTCAGCCCTTATTTGATTTCATGGCAAGTAAACATCTACTTGTGCATTGCATATGAGTCCAGCTGGCATTTGTTGAGTTTTACGTTGAAGGTGGGACGGTGCATCATCTTCACGAGTTATGGGATTCGTGATCGCTATGTATCGCCGTACCGGATACGGTTCACACACCCTCCACTGTGGACCACAGTGGGGACGTAGTTCTATAGTCCACTCCTGCATAACCAGAGGGCGCATTTGACTAGAACTATATGACCGGGAAAGGCGCCACCCTTGAGGTGATACCACTCGGCACTTTGATACCACTATTTGGGGTATCATTAGCACGATATGATTAACAGTTGTGATTGCATGAGTAATACGACGACAGTGATTTGGTATCTTCTCTAACCCTTATGTGGCTTCCTATGAGCACTTATGTGATAACAAAGTGTTAGTTGAACATGAGATCCTATTGACCATGTTTGTATTGATTAATGGTATTGAGAGACTTGATGTGTATATATATAAATATGCACATTTATACATGATGATTCTGTGAACAACTTGATTTGTATATATATAGATATGTATTCTTGCATACGATGTTTTTATGGAAACTACCATCTAATTCATTTGATTTGTGTTTGAATAGAGAATTATACCCTAGTTCATTTGGACGGTTAGTAAGTAAGAAGAAATAATTATCTTGTGGAATATCAAAACGATATGACGCATCTTTTCACGGGTTTTCTGTCATTTGTAAAATGACACCATGATTATTTTTATATTACATAATTATATGTTACATATCTCTTGTAGTAGCGTATTGGGTCATAATGACTCATTCTGTACTTTGTTTTCTAGTTGCAGTAAATTGGTAGCCGCGTTGAGGTCGGATAGATCGTGACTGTAGCATAGCGCAACTGATCGATAGATCGTATGATTCGGGCTAGTAGTAGCAGACTTCCCCAAGTAGTAACTTGTGGAGTCTTGTTCCTTTTTAGCATCATCATCATCTGTATATTGTACTTTACCATTCTTGTGAGATCGATCTTGTAAAGTTATCTAGACTTTACGGTCGGGTAGATACTTGAGTATTTGTATTGCTTCTTTCTTGGGCCGACATGTTGTGTCGTGCCTTATTCGTGATTTTAGTATTTATTTCAGTTGTCCTTCGGGCACGCAGTAGCTTTGGGGCTTTTCTATATTCTAAATTGTTATTGTTGTTGGTTAACCCATGTATGCTTTAGCTGTGAGTAATTGTTATCAGGTTGGTTCTTTGTTGAAACGTCGACCTGGAGTGCCGATGATTTGTTCAACGTCTGCAATGTTACAACACGCGAGTGTTGTTTTTCCCCTTTGGAGATAATGTCTCTCTTGGGTTTCATTTGGTTAACGTTTCCGCATCTTTGATTTTTGTAAACCTGTATTTTAATACGGATTTATGTTTGTGTTTAGAGCTTGTTAGCTCGACTATTCGACTTACATTACTGTTTAACAAGTGCTTGTCATCTTCTTATGTTAGTTCCAACGGGCACGACCTTGGGATTTCATGTTGAAATCTGGGTCGGATCGTCACATCAGTCATCTAAGACTATCTCTAGAGCTATCAAAACGGGCCTGCGGGGCGGGTTTGCCCGCGGGCCTGAAAAGCCCGCGAACATAACGGTCCTGAAAACTCCTAGCCCAAACCGCCCCGCGTAGGGCCGCAAAACGAGCAAGCCCGCGGGCTTTTGGTATTTTGAGTTTGCAGAAGAATTTTGTCTTTTTGATACTTCCCGTGCTGCAAAACAGGAAGAGACTTGAAACCTAATATTTGATTATGTATAAATCTGAAACCACCATGAGAGAAAATATCCCACCAAAACCTCAGCGTTATTTATGAACGGTAACCGTTATTTATACTTAAAGATTAGATTTGGCTTGTCAACCACCATGGATGAGACTCGCAACCTTCAATCTTTATGTGTATAGTACAGTACTATGGTACAGTGAGTCATTTTAGTAGATAACCTCTCTTCAAATGGTAAAGTATCTAGAAGGTAAAATCCCCTGTTTTGCGAGCCGTGCATGCTTTAAAATGTTACTTTCTACTGTTTGAGTGGATTTTGTAGACAATCCTTGATCTGTTTTCTAGTTCATGTACTGGATTTTGGTTATTGTTATTAATTCTAGATTATCACTCTCTATCTCAAGTATTTGCATTGTTATCGTATTCCAGTTTTCCTTTTTCTGAATTAGACTTGACAGTCATTTTTAGTTTAGAGTTTTTGATTGGTTGCTCTTTCCAAGTGGAACATTTGGTGTCTGGGTAGATTTTTCCCCTTTTTTAAGATCGACATGCCATACGAAAAATGGGCAACATAAAATTAAAAATTAAAATTTGAAGATCTTATACTTGACAAAAAATGTTTTCTCCGTTTCAATATATACTTAACTATTATATTTTGTGATTTTGTTTAAAAGAGATGATTTTAAAAATTATGCTAACATTCTCAAAAATCCTTTAATATATGCAATTAAGCATTTTGATTTTATTCAAGAATTTTTGAAATTGTTATAAAATCAAATTCATTGACACTTTATGCCTTTATATAAGTTATAAATTATAATAACTTAGTAAATTAGTATTACTAACTCACAAATTAACAAATTAATTAATTAAGTCAAGAATATGCGGGTTGCCCGCGGCCCGCACGGGCAAAGCCCGAATCCTAACGAGTCTTAAATACATCAGCCCAACCCGCCCTTAATAGGTGGCGGGGCGGGCATGCCCGCGGGCTTTTACCCTATTTGACAGCTCTAACTATCTCACCCTAAAGTTTACCAACAACGATAAATCTAGGACTAAGTTAAATAACGAAGAAGTTGATGGTTTAGGACACAAACCTAACCTAGTTGGTTCATTTAAGACGTGTAGCTAGTAGAATGAAAAAAACTAAACACAAGCAAACAAGAAATAAAAACTTAACAAAATTAAACAACCAAACAAAAGAAAACAAGGACTCAAGAATGGGCCGACCCGAAATTCAATGGGCCCATCAAAATGCTAGCCCGACCTGCCTGTCTTAGGCCCATGGCCGACCAAACCCAAAATAAAAACAACCATAAAATTATAAAATTTACAATTCAAAGTCCATAAATATGTCATGAAAAGCCTAATATATGTAACATCTCGAAAAAATACAATAATTCAATAAAAGAAACATGAAGTCATCAATGAAATCATGTTTGTGTCTTATAAGTTTCTTAGCCAAAAGATTAAAAAAAGCCAATGCACTAGCACCCAATCATGCGAGTCTAAACTTAAATGACCTTTTTCTTCTTGGAAAATTAAAATAAATCCTTTCTCCGTATGGACTAGTTCAACAAGGTAAAGAAAGCTAGACCGTTACAAAGATCTGGGTGTTCCGACCCAGGAAAGACAAGCTCATGTCACGTGAGTTTAAGTATCTAAACAGATGCTCACCTAGGTTGATAGATTAGAGTGAAAGAGCCCGCACCATGCGTCTACCCTGGGTCTGGGTCTAGCCCGTGATTCTCTCTGACTAAAGAGCTCTTCTTTTTGACATGCTAGCATCTAGGTCAACTGAGTTGATACTAAGGGTGGTCGAATCATTTTTCCAAGACGAAAGTATTTATAAAATGTATTTGTATATAATATGCTAATAGTCAATTATCCCGTAACTGCCAGTCTAACGGTCTGTCATTGTTGTATTTGTATACAGTATACAAAAAAAAAAATATATATATTAATATGATTAGACTGGGCCGACCCGAAAATAGTTTGGATTTTTTTGATTCAACCCGGAGGATCCATGGACCTGTTGGCCTGGGCAAAAAAGGTCTAACGTTTTTGGATCGTCAATATTTGAAGCCCGACCTACCAAAATATTGGATGGGTTGGACGGCCCGTTGGGCTGGGCTTTTTTCATCAGTTCTAGCGAGTCCAAATAAACTAAAAGAAACTTCCGCTCTCCACACCCAAATCAATGGTGACCCACCACAACAAAAATGACTTGGAACATATCAAACAACACATGGCAAGCCACGTACACACACCCAACCGCGTGAACCATCGATCAACAGCAAGCCACACGATATTGGCTTGCAAGATTGCTCCGACCCAAACTTGCCACTGCCAAAAATACTCCAACACTCTATGCTCCATTATCGGATACGAAGCCAACTACACTATGAGTCTATGACGCAAACTGGTGAGACAGACTGGAAGGGCCATCTGAAAACAAACACAAGGAATTTCAAATCCAACCCATCACCGAGCATGGAACTAAAAAATATACCAATCCAGATCCAGATCCAGATCCAGCAGCAAGCGAGTATCACCCTATGCCACAGTCGAACAATACAAATAACCCCAATCCAGTGTGACAAAACAAAACAATTTTAACCAACAAGGAAAAGATTTCCAAAAACCGGAGGGGGATGGAGAAGCCACGGCGGGGAAAGTCGTTTGGGTTAGTCTCCAATTAATGGTAGAAAAAATAGTTAGGCCATCTGCAATGTTATACCCCAAATTTAGTCCATTTCAGCACTAAAACAATGTTCCAACTCTAACCCACTACCTACCCCAAATAGAATATTCCTTAGAATATTCTTTTTTATTTCTTTTTTTTATTTATCAACATGTATATCAATTTGCTATTAACCTTTTAAGTAATAATTATTAATATTTCACAATTAATAATTTTAGTATATTTAATAGTTTTATGTTTATAATATTATTTACGTCATTAATAATATTTAAAAATGAGTAATTTTAAGTTTTTGTAGGTCATAGTTTTAAGTTGGTATGTCTCTTTTATTTTTTTATGTCTTTCCTTTACCCCTTTATGTTTCTTTCTCATGGCATCACCCGAATCTCAAGTTTTAATTCCCAACCCCCAGGAACCCACCAAGCCCCTCATCATGGTTGTCTTTCATAATTCTATTAAACTCACCTCTATCAATTACCTCACCTGGAAAACACAAATTCAAGTCATTCTCCTTGGCTATAACTTGCACAAATTTATGGATGGCTTTCACCCAACCCCACCCGCAACCATTACTAAAAACAATCAAGAAGAAGCTAACCCTGAGCACACCACGTGGTTTCGTCAAGACAAATTAATCCTCGATGCTCTTATTGCAACCCTCTCCCCAACTGTTATTCCTCTCATCACCCAAGCCAAGACCTGTCAAGAACTATGGGACGTTATGGCTCGCACCTTTGCCTGACCCTCTCGTGGTCATATTAAACAAATTAAGGACCAACTCAAACACCCCACCAAAGGCACTCAATCCATATCCGACTATATGCAGTCCATCGAAGCCCGTTTCGACGAACTAGCCATCCTTGGCAAGCCTCTTGACAATGAAGATCTTATCGAATTAATTCTTGATGGTCTTGGTGATGATTACCAATCCATCATTGATTCAATTAATGGTCGCGATTCACCCATCTCTTTCGATGAGCTTCATGAAAAGCTCCTCAACAAGGAACTTGCTCTTCGTCCCAACGCCCAACCATCTCCCTTACAACCTTGCTGATACTCGCCCTACCAAACACAACACCAACTCCCACACAATACGTAGCTCGACTTTTGTCCCTAACACCACCCTGGCTATCCATCACTCCAACCAATCAACCCGACCTACCCCTCGTCATTTTCTTGTCGTTGCCAATGGTGCAACACCAAAGGTCATGTTCTTGCCCACTTCCATCTCTTCAACCAATCTCATCCTAACCAAAAACCTCTAAATCGTCCCTCCCAGCCTTGGTAAACCCGTCCTAACACCCCATGGCAGTCTTCCTTTTATCAACCTCGTGCTCATATCACCACTGCCCCAACAATACCAACTCAAATTGGCTCCTCGATAGTGGTGCATCTCACCATGTCGCCTCCGATCTTCAGAATCTAGCCTACCACAACCCCTACGAGGTTTCAAATGATATTGTTATTGGTAATGGTATGGGTCTTCCCATCTCTCAATTGTTTACACTGTCCAATGTGTTATGTGTTCCTACTATGCAAAAGAATTTGATTTCCATTTCTCAATTTTGTCGTACCAATAATGCTTTTGTTGAGTTCTCTTCTTTTTCGTTTTCTGTGAAGGATCTATGCACGGGGGAAATTCTTTTTCTGGGACCAACTAAAGATGGAGTCTACGAGTGGCCGGCAACCACTCCCTCTCCCCATCACCACTCATTGCCTTCTCAAGTATCAAAACTGACTCGTTCGCTTGGCATCATCGCCTTGGACATCCATCTGCCATTATTTTTAAATACATTGTTACTTCTTTTCACTTAGCTTGTTTTGATAATTCTAGAAAAAAAATTCTTTGGAACTCGTATAAATGCAATAAAAGTCACAAGTTACCTTTCTCAATTTCTACTATTTCCTCTTCATCTCCACTTGAAATTCTTTTCTCTAATGTTTGGACCTCTCCCCTTCATTCCATAGATGGTTACAAATATTATGTTATATTTGTTGACTACTTCACCAAATACACGTGGTTCTATCCTCTTAGCAAAAATCTGATGTCCGTGATGTCTTTTCTGGCTTGAAAGCACTTGTCGAAAATCATTTTCAACGCAAAATCCTCACTCTGTATCCCGACAATGGTGGAGAGTATGATGCACATAACAACTTTCTTGCTAATAATGGCATTGCCCATCTCACATCTCCTCCTCACACCCCCGAGCACAATGGTTACTCGGAGTGTCGCCATCATCACATAGTCGAGACGGGTTATCCCTCTTATCTCATGCTTCTATGTCGTTAATCTATTGGTCTCATGCCTTCGCCACTGCGGTATTCCCACCCCGACCTTAGAGCTTTGTTCACCCTATCATAAACTCTTCGACAAACCACCCAACTATTCCAAACTCCGTAGTTTTGGATGCTTATGCTATCCTTGGCTTCGACCGTACTCACCACACAAATTTGCACCGCGATCATCTCCATGTGTCTTCATTGACTACTCCCTCACACAAAGTGCCTACCTATGTCTAGACACATCCACATCGCGTATCTACATCTCTCGTCATGTCAAGTTTGTTGAATCCGTCTTTCCATTTGTCACTCCTTCCGCTACCACTTAGTTTGCCTTACCTATTTCCTCCTTCTGAATTGTGCTACATGGCCCTACCTATCATTGTTCACCCTTCCCCAACTCATATGTCTATACCCAACCCGTCCCTATCTCCCACTCTCGAACCACAGTCAGCCGACTCTCAGCCCTCTATTGCTGCTCCCTTACCCGCACCCATTCCCCCTTCCCCCTTCCCCTCCACCTATTAACAATAATCATAGCCCACCATAGACCATTACCACTAGATCCAAAAATAATATTCATAAGCCAGTCACCAAACTTAACCTTACAACCCAACTTCACCACAACCCAGCACCAAGTGTGCCTTCTACCGTGGCTCAAGCCTTAAACGATCCCCAATGGCATCAAGCCCTCTCCACTGAATTTGACACCCTAGTTGCAAATGGCACATATATGGGAGCTGGTTCCCCTAACCCCGATCAGAATTTAGTTTGGTGCAAATGGGTGTTTCACACCAAATATCTCCCTGGTGGCTCTATCGATAAACACAAGGCCCGTCTCGTTGCGAAGGGGTTTCATCAATGTCTCGGGATTGATTTCCATGATACTTACAGCCCGGTTGTTAAGCCTACAACTGTTCGGTTGGTGCTAGTGTCTCGCAATTGGTCTCTCTGCAAACTTGATATAAATAATGCCTTCCTTCAAGGCACATTGTCGGAAGAGGTTTTCATGCAACAACCCCCGGGTTTCATTGACAATGATTATCCAAGCCATGTTTGTAAACTTCGGAAGGCCATTTACGAACTCAAACAAGCTCCCTACGCTTGGTATAATGAGCTCCGTTACTTACTTATCACTGTTGGGTTTGTGAATTCTGTAGCCAACACATCTCTCTTCATCTACCAAGGTAACAATACCATTATCTATTTCTTAATTTATGTGGATGATATCATAGTCACGAGAAACAACACTAATGAGGTTCATGGCTTCATCACTCAACTTTCTCAAAGGTTCTCTCTTAAAGATCTTGGACCTTTAGCTTACTTTCTTGGGGTTGAAGTTCACTCAAATGTGACTAGGTTGTTTCTCTCTCAAGGAAAATATATTCTTGATCTACTTGGAAGATACCACATGACCACTTCCAAACTTGTTGCCACCCCACTAGCCACAACACCTACCCTCACTCTCACATCTGATTCCCTAATTTCCAACCCCACAGATTATAGAACATTCATCGGTAGTCTCATATATCTTTCCCTCACCCAGCCCGATATTGCATACACTGTCAATAAGTTGTCCCAATTCATGCACCAACCCACAACTGAACATTGGCAAGCTGCGAAACGTCTCATACACTATCTATGTGGCACATTGGATCATGGGTTTACTTTGCATCGCAACTCAGATCCGACTCTTCATGCCTTCTCAGATGCCAATTGGGCCGATGATAAAGACCATTATAGTTCCACCTCGGCTTATCTCATCTACCTTGGTCAAAACCTTGTCTCATGGAGTACGAAAAAGCAACGTGTTGTTGCCCATTCTTCGACCGAGGCAGAATATCGCTCGATGGCAGCTTGCTGAACTTCGGTGGCTTTGTTCTTTACTCACAGAATAGAATGTCTCCATTTTATCCCAACCCGTCATCTATTGCGACAATATTGGTGCCACCAATCTTTGTGCCAATCCGATTTTTCACTCTCGAATGAAACATGTAGCCCTTGACTACCATTTCATTAGAGAACATGTTCAAAACAATCTATTACGTGTTACTAATGTCTCTTCCACAGACCAACTGGCGGACGCTCTCACCAAACTCTCTCTCGCCAACAGTTTCAATTTCTTCAGTCCAAGATTGGTGTTACCATTTGATCGTCCATCTTGCGGGGGCCTGATAGAACTAATACCAAAAATGAAGGAGTTACCGTGACTCAAGGCTAACAGCTAGTAGACTTGATGGCCAAGCTTGTTCTCCTTAATTTATGTAATTGATAAAGTCAAATATGTTATGTGTATCCTTACTAGAACAGATATCCAATGTATCTCTATATATATTCTGTAAACAACATATGAATATATGTGTGTTGAATAATATAATTATTCTTCCATCTATCACCACCAATACCAAAATTGGGGTGGATGAATAGTGCAACTCCAAATTTGGGGTAGAACTATTCACATCCCCAAATTTGGTATAGGTTTTAGGGGAGGGTTGGAGTTGGAAAAAACCCCCCAAAATGGATATTAGGAGTTGAAGATGACCTTAGAAACACGTGGATGGGGGGGGGGCAGGGGAAGAGAATGAAACAAATTAACGAAAACTAAGGTACCACAACCGACAAGAAGAAATCGTCGACCGAAAACGAAGAAGGGAAAAGGGTTCATTTCTAGTAAGAAAAAGTAGAGAGAAGGCATAGGGAAATGAGAGTTGATAGTTTGTTGAATAGGGTGGGCTAACCACACCCCAACAAAACTCACTACACCCCAAACAAAAAAATTACAAAAATGTCATCATACCAATTTACCAAATAAACCTTCCGTTCTTCTTCCTCCATTTTTTTCTTTTCGATCTTCCTTCCTACTCTATCTTTCCTCCATCCTTTCCCCCCTCTTTTCTCATCTCCCTCACATATCATCCCCTCCCCTCTTGTTTCTCCTCTCCCTCTTCTTTGGTAAAAAACATCCATTGTCGTGTGCGGCCAATCATGGCCGAACACAATACCCCCATAATTTTTTTTTTGTGACATGAAAGAAAGGGTGGGGGTGATGTGAGGGAGGGGGTCTGGAAAGGGAACATACCTCTTTACGATGTGTAACGGGGAGAGAGAAAGAGAGAATGATTTGATGGTGGAGGATGTTGCCACAGTTAGAGGAGGGAGGGAGAGAGAATGGGGGAGGGAAAAACTATTGAGCTTGGGAAGGAAATGAGGTAAGGGAAGAAGGGTAGAACAGATAGTTAGGGTGGAGTGTATAGAGTAATGTTAAAATTGATTAAATGAGGATTTGCACTTTCACTCGGTTTATTTTTTTCCTCTTATTTTTCTTTGTTTTCCTTGGGGATTCTTACTTCTTAGCCCAAAAAAACTAGTTCGTAAGCTTAGTAGAACTACAAGGACCATAAAACTCTCTCTATCAAAGCTTATTGCAACTACAGTCCAATGGTTAGCAAATGGCCTCTTATCTAGCTACCAAACAACTCCAACACTAATGATTAATAAAGAAAGAAGAAGCACTAATTTCTAAAGCCGATTTCATTTAGAAACAAAGAGATATCTTACCCCTCCTCTAAAGAACCCCCTAATTTTTGAAACCTTTTACTTTTAAGGATGCACTAGTTATTTGCAAAACCACAGGGAAGGACATTGAAACAAAAATGAAAAAAATTAAGAACAATGGCAAATTGGCTAAAAAAAAATCATTTTTCCACAAGTAGACAAAAGAGTTTGAATAGCTTTGGCCAAACGTTAATAGGGGTGGACAATCACCTTTTCTGCCTATCTCAATTATTAGGTACAAAAGAAGCACTAAATTTGTAAATTAATTGGCATTTTGCATTATAAACTCAGAAGATGCTCTTTAGACTGTAGAACAAACAGAAAGAAAGAAAGAAAGAAAGAGAACCAAGTTAGTTAAAACTTCTATAAAAGCAATTGGGAAGGAAACAAGAAATGTAAATATCATTGCGTCCGTATTCTAAAATTAACACAAGCATCATTATTGATACCTACCGGCTACAGGCTACAGGCTACACATAGTTGATAAAAACTGCCCATGGGAGCCTCCCAAATCATCACTTAGATTTAAACCTATAACAATAATCTATCCTTAACATTAGATGCTAACATTCTGCCTTTCACCAACTCCACATCATTTTATGCAAGTACCAGCTGCAGTGAGCATTCTACTTTCTTCTTCATCATCGTTTCCCTCTTCTTTTAGATGGAGACCCTCAATTTTACAGCTATTAGGCTTCTTTGTGGAATTCACATGGAATTATATCTCTCATCTCTCTCTCTCTCCCTCTCACACACACACACACCCCTACACAAGCAAAGGGAAATGAAAGTTTGTATGGTCAACAAACTTTGAGACGAAATTCACACACAAAAACAGTTATTATCATGGTAATCAATTTTTTGAGACGAAAATGTAATTTTTTCTTTCATAAACATATTACCTGTTATTGAGCATAATAAACTTGTCACTGTACATGAAAATAGCAATAGTAGTATGAATCTTATTATTACCTATACTCTACATGGCTAAACACACGGACCGCCCATGCCTGGAAGCTCCATACACACACACACACACACTCGTGGAGGGAGGGTAAGGGCGGAGATAGATGGAGCCCCATGAATCTAAAGTATTCCCAAATATCAGTTAGACTTCACCTATATGGATAATCTCATTTCATTATTCCACATACTAATTAGTGATTCATGATTACCGCCATAAACAAAAGAATGAATGGATACATCACCACAATAACTATGCATAATTGACAAAGCAACATGCAGAACATGGAACTCCTTTGGCAATTGCACCAATGATGATTGACGTGCTTCCCACATTTGTAGCAAAAGTTCGTCCCACATCTACATCCAAAAAATCAAATCAACAAATGGTGAAAATTCTGAGATACCAAAAATTTGCCACAACCCAAGTCTTCATATGAGACTCGCTATCCCTAGGCAGTCGCTTGATCAAGTCCCCATTTATTATATATTCAACATTCACACTTTTGCTTTAATTCTTAGCGCTTAACTTCAATCGCCAATCACAAGATGATCAGAAAAGAAGTAGTACAACATATGGTTCCAATTGTAAGGACAAATCTCCCGGTTTTTTATTCTACCTTTGATCCATCAATATTGTGAAGTAAAGGAAATGATTATAAGCAGCATTTTTCATTTTTAATAATATTAAAACTAAGATCAAATAACTTGAAGTCAAGAACATTCCTCTTTCCACACTTTTCCTTCAGAATTCCATGAATCAATCAAGTCGTGAAATCTGCAATTAACTCAAGGAACTTTGTCCTCGATTTCCCCACTATGTTTTTACAGTAATCTTTTTTTTAAATCCCCTGTTGAAAAGGTTTAACTCAATTGAGCCAAAACAATGATTTATTTTTTTTGACAGGTAAGTGTGACCCTTGTTGGTATGGGGATTGGAGCCAAAACAATGAATTAAAACTAAGAAGGGTGCTACAAAGACTGAAAGAACACACAAATACAAATATATAGATTACCCAATTCCAAACTCATAAACTATCACTCTCCCTCACTCCTATTTTTACCAGTCTGCAAAAAATACACAGATAAAAATATATAAATTACCCAATTCCAAACTCATAGTCATAAACAATCACTTCCCCTTAGTCTTATTTGTCTCAAAACTCAAACCAGAAATTTATCCAAAATATATCAATAAATATGATATCCATGAAAGAAACACACACAAAACACAAACATACATACTGTACAATATGACACAAACAAACACACACACACAGAGAGTAAGACAGAATAGGGATTACCTGCAGCGCACAATGGCGCAACCCTCAGCAAGTTCAACAAAATGTCTACACCTAGGACACCTCATCCACTTACTGGCCTCCGCAAGAATACCAAACGCCACGTCCCTCCGATCCCTCATCTCTCCACTCTCCTCACACCTAAACCCAGCATGCCACGGAACTCTGCAACCAAAACAAAACTTCTTCTTGCAATTCGGACAAACCGATTTTTTAACGTTACCCCCACACTCATTCACAACCAAAGCCGAGCAATCCCTGTTTGGGCAATAAACCCCATCCATACCCAGAACAGTCGAATTGAACAACACGTCACACCACTTATCAAACAGTTGATGCTCAATCAAGGGTCTGCAAGATAAGGGGTCCAGATATTGATTGCAGTCTAGACCCGGGCATTTGATTTGGGCTACGCTGTCTTCGAGCTTTACCTGGATGTACTTGATCATGCAATCTGTACAAAAGGGGTGGATGCAATTCGTATTTTTGCTGAATTTCCCAGTGGGTAGCGAAACTGGTTCGATGCATATTTCGCAGGTGAATGTTGATGAGTCTAACGATTCTTCTTCTAGTCGAGGGGGTTGGGGATTTTGTGCGTGTTTTTGCTGTATGTTCCCCATGTTTTTTTCTCTACTCAAATTTGGGGGTTTGGGTATGATACAAGACTTGCTAGCGTGAGTGTGTGCAGCTCTGTTGCAAAGAGTCTTGTCAACTAATGTTTCTAAGAGAGAGCTACAATTAAAGTGCGTTGCAAAGTGACTAGGACATATTTGATTTGACTTATCATAATATATTTATAATTTATTATAATTTATTTTTAAAGCGTTTGATTTTATTTATGATAAAATTAAGGGTGAAATTCACCATTGGTCCATGTACTTTGGGTTTGTCCACCGTTAGTCCCTGAACTTCAAAACGTCTCATCATTGACCAAAGTTTGCATTTTTGTCCACTGTTGGTCCCTTGCTCAAATGCCGTTAATTGTTTCATCGTTAAATGGACATGTGCGATAAACGTGACCAAAATGAAGGACCAAACTGTCATTTCTCAAAAAACGTCATTCTTCCGGTAGTCATTCTTTCTTCATTCACCTCCATCCTTCATGTTCCATCCTCACGACCATCCATCTTCCGCAGCCGATTCACCGAATTCCCCACATCTTCATTAATCACTTGCATTTGCAAATTATCAACCCTATTCATAGACCCTGACATCATATTATCAACAACAGATAGCATTGGTGTAAGCCAAGGAATAGTTCTAGCAATCAAATAACCATCCCAAGAAGCCCTAGGCTCATCAAACGAGAACCGTGAATCATCTACAGACATTCGATTAGCATCAATCGAAAACCTAGGCTCAGTATCACAAGATCTCCGACCAAATCCATAATCGGCAACCTCCGATGAATCCCTTCCCCCCGCCGATCCGCCTCCTCTGTATCCACTTTGTTTCTTCAATTTCTCCTTTTGCCTTCATTTCTTCAATTTCAATTTGTTCGAAGTTGCTCCTAACAAATTCCCAGCAATTTCTCTCAAATCTCGCGCATTGCTCTTCCTACTACTTCGACATTCAAGATCTATGTGTTCCTTCATTGTCTTCAAATCTTCCCCAATCACATCATCCCCGTCCAAATCTGGCGCCATTACCTCATCTGCAACCCTAATTCTTTCTCCATTGTCAAAACCTAAGTTTTTCGACTCAACTTTTACCTCTCCATCAACTCCTTTACTGACATCGTCGCGATTGAAAAGATCCGACAACGTGCTACTAGCCCTAACGTCGCACGACCTCCGCCCGATCTTATACGCCGACCTCCGCCGACGATCTTATACGCCGACAACGCGCATTGCTCGACCGAGCTCCCGCATGGATGAGGAAGCATCGGTATTGCTACTAAGCACCGGATTTACTAAGAGAAGACGTGATTTGGGCCTACTGGATTGATTAGGCAGAGGGAGACGACGACTTCTTTGTGAACCAATTAGAGAGAGAGAGAGAGAAGATGGAGATGGAGAATGGCAATGGCCGCTTGGGGAGCGATTTGGCCGAGCAATTTAAGAGAGTGGCGTGGCCTACTGAGAGAGAAAGATAGAAATGTCTAACCAATGAGTGTACAATTGAGAAATGACACTTTGGTCCTTCATTTTGGTCATGTTTATCGCACATGTCCATTTAACGGTGAAACAGTTAACGGCGTTTGAGCAAGGGACCAACGGTGGACACAAAATGCAAACTTTGGTCAATGGTGAGACGTTTTGAAGTTCATGGACTAACGGTGGACAAACCTAAAGTACATGGACCAATGGTGAATTTCGCCCTAAAATTAATTATACGGATATAAGCTACTTAAAACACATGTAAGACATAAGTTGTAAACACTAAAATCTTGTGTTTATTTCTATTTTTCAAAAACACGTAAGTCCTCTTATTTATTGAATTTTTTTATATTCTAAGATTACCCTTCGTAATAATAATAATAATAACATTTAATGTAATAGTAATTATTATTCAATTAATAATTATTATATAATAAATAATAATAGTAATAATATAAATACAAATAATAATATATGAATAATGATAATAGTCATAGTAATAGTAATAATAAAATAATAAAAATAGTATTATTGATAATAAAATTTATAATAATTAATAATTATATTAATAATCATAATAATAAAATTAGTAGTAATAACAATAATAGTAGTAGTAATATTAATAATAATATAATAAAAGTAATAGCAATAATAATAAGTAATAATAATAAAAATATTAATATTAATAAAATAATAATAAAGCTAATAATGATAATAATAATAATAATAATAATAATAATAATAATAAAATCAATAGTAATATTAATAAGTAGTAATAATATTATTATTAATAAATGTAATATTAATATTCATATTTATAAAAATAAAATTAATGCTACTACTACTTATAATAAAAGTAATATTAATGTTGGTGTTAATAAAATAAAAATAATAATAATAAGAAGAAAGGCAATAATAATAATAAAATTAATATTAATAAAATAATAATAACAAAATTAAAACTAATATTAATACAATAACAATAATAATGAAATTAATAATAATAATAATAATAATAATAATAATAATAATAATAATAATAATAATAATAATAATAATAATAACAAAAATAATATTACCATTAATATTAATAAATTATAATAATAATATTAACAACAATAATAATGATATTAATAATACTAATAATAATAATGTAAATTGCATTTTGTGATGAGATTATTTTAGTCTTTATATTTAAATTCAACACCTTTTCAACTTACTAGTCAAATATACACATTAACTTATGAAAGCTAATCAGTACTTTTAAAAAGATAAATCAAATAGAACTAGTTATCAGTCATCAATCATAAGTTATAAGTAATAAGTCATGTGTTATAAGTAATAATTCATCAACGCATATCAATAAACAAAATCAAACAGACCCTAAATCTTCCGTAAGACGGTCTTACACATCTTAATTTGTGAAAATGAAGATACGAGGCTAAGAAAATAAAGAAGTGGGCTGACAAAAAGTGAAAGATGGTAGAGTTCAAGGAAAGTGATCAAGTAATGGTGAAACTTTTGTGTAAGTCTAGGTTGGCAGCGAAATAAGGTTAGAGGGGGGTGAATAGTATTTTAAAAAATTTAAGGGTAATTTTGAAAACATTTAAAAGATGAAGCGGAAAAGATAAGTTTTTCAACAGATGATGTAAAATCAGCAGGTATCATGCTGAACGTAAAACAGTTTGAGTAGTAGTTGCTGAATGTTTAAAAGCAGTTTGATTTTCTTTTTATCACAAAAATATAGGGACTGAATTGAAGTACAATATATGTATGATCAACTATGTAAATAATTCAGGAATGTAACGATTAAACACTTAAGTAAATAGAAGTTGCTTAAGTGTATGAATAGTAAAAACAGAAGGTAGCAGAACAGAGTATTTTGAGTAGTTCACAGTGTTAAAATTGCTACGTCCACTACCAAGTTGGTCAAACTTGGATTTTGAAGTGCATTAAATATATTGAAATTTTAAGCGATCACTAACGGATATGTGTACAACAAAAACAAGTGTTTGAGGAGTATGATTGAGCAACAATCAAGTATTCTTTTAAGATTATGAAGAATTGAGGAAGAATACCAAGATTGTTAAAACAAAAACTAGAAAGGAATAAAAAGTGAAAGAACATTTAGTAAATGTTTAAGGACTGAAACACATCAAAAAAGAATTGTTTGAAGGTGCATGTTGAGTGTCTAGCCCTGGATTGAAGCAAATCAAATAAGGAATATCATTTGAGTGATGAATGATCTCTTCAACCCTTTTATCCTTTGTACTCTATATCTTCTATCATGAGGACTGGAACACTTCAAAGAAGGAATTGCTTTGGAGGGACATGTGAAATGTTTCGATTTAGTTCCTCTCTCTTCAATCCTTGCTCCCAACTGCTTTATATAAAGATCCTTGAAATATAGCTGTTTTGATAGCGCAGAGATGATTTTTGAAGAGAGATGATAAAATCTATATTTTAAAGCTTTTGAGATCTTGAAGAGGATTTGATACGGAAGATATCACCTAGCACAAGATCATAAATTCATAGATAGATGTTAGATATCTTTTTGCATAAAATAAGAAGAGTAGATATGTATAGCATATAGTAATAAAGAAGGTTTGTTTAGCTAGAAGATATGATATACTGTTGAATATTTAATGCAATGTTAAACTGTTGAATAATTTAATGAATTGACAAAAAAGTCTCCTTTTGAACAGTTTAACGTTTGAATTGAGATGACCAAAAATTAAATACATGAGAGTGGTTGAAAGTAATTTTCAAAACATTTGTTTAAGATATTGTATGAAAGAATATATAAGAAATCGTTTAAATATTTTTATTAAATGATTGTAAGTAGATAGAGTAACTTTAACGTGGTGACATACACTGATTATCAGTAGATGCTATTTACTAATCACTTTAGCTACAACAGATGGGTTTATCTTTTAATGAAATGCTGATTTAAGCTAAGTGTTTTGAATGAAGGTAAAGTCCATATGTTTTCGAAAATTTTATTTTTGGAAATCTTGAAAGCATTAATTTCGTATTTGTAATTTGAAGCACATTATTTCAACAGAGTACAACTTTGAGCAAATAGGGATTTTAAGTAGGAAAGCATAGTGGTTGAAAACTGAATTTTAGCTAACAGTAGGTGTAAGAAAATGTTTTCGAGAAACTGTAATTGTTGGGTAAGGGGATCAGCAGCTAGTTAGCAGTTGATGACTAAGTCGCGGCAGATAGATGAATAAGACTTGAGAGAGCTATCTACCTTAGTCTAAGTTTATTTTATCTTGCTTAAAGTGGTAAAACATTAGTTGTAGGTCTACCTACTGAACTTCACCAGAAAGAGCTTTAGACTTGCTAAAGTCTAATCAATTTGATTTTAGTTAACAACTAACTAATGTTCTAAATATGCAAGACTTTAATTAACTCAACCTATTGAATTTCACATAGATATATCTATTAGAGTGATCTTAGTTCAGTAGGTGAGTTTCTATGAATTCTTATTGATTATTACTTGTTGTTTTATGTTCTAAGGTTCAATTAATGGATTTAAGTAATTATAAATACTCATATTTCAACATTTTTCCCTAACAATTTAAGTCATTAAGGAAAGTACACAAGGGGTTGGTGCGACAATATGAGGGTCCCTTCCGTGTGGTAAGACGGGTAGGCAAGGTCTCATATAGACTTCAATTACCGCCCAAATTGAAGATTCACCCAGTCTTCCATGTTATTTTTCTCTAACCTTATCATCAAGACATGGAAGACCCTAATCGAGGAGTGTCTAAACGGGCGCCAACAACGGTTGTCATTTCATTCGACAAGGAAGTAGAAGAAATTTTGTCGGATTGAACAGTAAGGAGACGCGGGGTGCTAAGCTATGTACTTAATAAAATGGAAGAACTTACCGTATAGTGAAACAAGCTGGGAGTCTGAAGATTGACTATGGCAGTTTGCACATCATATCTAAAATTACAAAGAGGAAGGCCCATCGAGGGCGTCGCGAAACTAAGTGGGGGAAGAATGTAACGATCCACAAAAAAAGGTTGAAATTTACTAGAATGTTTAAGAGACTTCAAGAAGAGTCAAGGGAACGATAGATGAATATAGAACGTTCCGAAAGTTTCAAGAAGTGTCAAGAGAATGAGAATGCTAGATAATTCTATAAAGTTCTAGAAGCTTTAAGATGTTTCAAGGATTACTAGATAGTTATAGAGAACTTTACAAATTACTAGATAGTAAATCTTAACCGTTGATATAAATTAATCTCGATCGTCCATTGAGGAGGTAGAGGCCTATATAAAGGGTGATGACTCATTTGATCAAACCACATAAAGAAGTTCCTTGTAAAGTTTCTCTTTAAAGTAATAAAAGTCTTCTTTCTAAAGTTCCCTCTCTTGAAATCATTCTAGTCTTTGCCTAGTCCGTTTCGAGTTTGGTAGGCT
This sequence comes from Codonopsis lanceolata, assembly GCA_013146195.2. Classification (NCBI taxonomy): domain Eukaryota; kingdom Viridiplantae; phylum Streptophyta; class Magnoliopsida; order Asterales; family Campanulaceae; genus Codonopsis; species Codonopsis lanceolata. The sequence goes on from CM028380.1 coordinate 53,176,831, forward strand.
TACTTAGTGCAAGAACAAGTGGGTTGTGACTACTAAGTGTTGGACAATAGCCTGAGAAATACAAGTCCGTGACATTATACTATATTAATCTTCAATTTGTCGGTTTTATAAGATGTGTCTATGGTAGCAATGTCTATACCAATGCAATCTTTCATGTATATATATGGGGGAGTTTTTAATGTATGGTTATTTTATCTCAGTAACCATTGATGTTTCATATTATCCATAAGATAAAAAATGGAGTAATAGAAATAAATTCAAATCTAATGTAATTTTGAGAGGGAAATGGGAAGCTTCAAGTTTTTTTTTTTATAAAGGAAAGGTATATACAACATGTTTGTCTATCGATTTTGAATCTTTTTTTATTAAGCGGTAAAATAGGGGAATGAGTCGTAATATTATGGATAATAATTAGGTCCGACAATTATAACCCAAAACCGTTAACCCATCCAACCGGAATTAAAAATTACCCAACTCAACCCGACCCATTAAATTATTTTTTGGGTCGAAATGGGTTACCCATTGCGACCTAAAAAAATTTAGGATAAAATTCTTGTCGGTCCCCTTTTCAAAGTTTGTATCCCGTCGTTAATCCACCTTTTTTTTCACCGCAAAAGACCAATTTTCGAAACATTGTTCCGAAAAAGACATCATCACCATCAACAGCTTCAGCAAACATATTGAATTTGAAAATCACCATTGTTGCGCAATGAAACAACCGTTTTTATTTATTTATGAAATACGAAACTGTAATGGATCTGTACTGGGTTGAGATTTTTTAGTAGAGACGAAGGCGGGGGAGGAGGAGGAAAAAGAAGGCTTACGACAGAGGAGATGGAAGAAAAAAGTGGAGGACGTGGTCTGGTTCTTTGTGATTTTATATCGCGGTGCAAAAATATCGAATTAATGTATCACGTGGCAAACATTGATGTATCACATTTCAAATATTGATGTATCGCGGTGCAAAAATAAACTAGTCAATTAAAATATTGAATCGCGGTTCAAACATTGATGTATCACGGTGCAAAAATAGACTAGACAATTAAACTGATGAATCGTAGTGCAAAATTAATGCAACAAAATTGATGCATCGTGGTTAGATAATCAATGCACCCAATTAAACTGATGAATAGCGGCTCAAACATTAATGTATCGTGGTGCAAAAATAGACTAGGCAATTAAATTGATGAATCGCAGTGCAAATATTAATGCAATAAAATTGATGCACCGCGATTCATTTTCATAGCGTGCCTCATGCTCATTAAATGTATCGTAGTCTTTTTTCCCCCAAAAGTGTCCTTTTCGGTTTGAAAAAAAAAACACGGTACTGGAGCGAATAAACACTTTGGAAAGTGGACTGGCCTGCAATTTTTCCAAAAAATTAACGAGTCATTTGGGTCGGGTCGAAGCCGGTTGGACCCGTTACCCATTTCGCCTCATAACTTATATATATAATTATATATGTATATATAATTGATCAGTTCAAGTCAGTGTGAATTGGAACTAATAATTAAAATTATCGCAAGACTCACTCAATGAGTTGTGAGATGAGTAATGTATTTATAACCACTAAGTACAAGTGATGAGGATTACATACATATGAAATTGATAGGATAAAGATAACTTCAACAATAAGTAACTAAATGATAAATATCAACCTACTGAATCATGGATATGGATATGGCTCAATACCCCCCTTAAGATGAGGGTGGTCTGGTGAACACCCGAAGCTTGCTACGAAGAAACCGAAAACGAGGTGCAGACAGTGGTTTAGTAAAAATATCGGTAACTTGGTCTTTGGTGGAAATGAACCGAACAGAGAGATCTCGACAAGCAACTTTTTCCCGAACAAAATGAAAGTCGATCTCAACATGCTTAGTCCGAGCATGAAACACATGATTAGCGGATAGATAAGTGGCACCAATATTGTTACACCAAATAATAGGAGAGGAGCGATTAGGACAATGTAATTCACCCAACAGAGATTGCAACCAAGATAACTTAGCAGTAGCATCGACCAAGGTCTTATATTCAGATTCGGTGGAAGAGCGGGCAACTGTACGTTGTTTCTGAGATGACCAAGAGACACATTCGAACCAAGGAAAACAACAAAGCCACTTGTAGACTTACAATCATCAATGCAACCTGCCCAATCTACATTAGCAAAGGCTTGCAGTTGGGAGGAAGGATTCTTTGATATGAAAAGACCACAGTTAAGAGTTTGGCGAAGATACCGTAAGATACGTTTGACATCTGCCCAGTAAATCGGAGGGAGCGTGCATAAACTGGCAGACCTTATTAACTGGAAAAACTAAGTCAGGATGAATGCGAGTTAAATATTACAGCGCGACAACTATTTGGCGAAACAAAGTAAGATAAAAAAAAGATAGTGCCACTGATCTTGGAAAGCTTATCCGTAGTAGAGAGCGGGGTAGAACAAGGCTTTGCATTAGACATCCCGGCATGGGTTAAGAGATCCAACGTGTATTGTTTTTGCGAGAGAAATAAGACACGAGGATGAGACTCAACTAGAATACCGAAGAAAAAGTTAATAGGGCCCAAGCCATGAAGGGAGAAATCTGAGCCGAGGGACTGAATGGTAGACGTGAGCCGAGAAGGAGAATTGCTTGATATATTGATATTGTCAACATAAACCAGCACATAAATAATGATGGAATCATGAGCATAGACAAATAACAAGCTATTTGTTTTAGAAGGAGTAAAACCATGATGAACCAGTGAATTGGAGAGACGCTGAAACCAAGCACGAGGAGCCTGCTTGAGATCGTACAAGGACTTGTGAAGCTTGCATACAAAATCAGGATGACCTAGGTCCACAAAACCCGGCTGAGACATATAAACTGTTTCATCGAGGAACCCGTGAAGAAACACATTATTAACGTTGAGTTGACGAATGGGCCACCCATGAGAAGTGGTAATGGAAGCACGGTTCGAATCGTTGTAGGTTTGACGACTGGACTGAAAGTCTCGGTGCAGTTGATACCGGGTTGTTAATGAAACCCTTTGGCAATAAGGCGGGCTTTATAATGATCGATACTACCGTTAGCACGACGTTTAATACGATACACCCATTTGCACCCAATGAGATTCATAGAGGGAGAGTGAGGGACAAGAGACCAAGTTCCATTTTGTATGGGAGCATCAAATTCGGAAGCCATGGCACCACGCCACTCAGGGGTTTTATTGGCAGTGGTGAGGCAGGTAGGCTCGGTGTTATTTCTCATTGTATCTTAATTTACATTTTTCATTCATTACTATAGGTTCTATACTTAGTAGCTAAATGGGTTGCGTACCAATTAGCGTGACAACTGTGTATAGAACTTTGCCTTTAAAATAGTTTTTTAGACTTCACAGGTTTCAGCAGAAGACTTCGGCAAAGGCTTCACCAGTAGCCTTCACCAGCAGACATTGTCTGCCTTCAGACAACATGACATGTCAAGAGAATCAGGATGTCTGATCGTGTCTTATTTTAATTAATTCCTTGCAAGTGGACAAGACTATCGTAGGACAACTTGGGAAGCAAGGGTCGAACCACAGAGACAAGAAGAATACGAATAACAAGAATATTAGTAGCAATTTTAAACTAAAGGGGTTTTGTTTATTGATTTTATCTAAACTAATTATTCTAATAACACAATAATTCTAATTAAACTACGCAGTAATCACAGTTTGTAGAGATCTGATGGAGGAGGGAAATCTAGGATTAGGGTTTCACTTGTATCTACTCTATAGCTTATTTAGATAAAGTATCATTCAATAACTTGGGTTCGTTCATGAAAGATAGATATAGCCTGTCGAATTACCGTTCAGTCTCCATCTCCAAATAATTCATCCATTCTACATCCTAGGCACAAGAACATATGGATCCTAACGTCACTTAAGTCATATATAAAACATGACCCTAACTTATCACTCTCGTGCATCGATAGGTTCAATTTATCATGATAGTGAGCCAGTGTACGACATATGGATATGGCCGTGCAGGTATCTGCACCTCTAAGCCTTTATTACTTGCGATTACATTCATTTGTTCAAAGCTAGATAATAAAGGGGTTGATAAACACCATGATCAACAAGAATTGAATGAATAAAAATATATATTAAGCCATAGATTCGATACAAGTTACCTCCCAACTCCTAGATTAATGGATGTTTAGTTCATCCTTGAAGATGAACTGCACAATGAGATGAAGGAATACATGGATCGATCTTCAAAACTGTAATTACAACAACTAATCCACGTAATACAATCTAATTCCTAAGCTAAAGCTATTTAATAATACATCTTGGACGTCATTTGGCTTTGGCTACCGTCCTTTATTTATACCAAGGAGTTGTAGGGGAATAGGAGGTTCAATCCAGTTCAAAAACCCCGTAAAGTCGGTTCTGGGGACCTTGCGGCCGCATTGGGTCTTGACCTTGCGTCCGCAAGGGTCTAATTCTGACTGGCCGTCTTTCTGCCTACCTTGCGAAGGCAAGGTGGCTAGAATCTTCTTTTTGCCTTTTTTCCAATGTTGCACTTTTCCCCTTTCCTCGAAATCTTTACTAAAAGCTTCATAAATCTCATAAATTCACCTAAAACCTTGAAACTCATAAAATAGCTCAAAAACACATGTTAGTAGCCAAAAGCCTCATGGAATTGCTCATTTTAAGTCATAAAAGTATCCGATAAATACGTATAAAATACGTCTATCAAATACCCTCAAACTTAAACTTTGCTCGTCCACGAGTAAACAATACTTATAAATACAAAAATAAACATACAAAAATTAAGAAAATCTTTTTGGAGGGTGACACTATTTACACTCCTCTAGAAACCCACAAACTCAAGGAGACTTTAACGAGCGACTCGACAATGCAGATAAATACAAAAACAACTAAATACAAAAGCAGGTAAAAATTACTCTAAAAAAAAAACAAAAATCTTTTTGGTCTCAAACCAAGTCATAAGAACATGACATATCAAAGTAGTCTCAGTCAGATGCTCAGCACATATGTGCAGACTAATCACAGAAAACAAGCTGACTTATACTCAAACTGCTACCAGTCTTAATTTCTCCGTGTGTGTGTGATCACAAGTCATAAAGAATATCTTAACTAAAACAGTTTTATTAAGCTAAGCACCACATTCATTTAAAAATCAGAATTTAAATAAAACCAATGCAACACAGAGTATGAGATCTACCATCCAAACCCGGTCTATTACAGAAAGAGAGATCATCAAGGATTTTAAAAACTTATACATCCATCCCATGCACTTCTATAAATGACTTACAATGCTCTCCTGCCCCAATTACTTGCAATAGCTAAGATTATCCTAACACAATGAGCTTGCGAATATTATGAATATGAAGTGGAGATCAATTTACATGCCTTACAATCAAATCAACAAACACAAGCATTGGCAAGAAGATCAATAGGTCTTTAATAGCTTGTAATGTAAGGCCTTGGTGTAGGGGATATGATGGAAAGGGAATAGAATACAAAGTGAGAGAGCAAGACTACCCTTTACCCCTAATACTTCCAAGCAAAAGGAAATTTTCCCAATTAGGCTAGGACCTGCAAAGACCACAAGTGGGGGTTTTTTTTTTTTCTCTTTTCTTTTCCCCCAAACTTGATTTGTACAATATATCAAGCTAAAAATATCTAGTATTCTTTTTCAGCAATATTTTTCTACCATATTTTTCTCTTGAAAGCTATGCTTCCATTTGAATCTTCTTGCACTCTTCTTCTTCCGTTTCATTTTTCGTCGATCTTTTTTTTTTTTTGAATTATCGACGGGAAGAAGAAGTCTTCGGAAAACTTTCTTAACTGAAAATTGGTCCCATAAAATTAATTCCCCACCCACATCCTACTCTTTCAAAGGGTAGGCTAAAGTGTTTAGGTTTTAGGGTTAAGTTAATGTGGGTAAAAGAAACGAAGTCGAATGGGGGTTCAATGTGTGCTTAGCACACTCCATTCTTTTTAATTAAGCTCAAAGGGGACACTAGGGATATTTTTAGTAAAGGTCGGGAAATATTTAGGCTCAAACGATCCAAAGATGGCCTATATCATATCTTAATGCCAAAATACTCATGCAGTTTTTAAGAAAGTAAAACACATAAAATATCATATCAATTATGGAAGTTGTGGAATCGAAAATTTAGCATCACTGGATTTCACATAAGCATTCGCTAAAACTGATGGTAGGGACTTGCAGACACTGTTCGAAAGTGTGCTTGAGATATATTAGTAAGAAAAATCCAAGGGATCTAACTTATCATGCAATTGACCCTAAGTTACAATTCAATGGAACAATCATGTTAGGACAACTATACATCATATTCTTGTGCATATCTCGTTGCTAAAATGAAATGGGTGCTATAAACTTTATAAAAATGTTCTAATCAATCCATAATCATGATTGGTGTAAGTGCACAAAGATTTGGAGAAAATCAAGAATTTTGCAGAATCAAGTAAATTTCAGAATGATTTATGGAAAAGTTATGTGGTTCATTGCATTAACTCCTCATCGACTGAACTGACCACACAAGGACTCGAGGATGAAAATTTTGAATTAAAATCTTTTTATTATTATTTTTTTATAAAAAGAAATTGGAGATGGGTGATGACACAATTGATGATGGGTCCCCATAATGGGTACCCGAAAGAACCAAATATTAATGTATTCTGGTCAAGGTAACATCTCATAAAATAAGAAAAAATAAAAAGCAAGAAAATAGAGTGAGGAGACGAGACGATAGAGGGACAAAAATTTTCCCTCACCCTAAAAACATAGCCTAACTCCACTCTTCCTTAGGCTGGGACCTGCAAAGGCCCTGGGCTTAGAATCCCCCCCAAACTTAAATTCTATTTTGTCCTCAAAATTGAGGAATATCCTATGAGAGGGTTGATGGAGGAGAAATATCAAAAGGACATAGCTGGCCCACCTAACGAAAGAGGAAGAAACTTGGGCTCCGACTCATGGTGAGTCGGGAGGAAATAACGAAGGAGGACGAAACTCGGGGATCGTGCCAGGTGGCATCCCAAAATATGTGGAGACATTATGCCCCACCTGGTTAACCCAACCAAAGAAATGAGTCTGGTCGGCACGCACTTGCGCCAATTGCTGACTCATCATCTCATTTTGGAGCATGAGCTCCTCCTGCCTATTAGAGATCGCCTCCAAGGGATCCTCCTCCTCTGGAAGCTCCTCACGTGGGCCTCTCTCACGTGGCTGACGAGGGTGCTCAAACAGTAGTGCACTAGAAATGTCGGGGACTTCCCGAATTCTCTCCGCATCTGGAGTCCAAACGACTTCAGCCCCACTACACAGTCCGGTAATCAAACTCGGGAACGCGAATCCCGCGTTTGTCATACCTCTAATAAGGGTCTGAATTTGGGCATTGATCAGACGCCCGACATCAACAGACCCACCGGTAAGGATGGTGTAGATCAAGACAACCTTAGGCCAGGACACCGTGTGCTGGTGGCTGGAAGGCATGAGACGTGCAAAAATAAATTTGAACACGACCTTGGCCGTGTTCGTGAGATGGGTCTCGTCCATGGTGCGGGGGCGGAATGGTGGATTTTGGTTGTAGGTCCAAACCACATTAGGTGTTGCGATTTCCGCATTTACCACCTGGAGAGTAACGAGGTCGGCAAGGTGGAGGCTATACTGATCAGCACCCCTCGCAAAGTTGGCGGTGCCGAAATAACGGTTAATGCTATGGGACGAAGAGTCGACACGCCTACCCCTAACATCTACAACATCTAGCACCTCGCCAGAAATACCAATACGCCCGTTGGCGTAAAATTCTCGGACTAAGGCCACAACGGCCACGCCCGGGGAAGCACACAGATTGCCCCACCTTTGACGTTGGAAGTGGGCAGGGAGAGCAAAGTCTTCAGCCTTAAATCCCCTCTCAGGGATTATGTTCTTGGAGAGCTTCCTAGTGTAGCTCTCTGATGCCTCGAAAGAAATAAAACGGTGGATGTCGTAATGGTGCTCCTCCTCTTGGGAGTGGGACGTGGACGGGCCGGTATTCCTACGCTTAGGGGTCATTCTATTTTTAAGCACAAAAATATAAAATCCTACTCTCTAAAAATTAAAATACCACAACCTAACTAAAACAAATAAAGCATGCAATCAAAAATAATCAAACTACGTCTATCACCCTAACATGCAAATATTTTGACAATTCAAAAATTTAAATGAAAAAGGGGTAGAAAATACGTGGATTGCGTGTTGTAATCGTAGTAGGAGATTGACCGGAGTCTCGAAGCTTTCTGTCGGAAAAAATGGTGGCTCCACCTTCAATGCTTGAATGGAGTGAGATGGATGATGGGGGTGAGGGAGCTTGAAGGAGGAGAGCACTTGGGTCTAGAGACTTGGTCCGGAATGGGAATAGCTTCGCCGGAGTTGAGAAAAGAGAGAGAGATTGTCGGATTGCTTTTGCTTGAGAGAGGGAGAGTTTTTGTGAAAGCTTATAAAGGGGCCTTGCGGCTGCAAGGTATTTATGCCTTGCGTCCGCAAGGTGCTTAGTCAAACGGTTGCACGGAATTCCATGAGGTTCATTTGCATTTAATAGGGCCTTGCGCAAGGGTTTTAAGCCTTTCCGCAAGGTCCACGCTTGTTTTTTTCCGCTTCAAAACTTCTACACATTTTACACAAACGAAAATTTAAACTAAATTATTAGCAACATATAAATACAACACTAAGATGCTTTTCTCCCCCAAACTTGAATTATGACATATTGGAAACATTCAAATTAAATGTCCATAATTAAATAAGACGGAGAACAACATATTTAAATTACACTACGAAAGCAAATAAAATTTCATCAAAGTGGGTTGCCTCCCACCTAGCGCACTTGTTTAACGTCTTTGGCTCGACCCAACTGCAAACCTAATCTCTCGGGGGTTCATTGTCAGAGAGACGAATGAGTTCTATTGTTCTCTCAACTGACATGGGTTCAAGGTACGGTTTGAGTCGGTGACCATTAACTTTAAATATCTCATTGGTCTTTGGGTTCTTGATATCAATAGCTCCATGTGGATAAATTCGAACTATAATGAAAGGACCAGACCATTTTGATTTTAATTTTCCGAGAAATAATCTGAGTCTAGAATTAAAAAGAAGTACCTTTAATCCTGGACGAAACATCTTGTTGGCCAATCCCATATCATGGTATTTCTTGGTCTTTTCTTTATAAGTTTTTGCATTCTCATACGAATTTAACCTATGCTCTTCTAATTCATTTAACTGGAAAAGTCTTTCTTCACCGGCCAAAGTTAAGTCAAGGTTAAGAGCTTTAATGGCCCAATAGGCCTTGTGTTCAATCTCTACTGGCAAATGACAAGCTTTGCCATACACCATCCGATAAGGACTCATACCTATTGGGGTTTTATATGCAGTTCGATATGCCCAAAGAGCATCTTTAAGTTTTGACTCCCAATCTTTTCGATTTGGTCTCACAATCTTTTCTAAAACAACTTTTATCTGTCTATTACTAACTTCTACTTGGCCAAAAGTCTGAGGATGATAAGGTGTAGCTAACCTGTGAGTTACACCATATTTTCTAAGGCTTGAATTTAACAATCTATTAGTGAAGTGTGTTCCTTGATCACTAATTATAGCCCTTGGTACTCCAAACCGAGCAAAAATATCCTCCAAAAACTTGACTACAGTTTGGCCATCATTATTTCTCGTAGCAATGGCTTCTATCCATTTGGACACATAATCAACAGCGACTAAAATATATTCACAACCATTAGAAACTGGAAAAGGACCCATAAAATCAATACCCCAAACATAAAAAATTTCGACAACTATATTGACATGCAAGGGCATTTCATTCCTTTTACTTATTCCACCACCCTTTGACATTTATCACATGTTTTTGCAAAATATGTCACGCCTCTAAAAACTAAAGGCCAATATAATCCAGATTGCATGATTTTTCTAGCAGTTTTGTTACCACTAAAATGACCACCACAAGAGTATTCATGACAAAATGCCATAATACTTTGTTGGTCTTGTTCTGGAACACATCTCCTAATTATAGAGTCGAACACATTTTTAATTAATGAAGGTCTTCCCCAAAATAAATGTTTTGCATCGTTAAAAATTTCTTTCTTTGATAAAAATCAAAGTCGATTGATGATATCGATACATAGTAATTAACAAAATCAAGATACCAAGGATCAAAATTTTTAATCGCTAATAATTGTTCATCGGGAAGTCTTCATTCACGGGGATTTTATTATCAAGAAATTGACGTTCAAGTAAAGGTAAAAATTCCAACCTAGACAAATGGTCGGCTACAACGTTTTCGCTCCTTTTTATCCTTAATAGTAATGTCAAATTCTTGCAATAATAACATCCATCTTATGAGCCTAGGCTTTGCCTCCTTCTTACTCAAAAGATATTTTAGGGCTGCATGATCAGAGAATATGATAACTTTTGATCCTAACAAGTATGATCTAAATTTTTCTAATGCATACACAACTGCTAAAAATTCTATTTTGTGGTTGTATGATTAAGTTGTGCATCATTCAATGTCCTACTAGCATAATGAATTACATGTGGTTTCTTATCTACTCTTTGTCCTAGCACAACTCCAATTGCGAAATCTGAAGAATCACACATGATCTCGAAAGTGAAAGACCAATCAGGGCTGGTTAAAATTGGGGCTGATGTCAATCGTTCTTTTAGTAAGTTAAATGCATTCAAGCATTCTTGGTCAAAAATGAATTCGGTATCTTTTGCCAACAGATTACATAAAGGTTTACAGATTTTTGAAAAATCTTTTATAAATCTTCTGTAAAAACCCGCATGTCCTAGAAAACTTCTAACACCTTTGACTGAAGTTGGAGGAGGTAGTTGTGATATAACTTCAATTTTAGCCTTATCAACCTCAATTCCTTTGTTAGACACAACATGACCTAAGACGATTCCATGTTTAACCATGAAGTGGCTTTTCTCCCAACTTAGGGTCAAATTAGTTTCGCAACATCTTTTCAAAACCGATGTTAGATTTTCTAGGCAATGATCAAAAGAATTTCCAAATACTGAAAAATCATCCATAAATACTTCAACACATCTTTCCACTAGATCCGAAAATATAGAAATCATGCATCTTTGAAAAGTAGCTGGGGCATTACAAAGTCCAAAGGGCATTCTCCTAAATGCAAAGGTACCAAAGGGACATGTAAAAGTGGTTTTCTCTTGGTCTTCTGGTGCTACTGGGATTTGATTATAACCAGAAAAACCGTCAAGAAAACAATAATATTCATGACCAGCTAATCTTTCAAGGATTTGGTCAATAAAGGGCAAGGGAAAGTGATCTTTCCTGGTTGCCGCATTTAATTTCCTCAAATCTATGCACATTCTATAACCAGTGATAGTTCGTGTGGGAACTAACTCATCTTTCTCATTCTTAACAACTGTAATTCCTGATTTCTTAGGAACTACTTGGACTGGACTAACCCATTTACTATCAGATATCGGGTAAATTATACCCGCATCAAGAAGCTTAAGTACTTCTTTTCTCACTGCTTCTTCCATGTGAGGGTTAAGTCTTCTTTGTCTTTCTCTAGAAGGTTTACTACCTTCTTCTAAATGAATTTTATGCATACACATAGAAGGACTAATTCCTTTCAAATCTGCTAAAGACCAACCTATAGCTTCTCTATGTGTCCATAAAACTTTTAACAGGCTTGATTCTTGTTCTTCTGTTATATTCGCAGCAATTATAACTTGTAAAGTTTTACCTTCCCCTAAAAATGCATATTTTAAATGGGATGGTAATGGCTTTAATTCTACTTCAGGAGGGGATTTAACAGACGGAATAAATTCAGGAATTTCAGGTTTCCTTGTCTCTTCTTTATCTTCCTCCTTAGAGTTCTCTTCTTTTTCTTCACCTATTTTTATATCATCAAAATCAGACTTTTGATTCTCCATATCTTCTTTACCATTTTCATCTATTTCTATTTTATCAGAACTAATTTCTGATTTGGAATCTTCCACTTTGTTCTTATCTTTACTCTTAAGAGCTTCGAGTCTTTCCTTCTCTTTTATTTCAGCTATTAGAGGGTAGAAGATTCTATCATCATATCCTACATACGTATCTTTCTCATAGTCATCATCGTCTAGATTTTCTTCAAAAGTTTGGGCTGTAAGATTTTCAATTTCATCAATTGAGAAACATGCATTTATGTCACTCGGTCTATTTAACGCATCAAAAACTGAAATTTCTACAGTTTCACCCATAACTGACATTGAAAGTTTCCCATTCTTAACATTAATCATTGTGTTGGCAGTGGCCATAAAAGGTCTACCTAACAAAATAGGAACTTCATTGTTAGTACATATTTTCCTTTCCATCTCTAGAACCACAAAATCAACTGGGATGATTAATTTATCTACCTATACTAGAATGTCCTCTACTATACCTAAAGGATGTTTAACCGAATGGTCAGCTAACTATAAAGATATAGCGGTGGGTTTCAATTCACCCAACCCTAATTGTTTATAGACATCGAAACGCATCAAATTAATACTTGCTCCTAAATCTAACATAGCCTTCATCTTTTTAGAACTACCCAAGGAGACTTGGATATTGAAACTACCAGGATCTTTCAATTTAGGACAAAGTTCGGGTTGTAAGACTGCACTCGCGTTTTCAAAAACAATAATTTTTTCATTCTTTTCAAATTTGTGTTTCCTAGAGTGAAGATCTTTGAAAAACTTATCATAAGACGAAATATTTTTAATAACATTAAGTAAAGGGAGATTAATGTTCACTTTGGATAACATATTATAAATTTCCGTAAATTGTTTATCCATTCTGTTTTTCATAAGTCTACTAGGGAATGGTATTTGAGGAACATATGGTGGTGGTGCCACATAAGGTTCCTCGAGAGGTTCTGCATCTTGCTCTTTTTCTTAAGTAACTTCTTCTTGACTATCTTTATTTGACACTTCTTTTTCTATTTCTTTATCTTTTTCTTGAATATTTTCACTTTTATCCTTTTCAACTTCTTTGCTAGAATTATCTACTTTATCAGGCACATCAGAAGATTGAATAGGGTTACTTCCTCTTCTCCAATTACTCTACCACTTCGCAGAGTAATGATAGATTTTGCTTGTTCTGTCTGACTATGGAACTTCTCTTCTTCTCTTTCTTTTTCTTTAAATTTTGTGAGTTGATTCCTTAAATTTTCCACCTCTTCTAGCAAATATTTGTTAACAGCAGCTTGACCTCTGCTCGATCCATCTGACTTTGGAACTTCTTCAATCTGCAATTGTCCTTGCTTAGGAAATTGTTGAGGTTGTAATGGCTTATTTCCTCCCCATGAAAAATTAGGATGATTCCTCCAACCAGGATTATATGTGTTGGAGTAGGGATCATTCCTTTGTCTTTGAGGGTACATGTTCATGGCATTAACCTATTCAGGATATACAACACTAGAGGGACACAAATTAGTAGCATGAGAATTTAATCCACAAATAGCAAATGCTTCATGAATTTGCCAACTTTCAAATTGAGTTTGCATATCTGGTTTTTCTTGAACTTGAAATAAACTTCTACTTTTACCTCTTGTACTTTTCTATTGAGAATTTGCACTTAGCATCTCAAGCAAGTCTTCTAATGCAGCTGGTGTCATTCTATTAATAGAACCACCGGCCGCACTATCAACCATAGTTTGTAAAGCAGGCAAAAGGGCATGATAAAATTGAATTACTAACACATCTTGAGATAGATTATGATGAGGACACATGACAAGTAAATTTTTAAATCTATTCCATGCTTCATGAAATGTCTCTCCTGGTTCATTTTGAAAAGACATAATTTGTTTTCTGTATTCTGAAAGAGATGCATGTTGATAAAATTTACCCATAAACAAATCATATAATTGAGTCCAAGTATAAACACTTCTAGGTGTTAGGTTCATAAACCATCTTTTCGCCAAATCTTTTAATATACATTGAAATAATTTCATTTTTATCTGATCTTCAGTCAAACCGCCTAACGGGAAAGTTTCAATCATAAATTCATATTCTTTAACAAAATTTATTGGGTCTTCAGATGGCAGTCTATGAAATGAAGGCATCATATTATAATAATAACCTGTAAGTTCGAAATTTCTTACCGCTTCTGGTAAGACTAAACATGACGGTGTTGCATTCAACATAGGACGACCATAATCACTTATAGTTCTTTGATTGATTATTACTTTCATATTTCTATCAGTAGGTTCTTCCATTCTTTGATTCACATTTACCAGAGGAACCAGATTTTTAGGATTTCGATTATTGTTATCCATTGGAGGATCAACCAGAGGATCCTCTTGATTCAAATGTTCTTGATTGATAGGCTGGTTTTCCAAATTATCAGGGTCTTCCTGATTCTTTCCAAGATTATTTATATTTTGGTTTAATTCTACCAGCTTAGGATTTAGAGATCTACGACCGTGCATAAAATAAATAAAGCAATTAAAACAAATAAACACTAACAACTAAAAATAAAATAAAATCTTTTTGTATTTTTATTTTTATAAAAACTGAATTTAAAACTACGCTATCAACAAACTAACTATGCAAACTAGCTTGTCCCCGGCAACGGCGCCAAAAACTTGATCGTGTCTTATTTTAATTTATTTCTTGCATGTGGACAAGACTATTGTAGAATAGCTTGGGAAGTAAGGGTCGAACCACAGAGACAAGAAGAATACAAATAGTAAGAATATCGGTAGCAATTTTAAACTAAGGGGGTTTTTATTTATTTTATCTAAACTAATTATTCTACTAAAACAGTAAATTTAATTAAACTAGGCAGCAATCACAGTTTGTAAAGATCTTATGGAGGAGGGAAATCTAGGATTATGGTTTCACTTGTATCTACTCTATAGTTTATTTAGATAAAATATCATTCAATAACTTGGGTTCGTTCACTAATGATAGATATAGCCTGTCGAATTACCGTTCAGTCTCCATCTCCAAATAATTCATCAATTCTATATCCTAGGCACAAGAACATATGGATCCTAACTGTCACTTAGGTCATATATAGAACCTGACCCTAACTTATCACTCTCGTGCATCGATAGGTTCAATTTATCATGATGGTGAGCCATTGTACGACATATGTATATGGTCGTGCATTTATCTGCATCTCTAGGCCTTTATCACTTGCGATTACATTCATTTGTTCAAAGCGAGATAATAAAGGGGTTGATAAACACCATGATCAACAAGAATTGAATGAATAAAAATATATATTAAGCCATAGATTCGATACAAGTTACCTCCCAACTCCTAGATTAATGGATGTTTAGTTCATCCTTGAAGATGAACTGCACAATGAGATGAAGGAATACATGGATCGATCTTCAAAACTGTAATTACAACGACTAAACTATGTAATACAATCTAATTCCTATGCTAAAGTTGTTTTCTAACACTTCTTGGACGTGCTTAGGCTTTGGCTACCGTCCTTTATTTATACCCTGGAGTTGTAGGGGAATAGGAGGTTCAATCCAGTTCAAAAACCCCGTAAAGTCGGTTCTGGGGACCTTGCGACCGCATTGGGTCTTGACCTTGCGTCCGCAAGGGTCTAATTCTGACTGGCCGTCTTTCTGCCTACCTTGCGAAGGCAAGGTCTTTTGACCTTGCGGCTGCAAGGTGGGCAAAATCTTTCTTCTGTCTTTTTTTCAATGTTGCACTTTGCCCCCTTCCTCGAAATCTTCACTAAAGGCTTCATAAATCTCATAAATCCACCTAAAACCCTGAAACTCATAAAATAGCTCAAAAACACATATCAGTAGTCAAAAGCCTAGTGGAATTGCTCATTTTAAGTCATAAAAGTACCCGATAAAGACGTATAAAATACGTCTATCATGCACCTAAATAGAATGAGTAACCGTCTTTACATGAGTGTTATATTGATTTGTAACTTAGGGTCATTTATATGAAGGTTATAATTTTTGGAATTGTCTTGCTAATATATCTCAAGCACACTTTTGAATCGTGATTGTATGTCAGTCTTTAATTTCCCGACATCTTTTTAGTGAATGCTTATGTCAAATGCATTAGGAGCTATTCTTCATTTCACATATGGATGTGATATTTATAATTGTATTTCATTTTCTATGAAATTTTGTATGATGATTCGGCACTAGGACATGATTTAGGTCATCTTTGGATCGTTTGAGCCTTTTCAGCTTCCTGACCTATCTATATTTATATCCCTAGTGTCCCCTTTTGAGTTTTATTAAAAGAATGGTGTGTGCAAAGCACACATCGACCCCCATTCGACATTGTTTCTTTTACCCACATTATCTTAACCGTTTTAAGCCTATACATTTTTGCCTACCTTGGGGAGAGTAGAACTTGGGTTGGGAATTGATGTTGCATGGATTGTCATTGCAAAAGATCCTCCTATTGTTTCATCTTCTTCGTTGAATTCTCCGTTTTATCAAAAAAAAAGAGGGGAAAAGAGAAGAAACATAGTGAAAAAAGATGAAAATTAAAATAAAAATGAGTGCAAATTAGAGTAAAAGATGGCATGGCAAAAAAGAAATAGAATGTTAAGTGGGCACTCAGTTATGAAATGAATAGATAGTAATTAAAATACAAGTTTGAGGGAAATTTTCCCAAAGTCTTTGTCTTTTCAGGTCTTAGCCTAATGCATGTATCCATGCAACGGAAGTAATAAGGATTTTGGGTAGTTGTACTCTCTCCCTTTGAATTCATTTCCTTCTTTTCGCTTTGGCCTTACATTATAAGCTTAATGAAGTCCTATTGATCTAGTGTCGCTTTATCATGTTATATCTTTCTTGATTTGATAATACATGTTAATTGATCCATGCTTCACTTATACACTTTTGGTAAAGCTCAATGTATTAGCATAATCTTAGCTATTATAAGTAACTGGAAATAAAAGCAGTGTATTCATGCATAGAAAGCGCATGGGATGGATGTATAAGCATTTTTTATTCCTCCATATTCTCTCTTTTGTAGAATGACCGGGTGTTGACGGTAGATTCTCCTTTTTAATTGTTTGCGCTTTTTTATTTCAAAATTTGAGAGAATAAATGTTGTTCTTTGCATGATTAAACTGTCTAATTTTAGATACACTACATGAGTGGGTGTTCACATAGTTGAATAATTATAGTACTATTTGCTAATTGGAGTGAACTCATTTGGTAATGGAAGTGGTCCTTACATATGTGTAGAGCATTTTGTGAGACGCCTTTTAATTTTCGCATTGTTCAAATTTGAGAATAAAAAAAGGTTTAAATCTCAATTTGGTCACCCTACTTTTGGCTAAAATTCATTAAGCTTACTCTACTTTTTTTTTTCTTCAATTTAATCACTCTACTTGGCTCTGAAAGTCAATAAGGTCACTAGAGTCATTTCCGTTAGTTAAGTTGGATGGAAATCTTTGAAAATACACTAATATTCTTAACCTTTGAAAGGTGTTGACAAATTCAAGTCACACAATAAGAAATTATGTTTGAGAAGAGAAGGAGACCCTCAAATCCCCCAAATTTAGTAAGGTTAGTTTTTGATTTTCCTAACAAAATTAAAATTTCCATCCAAATATATGGATGGAGTGATGAATGTGCTAATTATGTGAAAGTAGAATGATTAAATTGAGGAAAAATAAAGTAGAGTGAGCTTAATGAATTTTGGTCGAAAGTAGCGTGACAAATTGAGATTTAAAACTAACTAATAATAATAATAATAATAATAATAAAAGATTTTCATTATTTATTTCTGCTTTGATAGTTTAGTTTTGATTGTTTTTGTATTTATCTACGTAGTTGAGTCACTCTGTCAAGTCTCCTTGAGTTTGTGGGTTTCTAGAAGAGTGTAAATAGTGTCACCCTCCAAAAAGATTTTCCTTATTTGTAATTTTAGTATTTTTATTTATGTTTATTTACTGCTTTTATATTTATTTGTTTACTAGTGGATGAGCAAAGTCTAAATTTGTGGGTATTTGATAGATGTGTTTTATACGCATCTATTGTGTGTATATTCCAACTTAGATTGTGTTTTTCTACGAGTTTTTAAAGCTACTAATATGAGTTTTAAGTGTTTTATAAGTTTCAGGTTAAGTTTGAGAAGATTGATGAATTTCACGCTTATAATCCATAAATTAAAGATTCTAAGGACCTGAGTGCAATGTGCTGAAAGTTTCAAGGCAGAGAAGCGGAATCAAGACTCAAGCGCTCGCTCAGCCCTCAAGGCTAAGCTACCGCGCATTTTCCAGAAGGTTGTGTCCGTGAAAAAGCTTTCAAGCGATCGCTTGACATTAGGACCATGTGACCGCTTGGTCCCGTTAATTTTCTGCTCTGGGTCGTTTTGTAATTTCTCAAAAATATCTAACCTTGTATAAATAGAAGCGTAGTAGTACAACTTTAGGGATCCACATTTTAGCCGTTCTTGAGCCACTCTCAAGACGAAAAACACTATTTGCTTTATTTTCATTGTTGATTATTGAAGATTGATGAGTTTTTCTTCCAACACAATGATTTGTTCATCGCCTGTGATGAACTAACCGCATTTTTCTAGGGATTGGAGGTAACTTGTATCAATTCTTATGTGTAAATATATTTTGCATCCTATCAATTATTTGTTTATCATTTAGATTATCTTTGGTTTATAGTGAAATTATCGCATAATGGTTGTGTTAATAAATATATAAGCTCGTGGGTATAATAAACAGCATGATCGTGCAACCTAAATGATAAATAGATCTCTCTGATTTCCTGACCGGGTTAAGGTTAGATCTAGGTTCGTGTGTGTTCTGAGTGATCTTAATGGACTCTTAATTGTTGTGTGGACGGACCAAGAAAATACAGTTAAGGCTGAGTAATAAGGGTTGCAAATCTCGCTCCGTAAGTTCCAACCCTTTACACTAGTGAACGAACCCGTAATTGATAGATACATTAGGTAAAAACACATAAAAGGTGATACAAGTGAATCGCAATTCCTATATTCTCCCCATTCATTAATCTTCGATAATTCTTTTATTTCTACAATTATTATTTTTATTACTCTTAAATTAGTTTAAATAGTCAATACATTAGTTTTAATTAATTCAAAAACAAAAACCCCCTCGTAGTTTAAATTGCTTTTATTTATTGTCTGATTAAAACTTGTTTAATTGCTTTTCTCTGTTGATTCAACTCATACTACCGTACATTTATTCTGCAATAGACTCGTGTACTTGTAAGTTAATTTTTAACACATAACTTACCGGTAGACATTCATAGCTTCTTGCATTAGCAAACTTTAAGATGATTAGCACACTTGTGTACCATAAACAGTCTTCCACTAGCAGTAACGATTTTATATTAGTTCTTATTATGTAATTTTGTATTACATATTTTCCCTAGATTATTTCTAACAAGACATAGGCTAACAGATCAAATGAACGTTTAGTCTTACAAATTTTAGTTCACTGCACTGGAAATCGACTTCTTTACAAATTAAGCTCTACGTAGATCGTCCAATTATGATTATTATAAACTTTGTATCGGAATACAATATTGCTAAAATTTGTGAATCCATTGAAATAGATTTTTTGGATTCACCACTTTATGTGATGATAATCAAAAGAGTTTTCTATGCTAGAAATTTAATTACGAGCTTAAGCTAGATTATTATAAGCTTTAGTGTTAGTATCGCAAATTAAATCTATTTAGATTTCTACACATTTAGATCAAATATGTTTTTTTTTCTATTTAATGGCATGAACATTTCAAATAATCATCAACTTAATTATTCAACGGCTCTAATACTAAATCGTGTAGTAATATCATATGTTTGGGCTCATAATATCATGTTTTTTAAATGAATAATAAAAGAATGTATAATAATTATTTAAGAATGTAATGAGTACTGTTCTCAACAAAAAAAATTAAAAATGGAATGAAATGTACTTGAATAAAAGCCAGAACCACGCCATACCGTAGGGTAATGATTCCATTAATGGAAATTTAATTCTATGATAATAAAATAAGACATCCACTGAATGCTTTAGGTACTTTTAATATCGCAATTTTCTTGACTTGATTCTGTAATTTTAATTTTTTTATAATAATTAAAATTGGTACGAAATTATACGAAAAAGCTCTCCTAAACAAGTTTGATATACAAATTTCTCAATAATAATTTATTATATCTAAAAAGTCTCAAACTTAATTTTATAAACATAAAATTTTCATTCACTGACGATGTAGAATATTTTTTAAATAAACAATTTTTAAAAATCATGACACGTAACCAACCAAAATCTAAAAAAATGGAGACAAAGATTGTGATTATACGCAGTAATACAACACAATATATAATACTCCAACAATATTTATACGCACCTACAAACTTTGGCTCATGCCATGATACAAAGATGCACAAAAAACAGAAACATGAACACAACATTCTTGTTGGCGGGTTAATTAAACCCCCCTAATTCAAACGAAATGAGAAATGAGAATCAAAATACATTCTTACGAACAAATAGATTGGATCCACACCCTTTACACAGGAATGGGATAAACCAAAAGGTCGTTGATAAACTTTGTATATGCTTTTGGATGATCAAATCCGTCGTCGTCCTTGTAGGTGGCATTCATAAATCGTGCCAAGTTGAAGAACCTCCGTAAGAGAGTTAAAGGAACCGCAGCTGTTGGCGTAAGCAATTCTTCGTTCATATCTTTCCATGCATTTGTAACCATTTCCCACAGCCGATCAATGGCCTCTTTTTTAGAAACACCATACTGCTGTATATAGCAATGTACGGCTGTGGCTTTTGGCTCAAACTTCATATTCAAAAAATTGTGATAAATTGTAGCTAGTTAATCTTCTTAATTCATATATAATTGATAAAAGGGATATTTATTAATTAATGATGGAGACACTGTGATCTTACCTCTGTACTACAAATATCATCATGGAGACGGCCGATTACCTCTAAACCTTCAAGAATTTTTGGTCGTCCTTGTAACCATTCAGAAACCTCCTTCGTGGCAACATCCATTCCCATGAACGTCGTCGTTATCAATGATTCAGCAGTGCATGAGATATTAGCAACTTCCATATACTCCTCAAATGGTGGTATTTGTCCATTTTTGAACCACGTGGCCTCACGGATGTAAGCTTTGAGTAGTCGTTTAATCTGTTCGTTATTCAAAATTAGACAACATCAAGAAATTAAGAGCCAGTTTAATTTTAGCTGTGGAATTGAAGTAATTAAGTGAAATTTTCTTAATCTGAACAAACATACAGCTTGTTTTGTATGGTAAACACTATAGGATCTTCCATCCTTCGTCAGTTCATCATTAAATTCATTAAAAGTTTCCATGAATGCGTTGTACAAGGGCTTCATGTAATCCGGGAGCTGATCCACGCAGTTCACTTCCCACCTAATCAAGTATAACCGACAACTCGGTTAGTTATATTACTATCAATCACTTACACTCTGAACATATATTATTATTTCTTCTTTCTCAAAGTTCCTCCCTACAGAATATAGTTCAAGCTAGTTTGATATCAGTGATTGCATAGAAAAGATCAAATTCAATGACTCGTTCATGGTACAAACTCGACTCAAGTTGTGTTTGTAATATTATTATTTAGTATCTTTAGTAATTTTATCAATTTTACGAAGAAAATTTGAGTGAGAGTTGA
This sequence comes from Codonopsis lanceolata, assembly GCA_013146195.2. Classification (NCBI taxonomy): domain Eukaryota; kingdom Viridiplantae; phylum Streptophyta; class Magnoliopsida; order Asterales; family Campanulaceae; genus Codonopsis; species Codonopsis lanceolata. Next base: position 53,198,534 of record CM028380.1, read on the forward strand.
GAGAAACAAACTTGTCGATTGCGTCTGTTAAGAGTTGGAGTTCATCAATTGTACCATATCCATCATATATGTCATCCGTCACAACTATTAAAGTTGCATATTTTGCAAGCATCATCCTCCCTAAAGAATAACAAGGCTCGAAATATAATGCCAGGGCAAAAAAGTAGCATTCCACTAATCTCACTCTAACATGCTTATCATACGGAAACCTCGATAGAAACTCCATGTTTTTGCACCACCTGCAAAACAATCGAGCTTTCCTTAGTATAATTAACGTCCACATACAACAAAACAAAACAAAGATGCATAAATAATATATCAACAAGTTTACGTGGACAGGAGGCTTAGTTCTTGTTTCTGCAATAGCTGGAGCAGGTTGTAGTCCAACTTTGCGAACTTAAGTAACAGTTGGTTCCGTGACTCATCTTCCTCGTACACGGATAGGTAAAACCTTGTCTCAATCCTCGGAATGCCGTGGTGCAAGGGTTGCCATAAAGCATGAGTCACTTGGTTTTTAAGTAGAGGGCTAATGTGTGATGTTGCCACAGCGCCTTTGAGGTGAGTAACTGTGAAAGCTACTGCTTCTTCTAACACATCTTCTCCTCGTAATCTCAACTGTAAAGCTTCGTACAAACTTAGCATGCCCTTTATGTCAATAGCTAGCGATTCCTTGAAATTACCGCTACTGCTCTCTTTGAACTTGTTGAACACATCTACGGCAGCATAATAAGTAATTAACAATTTTACATCTATTGGTGGGTGCACCATGTAGACATATCACATGGTGCTCCGAGACCATGAAATATTTTCACTTTATTTTTCAAGTGAGAATACAATTGTATATATGTATTTGTATTGTTCACTACGTTGGTTGATAGTAAAGTAGAGTTAAATAGATAAATATGACCATGAATAAAGTTTCGATAGATGTGAAAAGACTCACCACAAGACATTTTAAAGCCATGTTGTCTGAAAACTCGAAAATGAAGAGAGGTAGTATACAAATCATACTCCTCGTAATCTTCCTGGAAATTGAGATTCATAAACATCTTTTCCAGTTGGCTATTAATCTCTTTCTCAAAGTGGTACGAGACTCCAAGGCGACGAAGAGAATTGATCAAATCTATTTTTTCCAAAGAATTGTCAGCGCCGCCATCCATTAGCATTGCTCTTACTTCTTGTTTTAAGCTTTCAATCTCTTTCGCTTTTGCTTCAACCACCTATATACGCTCAAACACACGCACACATATCTCCATCAATGATAAAACCATTGATGTTTCAAATCCAACTGGATATATGTGTGTGTACGTGTACATGAATACTAATACTTTAAATATACAGTTCTACCAAGATCGATGCAACTATCTTGATAAGAACGATTTTCTTTGCAATAAAACAAATTCGATTACATACCGAATTTTCCAAGGAAAAGCCAGAAAATTGATCACCCCAAATGCAAGGCAAGTGGTTTTCGATATGGCGAACGGGCTCAGCTTTCCCATTCCCATAGGCTTGAACATTTTGTTCAGTTGAAGATGCCATTTAAATTAAACCAGAAGTGGTGATACTATGTTTTAAATTTACTCTTTGCTTATACCACTCTCCAACCCTATGCCATGGCTATTTATAGATAAAAATTGATAACAACTACTTTGACTAGATTACATTAATTACATTGGGCTGTGTACCTTTATCTTTGAGCCCACATATATATATATATATATATATATATATATATAAGCTCACAATCATGCTCGTATTATCAAATTTATTATTATTAAAGTGTTAGTTTTAATTTAAAATGTTATTTTAAGGTAAGTAAAATGTCTATGTATGTTTTGTATCCTACAGAAAGCTTAAGTGGAAGGAATGTGTGGGATCCGCCATGGTTTTTAAGCATTAGACATGAAGGCTTCCTTTCCCTTCTACTTAACTTGATGAGAGTAGCCGTATAAAACAAACCTTATCGCAATTTTAATTTTGATTTCATTTATCCTTTACAGTGACTCATCAACTCTCATTATAGTTATTTTAGTTCTTTACACTTATTATAGTCAAGTCAACGGCACCTTCACTTACTATTTTTATTCCCTTCTTGGCCGTGCGATACGAAGAGAGAGCGAGCTATGAGTGATTTTATAATTTTAAGCCAAGATTAATTATTCCATCTTCATTGATTTGTGGTTTGACTTGAGGTTTATTATGGAAGATTTTTGGTGTATTTTATTGACATATATTATCTTGTTTTGAAGTAAAAATACTATGCAGTAATGATTTTGTGTCAGTTTAATCACATGATTGTCCCTATAATATTCATGTTTGATTCGTACTCTTTTCTATTGAAACGTGTTTATTGTTATCGATAAACTTTTGATATTGGTTTGACTTTGAAATAATTTCATGTTAACAATCAGTGTGTTTTATTGAGAAACTGATATTTTAAATCATCTGGTTAGTGATTGATTATTTAGAATGATTTAGTGATACTGATCAGTGGGACGACCATGAATAATCTGAATATTGTTATTTATTGGGACTCATGTGATTGAGTGCCCGTGTGTGTTGTACTCGTTATGAATAATCTCACTCTGGCCTAAACCGATTAACATACTGAATTGTCACTTGTGATCAGTTATTATTTGAATAACACTCGGTATCGTTCTTTGAGTTAATAATCTTTGGTCCATAATTTTATATTCATGAACTTGGGCTCCGTTTGTTTCACGGAAAATCATTTCCAGAAAATGATTTCTGGAAAATGATTTCCGGAAAATCAAAAGATTTCATTTTCAGGTGTTTGGTAAATCTTTTAAAAATATGTCAGAAAACATTTACGGGTGTTTGGCAAACACACGGAAAATGTTACGGAAAACAATATATAAATAAATACAAAAATAAAATAGAAAATAAATAATGTTTAAGATGTCCATAGAAAATCAATAAGGAACATCTTTTTTTTAATAAGATCCATCTTTTTTTAATCTCACAATTACAAATAATGTTTTTGATAATTGATATGAAAAAAAAAATGTTTTAAAATAGAAAATAGACAATGTTTAGGATGTCCCTAGAAAATGTTACAGAAAACTATATATTAATAAATACAAAAAATATATATTCTAATATTAATGCACATATTAAATATAAAATAGTGTTGAACTTTAAATAATTTTTCTTTATTAACACTCAATTTATCATTAGTGGTGTCAAATCAATGTTTATATTTTTTTCAATCTTACAATTACAAATAAATTTTTTTTTGATAATTGATATGAAAAAAAAACGTTTTAAAATAGAAAATTGACAATGGTTAGGATGTCTCTAAATAATATAGGTGACACTAATTTTAGAACGTAGTAAGCATTTATTAAAATTATAATTTATAAATAGTATGCACAAACTTTATTTATATTTCTAAACAATTTATTTGTTGAGTGAAATATTGTGTGTGTAAATTGTAAGGCTTCAGTTTGTTTCGAAAGCGTTTTTAGGAAACGTTTTCGGAAAAACTTTTCCGGAAAATGAAATCATTCTATTTTCCGTTGTTTGGTAAGTCTTATGAAAATGTTGTGGAAAACATTTTCCGGTGTTTGGTAAACTTTGTAAAAATGTGTTGGAAATCATTTTTTTTACAATATCATTTGTATATAATACTCCAATAGGAACTAAACATAAATTTTCACACGAGTTATCAACTCTCCATGTGTACTAGCTATTTTACAAACGCAATAATGACCATAAAATGACAGCATACTTTGGATAATTTTTGAATGTACGTTGCATAAAGCATAAAATTTCACATTACTCAAAAATACTTACCAAAAGTCTAATTAAGATGTGTACAAAACATTGTGTCCCACATGATGATCATGTTCAAATACTAACAAAAATATTGCAAAAACTCTAATAATTGTTTTAAAAAAACCATCATAATCAAATTGTCCTTCAACAACAAAACATAAAACTAGTATCCATACCACTCTTGGGTCATGAATTTTTTCAATCCATTTCCCTGAATGTTCTCACTTTTACCATGAATCCTCTAGTCAAATCCTTGTTGATAATCGGATGATCAAACACCGAACCAAGAAACACTTCATCAAAGCCTTGAGTTTTTAACCTCTTTGTAGAGATCTTACGTGGTCACTTGCTCATCGAGTTTCTTGATTGCTAACATAACCTCTCCAAGTTGTTGACTACTTTGTTGTCATATGAAAAACATTTTAAAATAAAAAATAGACAATGTTTAGGATGTCCTAGAAAATGTTACGGAGAAACTATATATGAATAAATACAAAAAAATATATTCTAATATTAATGTACATATTGAATATAAAATAGTGTTAAACTTTTAAGTAATTTTTCTTTAGTAACCATTTATCATTAGTGGTGTCAAATCAATGTCTATCTTTTTCAATCTCACAATTACAACTAATTTTTTTGATAATTGATATGAAAAAAATGTTTTAAAATAGAAAATTGGCAATGGTTAGGATGTCCCTAAATAATATAGGTGATACTAATTTTAGAATGTAGTAAACATTTACTAAAATTATAACTTATAAATAGTATACACAAACTTTATTTATATTTCTAAACAATTTATTTGTTGAGTAAAATATTGTGTATGTAAGTAAATATGTGCAATTGTGAAAGGGGCGGAGGTGCCGAACATTTGAAGAAATGACTTCACGGAAAATGAATCGTAAGTC